>VHKM01000729.1:492500-942500 GCA_007210695.1 Neogobius melanostomus | reverse complement strand
GCCTCCGATAATCTTACCCAGCCAAAAAACGTGACCCAATCGTCCTTTTCTGCAGATGTTTCAGCGACAATAATGTGCCTACCACAACTACACAGATGACACTCTGATCTGATACAGGTGAACATGAGTCTTTAGGTACTCTCTGTCACTGATACAGGTGAACATGGGTTTGTAGATACTCTCTGTCACTGATACAGGTGAACATGGGTCTGTAGATACTCTCTGTCACTGATACAGGTGAGTTTGTAGATACTCTCTGTCACTGATACAGGTGAGTCTGTAGATACACTCTGTCACTGATACAGGTGAACATGGGTCTGTAGATACTCTCTGTCACTGATACAGGTGAGTTTGTAGATACTCTCTGTCACTGATACAGGTGAACATGAGTCTGTAGATACTCTCTGTCACTGATACAGGTGAACATGGGCCTGTAGATACTCTCTGTCACTGATACAGGTGAGTTTGTAGATACTCTCTGTCACTGATACAGGTGAACATGAGTCTGTAGATACTCTCTGTCACTGATACAGGTGAACATGGGCCTGTAGATACTCTCTGTCACTGATACAGGTGAACATGAGTTTGTAGATACTCTCTGTCACTAATACAGGTGAACATGAGTCTGTAGATACTCTCTGTCACTGATAAAGGTGAACATGGGTCTGTAGATACTCTCTGTCACTGATACAGGTGAGTCTGTAGATACTCTCTGTCACTGATACAGGTGAACATGGGCCTGTAGATACTCTCTGTCACTGATACAGGTGAACATGAGTCTGTAGATACTCTCTGTCACTGATACAGGTAACATGGGCTGTAGATACTCTCTGTCACTGAACAGGTGAGTCTGTAGATACTCTCTGTCACTGATACAGGTGAACATGAGTTTGTAGATACTCTCTGTCACTGATACAGGTGAACATGGGCCTGTAGATACTCTCTGCCACTGATACAGGTGAGCCTGTAGATACTCTCTGTCACTGATACAGGTGAACATGGGCCTGTAGATACTCTCTGTCACTGATACAGGTGAACATGGGCCTGTAGATACTCTCTGTCACTGATACAGGTGAATCTGTAGATACTCTCTGTCACTGATACAGGTGAACATGGGCCTGTAGATACTCTCTGTCACTGATACAGGTGAGTCTGTAGATACTCTCTGTCACTGATACAGGTGAACATGAGTTTGTAGATACTCTCTGTCACTGATACAGGTGAACATGAGTCTGTAGATACTCTCTGTCACTGATAAAGGTGAACATGGGTCTGTAGATACTCTCTGTCACTGATACAGGTGAGTCTGTAGATACTCTCTGTCACTGATACAGGTGAACATGGGCCTGTAGATACTCTCTGTCACTGATACAGGTGAACATGAGTCTGTAGATACTCTCTGTCACTGATACAGGTGAACATGGGCTGTAGATACTCTCTGTCACTGATACAGGTGAGTCTGTAGATACTCTCTGTCACTGATACAGGTGAACATGAGTTTGTAGATACTCTCTGTCACTGATACAGGTGAACATGGCCTGTAGATACTCTCTGCCACTGATACAGGTGAGCCTGTAGATACTCTCTGTCACTGATACAGGTGAACATGGGCTGTAGATACTCTCTGTCACTGATACAGGTGAATCTGTAGATACTCTCTGTCACTGATACAGGTGAACATGGGCCTGTAGATACTCTCTGTCACTGATACAGGTGAGTCTGTAGATACTCTCTGTCACTGATACAGGTGAACATGGGCCTGTAGATACTCTCTGTCACTGATACAGGTGAACATGGGTCTGTAGATACTCTCTGTTACTGAAACAGGTGAACATGGGCCTGTAGATACTCTCTGTCACTGATACAGGTGAGTCTGTAGATACTCTCTGTTACTGAAACAGGTGAACATGGGCCTGTAGATACTCTCTGTCACTGATACAGGTGAATCTGTAGATACTCTCTGTCACTGACACAGGTGAACATGGGCCTGTAGATACTCTCTGTCACTGATACAGGTGAGTCTGTAGATACTCTCTGTCACTGATACAGGTGAATCTGTAGATACTCTCTGTTACTGATACAGGTGAACATGGGCCTGTAGATACTCTCTGTCACTGATACAGGTGAACATGGGCCTGTAGATACTCTCTGTCACTGATTTATTTTTTTATTTAACCTTTATTTAACCAGGAAAGTCCCATTGAGATTAAAAACCTCTTTTCAAGGGAGTCCTGGCCAAGGGGCAGCAAAAGATACAGTTTAAGAATTACATACACATTACATACTCATTATAAAAAACATTTACAAGAGGTCGACTCAAGTGCTCTCAATCTGGACTTAAATTCATTCAATGGAATAAGATCAGTTATTTTCCAGTCTTTTTGCAACGTGTTCCATGTAGAAGGAGCAGAGTGAACAAATGCCCTTTTCCCAGTTCTGAACGGGCAAACGGGACAGTGAGCAACAAATGATCATTTGAACGCAAACTATAAGAGCCAACACTCCTCCGTGAGATTAGGTTACAGATGTAAGGGCAGTAGACCAAGCATGGCTTTATAAATAAAAGTATACCAATGACTCAGCCTCCTGGAGACAAAGAAGGCCATCCCACTCGAGAATACAGCTCACAATGATGGGTCAAAGCCCTACAGTTAGTAATGAACCTCAGAGAAGCATGATATACAGTGTCAATCTTGTGTAGACATTGAGCAGACGCATTCATGTACAACAGGTCTCCATAGTCTAAAATAGATACAAATGTTGCAGTGACAAGCCGCTTTTTGCCTTAAAAGAAAAACAACATTATTTCGAAAGAAAAAGCCCAATTTGAGTTTAAGTTTTTTCACAAGATTGTCTATGTGGGGCTTGAAAGTCAGGGAGTCATCAAGCAATATACCGAGGTATTGTAAGTGTGAACCACCTCTATGACATTTCCCTCAAAAGTGGACACTAAGGGATCGTTTGAGGAACCTTCTTAGTATTTGAAAACAACATTAGTTTGGTCTTTTCAGCGTTGAGGACCAGTTTTAGCTGCAGAAGTGTGTGCTGGACCACATCAAAAGCTTTCTGCAGAGATTCTACAGTTTTAACAGGGTTCAATCCAAAACAGTAAATTATTGTGTCATCAGCGTAAAAATGCATATTAGCCTCAGACACATTTTGTCCTAACTCATTAATATACATGATGAACAGAAGGGTCCTAATATTGAACCCTGTGGCACCCCCTTGTGGACATTCAAAATTCAGAACACAGGCCGTCACATTAATACACTGGGTCCTGTGACTCAGATAATTTGCGAACCAAGAAACAACATGATTAGACAGTCCCAAACAAAGAAGCCTATGCTTTAAAATAGCATGATCCACAGTGTCAAAAGCCTTTGACAGATCAATAAAAAGGGAAGCACAATATTGCTTTTATCAAGTGCAACAAGTATGTCATTTATCACTTTTGTAGCAGCTGTGATGGTACTGTGCTTTTTCCTGAAGCCGGATTGAAATTTAGAGAGAGTTCGTTAGAGTGCAGGAACTCTTTGAGTTGATCACAAACAAGAGATTCAAGAACTTTTGACAATACACACAAATTGATATTGGCCTGTAGTTACTTAAAACAGCTGGGTCACCTCCTTTTAATAAAGGGGTAACAAAAGCAGACTTCCAAACAAGTGGGATTTCTTTGCTTTGGATTGAAAGATTAAAAAGGACCGTAAGAGGCTGTGCTACATAATCAGCAGCTATTTTCAAGAAGTAGGGCTCTATCAAGTCTGGTCCAGGGGTTTCCTGTGTCTAGTGCTTTGAGAGCTTTATGCACTTCCTGCACAGTAAAAGGAACAAATTAAAATGCTCTCCAGAAGACACTGGAGGTTCTGTGCAGGGAGTCACAGGGGCTGCTCCTGAGGAGTCAAACAAAGAACCAGAAGCTACAAAGTGCTTGTTAAAGCTATTTAAAACCTCAGTCCTATCATACACAGGGACAGAGTCTTTTAAGACACATTTTGGAAGACCCTGAGGTCTTCTGTTTACAGATAGAGACTTATCACTTTCCAAAATTTCTGTGGATTGTTGAGGTTTCTTTTGTGACAGATAAGTAATATTCTGATTTAGCCTTTTGATAAGAGAAGTACATTTATTTCTTAAATGCCTAAAATTAGACCAGTCAGATGGAGAATCACCTTTCTGGCTTTGGCCCATGCCACATGCGTTGATGGATGGACTCTGACAATTCTGGAGAAAACCAAGGGTCTCTCGTCCCTTGATTCTGAATTTCCGGATTGGAGCATGTTTATTTACAATCTTAATAAAACTTCCTTGAGTATGTCCAAGCAGCTCCACATCTGGCAGCAGACTCAATGCCCCAATTAGACTAAATCATCAAAGTAGACTTATCAGGACTCTTCACATTTGGCCTTGTAGTAGGTTGACAACTGGCTAAGATAATAGAGTCACAGAAAGATTTAAATTCACCAGAAGCTGTATTCAGCCAGCCCAATTTAAGTCTCGGCCAATAAGAGTTCATTATAATTTAATTTGGACAAAAGACGCTGTAAGGTTGATAATGCTTCCTTGGTGGCAGATGGAGCCTGTAGCACCCCACGACAGTTATAGAGAGGGACTTAACTATTTCCACATTTAAAGCCAAAAACTCCATTGCTAGTAATAGACTCAGATAGAACAATTGATACATCAAATCTTGTTTACATAAATGGCTATGCCACACCTTTCTTGGCCTATCCGTACGATACAGGTGATCTGTAATACTCTCTGTCACTGATACAGGTGAGTTGTAGATACTCTCTGTCACTGATACAGGTGAACATGGCCTTAGATACTCTCTGTTACTGATACAGGTGAACATGGGCTAGATACTCTCTGTCACTGAACAGGTGAGTTGTAGATATTCTCTGTCACTGATACAGGTGAACATGGGCCTGTAGATACTCTCTGTCACTGATACAGGTGAGCCTGTAGATGCAGTACTCTCTGTCACTGATACAGGTGAACATGGGTCTGTAGATACTCTCTGTCACTGATACAGGTGAGTCTGTAGGTACTCTCTGTCACTGATACAGGTGAATCTGTAGATACTCTCTGTCACTGATACAGGTGAGTCTGTAGATACTCTCTGTCACTGATACAGGTGAATCTGTAGATACTCTCTGTCACTGATACAGGTGAATCTGTAGATACTCTCTGTTACTGATACAGGTGAACATGGGCCTGTAGATACTCTCTGTCACTGATACAGGTGAGCTGTAGATACTCTCTGTCCTGATACAGGTGAGTCTGTAGATACTCTCTGTCACTGATACAGGTGAATCTGTAGATACTCTCTGTCACTGATACAGGTGACCATGGGCCTGTAGATACTCTCTGCCACTGATACAGGTGAGCCTGTAGATACTCTCTGTCACTGATACAGGTGAACATGGGCCTGTAGATACTCTCTGTCACTGATACACGTGAGCCTGTAGATGCAGTACTCTCTGTCACTGATACAGGTGAACATGGGCCTGTAGATACTCTCTGCCACTGATACAGGTGAGCCTGTAGATACTCTCTGTCACTGATACAGGTGAACATGGGCCTGTAGATACTCTCTGCCACTGATACAGGTGAGCCTGTAGATACTCTCTGTCACTGATACAGGTGAACATGGTCTGTAGATACTCTCTGTCACTGATACAGGTGAACATGGCTGTAATTCTCTGTTGATACAGGTGAATGGGTCTGTAGATACTCTCTGTCACTGATACAGGTGAGCTGTAGATACTCTTGTCACTGATACAGTGAACATGAGTCTGTATCTCTCTGTCACTGATACAGGTGAACATGGGCTGTAGATACTCTCTGTCACTGATACAGGTGAATCTGTAGATACTCTCTGTCACTGATACAGGTGAACATGGGCCTGTAGATACTCTCTGTCACTGATACAGTGAACATGGGTCTGTAGATACTCTCTGTCACTGATACAGGTGAACATGGGCCTGTAGATACTCTGTCACTGATACAGGTGAACATGGGTCTGTAGATACTCTGTCACTGATACAGGTGAACATGGGTCTGTAGATACTCTGTCACTGATACAGGTGAACATGGGCCTGTAGATACTCTGTCACTGATACAGGTGAACATGGTCTGTAGATACTCTGTCACTGATACAGGTGAACATGGGTCTGTAGATACTCTCTGTCACTGCATCGAACAGATCAGTTTGTGGATGCAAAACAACTTTCTCCAACTAAACTCAGAAAAACTGAGATCATTGTCTTTGGCCCAGACACAAAGACAAAGTGTTATCACCTTGAGTCTCTCTCTCTCTAAAACCAAAAATCAGGTTAAAAATCTAGGAGTAATCATGGACTCAGACTCACACTGAAGTTTCTGTCTTCAGTCACATGTGACTTAAGTGGCTGGAAGTGAAAAATAATACAATAAGAGATAAAACAAAACAAAACAAAAACAAACAAAAACTGTAAAATAAGAAAGTTGATGAAGAACCCACAAATTAACAGGTCATCTACCAAGTTAGAGAATACATTGTTTAATTTGTTACTTTTTGAAATAAAGTCAGATTGATGTATTATTTGTTTGTTTGTTTGTTTGTATACTTTATTGTCCCCGTAGGGAAATTTGTCCCCTGCATCCCCTCATCCTTCGATGCCGCTGGGGCAACCCGTGAAGAGCAGTGGGCAACTAGCCTGGCCTGTCACAATTGGCACATTGACCGCAGCGACTTTGTCCTCCATTTGTTCTGCGCCAAAATTGAAATCGCCATCAGTCGCAAAGATCGCAAAGTAGACCTTTAAGAAATCGCAGTCACAGTCACAATAGAGTACGGGCTGCGACTGGATGCGGTTGATTTGGATAGTGTCCAAATGCGAGTGGTGCAAGGAAGAAAACGAATGGTGAGAGGCTTGTGAGCGGCTGGTGAGTGAGTGTTTCACGGGCAACAGATGTTGAGTGCGGGCAGTGGTGCGGACTAGAGTGCTACAACCGGCTCGGACAAATATTTAGAATTTATTTTCGGGCTCGGGTCGGACTCGGACACATCAGCGCGTTAAAACAAATCAAACTGGTGTAAAAATAAAATGGGCCTGTTTAGTTGACTTAGCGTTCGTTTTCCCCCCGCCCCTCCAAGGGCCGGCTCGGACAGAAAAAAACGGCCCGATCCGCGCTCTAGGCCAACGGGGGAAGAGGAAACAGCGTCTAGCCTCTACGAGACTGATAGTGGCGCTCACCAGTCTCTCACCATCTGCGTGACTGAGACGATTTATCTTTCACCATTCTCACGACTGTAGCGGCTGCGGCTATATTCAGTCGCAATCGACCGCAACTGAATTTTGTGCATGCATGACATTCAGCTGCGACTGATGATCAACTGCGATTCACACCTTTTCATGCGGTCAATAGCGGTCGCTCGTGCAGATGCCCGTGCGCCAAAAGAGAGTGTTCGCACGACCTTCATATTTTGAGGCTGCACACAATCGCATAGTGCCGTGCGCCAATTGTGACAGGTCCTTTAACCACACCCATTTCTTTTCTGCGCGAAAGAAGGTTGGTCTGGACACCGTCACAGACAATTGATGAAGTTATGTCACTCGCTGCACCTCTATGTGGTTAGTTCAATTAACATTAACATTAGCCAAAACTAATCATGGATGAAGTAGTCGAGGATTTTGCCTCCGCGTGCTCGTGAGTTTATATTCAGTTCATATTTTGTGAGTTGGACCACAGCGGTTGTCACATACTCTAATGCTGATTGGTTTATTTCACTGACAATCTGTGAGCATTAGGCCCGCCCGTTCAATAGCTCTGTGACCAGACTAACTTCCCTGCATGGAATGGACAGGAATAGTATGGCAGAGCCAGGCAAATGAGCAACAGCAGCGACGCGCCCGGGGAGCCAACTCCATGATGTGAAGCCAGGCTGATGGTCAGAATCACCTGGCTGGAGGATTCACCTATTGTACAAGTTTTTAGTGGTAGGGGAAACCGGAGTACCCGGAGAAAACCTACACAGACACATGCAAACTCCACACAGAAAGACCCCATCCAGGTGGTAATCGAACCCGGGACCTTCTAGTTGTGAAGCGGAAGCGCTAACCGCTGCGCTACCGTGCCGCTCAAATCATTACATTATTGGCTGAATTTATTACATTTGTGAGCGATTTTCATTTTATCAGGCCAATCATGTAATAACCAGCCAATAAAGTAATAAATATTACATTATCAGCCGGTAAATATTTATTGGCCGATATTTAGCCTGGGAATACCCATGCAGTTTTGTGCGGTCTACTCATTTCAAACTGCTCAGCAGACCAAGACCAAAACCGAAATTAAGTTATTGGTTCCTACACACCTCTTCAAGTCATTATTGAACACTGACCTTCATGTGTTTATCTTAACATCGTCCTGTTTGTTTCATTTCACACTTTTCTAAATAATGTTCCTGTTCTGGGTCAGATGGAGGTCGGGGCTCAGGCAGCAGATGGACTGTACTTCGTGGGGATGAAGGAGGAGCTGATTGCAGCCAAACGAACCGTTCTGACGCTGGACGGGCGAGATGTTCTACTCATCCACCACCAGGGGGAGTTCTATGCCATTGACTGCTACTGCTACCGTCAGTAACTCCTTCATAATGAACTTTACTTTACTAATGCTTCAGGAACTGCCTCCCTCATGGTCTCACCTCCTGACGGAGACAGGTTCATGATAGTCCTGTGAGACAAATACATTTAAGTCAAGGCTGTGGTGGAAAACAGCGATTTTCCCTGTAGTGGTCAATGGTCAGCAAAAAGGCTGAGAGCTCGGCCTCTTTCCAGTACTCCAGAGACAAAACTCTCCCTTTACTATGATTACTTATGACGTTTTGTCACTTTGAGCCTGAGATTTCCAGGAAGTAACTCCAACATGGCGGTGCTCCCTTGTCTTTCCCACACTTAGTCATTCACAAATACTGACAAGTTTGGTATCTACGTGTAGCACAAAAGGCTGTAACGCTGTAATCCAAATAGGGTAATTTCCTTTGTGGGAGACAGCAGCGGCTAAAGACGGGAAAAATATACACAGGGCGCATGTGCAGCCTTGTGGGCCGATTTTATGAGGCTTCAATGAGGTTTTCATTCCATTCTTGCAACAGCATCTCCACTTTAGCTCCTACAGACTCCACACTTTACAGGCTTGGACTCAACAACATTTGGACATTTTTTCACATAAGGATTTTTCAATATCTAATCCCTGCATGGTTTATTGAGCCTTTGAACCCAAAAACTAAGAGAAATTTGTATTTTTACAGATTTTTTCACAAATAATAATAGTTTATTCAAAAACTAAACATGATCCAAAATCTCTGAGCAAGTCTTTAGAACAAATAAAACCACAACCTGTCCACTATTTCCTCATATTTATGTCCGTACAGCTAAAGTTTAACATTTTTATCTCTACGTTATTTTTCCCCCGTTTCATGTGCACCGTGTGTTTCGCTGTCGTTGTGGTTCATTCCAGTGGATACCACCCTTTTTTCTTGTGCGATGTACGCAATATGTCGAGATCGCTGCTAGCAATTTAGAAATAGATCAACTTCAGATGTTTGGTACAAAGACAATGTTCAGTTTCAACCATGAATCTTGAGAGATGGTGGACAGTTTGTTTGTTCTGGTGTGTAGGCAGTGCAGTAGTTGTACTGTATTAGTAGCAGTACCTAATGAAGTATACTGTGTGTGTTGTTCCTCCAGATGCCGGGACGTCGCTGCAGAACGGAGACATGAGGTAAATCCTCCTGAAAACTGTAATCCAACTGTTCTGATTAAAAGAGACATTGACCAAAAAAAGGGTTCGAATTGTTGACTGGGCTGAGTTGGTTGAAGACGTTTTTAGTCTACCATCAGAAGCTTCTTCCAAAGCTCCGGTCTGGATCTGTCTATAATCTGTGTTCAGCCCTATCTGCAGGGACTCCCATCAGCCCCGGGTCTGTCTATAGTCTGCGTTCAGCCCTAACTGCAGAGACTCCCATCAGCCCTGGGTCTGTCGTCTGTCTTCAGCCCTATCTGCATAGACTCCCATCAGCCCTGGGTCTGTCTATAGTCTGTGTTCAGCCCTATCTGCAGAGACAGTGTGGCTGTTTAAAGAGACGGTGCCACCTGCCACTGCCACTGCCCGCCAAATGTGGCTGTGACAGGTTTATTTTTGTTTTATTGCTATGTACGTATACTGTAAGTCTGAAAAAAAAATTGGCCTTCTCTGATCCTCTTTTGAGTCCCGAAGTGCTGAAATGTTGTGCGTGCGTGCGTGCACGTGGGTTGGTGTGTGTGTATGTGTGTGTGTGTGTGGTGGAAGTGTCTTGCTCATGGGCACAGTGTCAGTCCTGCCTCTGTTTCAGGACATCGACAGCCAGCGCTGCATCATCTGCCCCAAACACAAGTACAAGATCAGCCTGTCTGCGGGGGAGGGGCTGTACCGGGGGCGGGACCGCAGCCAGTCACCGCCCCTCTGCGCTGGTTCTCCAAGGGGGTGAAGCAGCGCGTGCACCAGCTGACGGAGCGGCAGGGGGCGCTGTTCATCCGCCTCTCCGGTTCCGGGTGGGTGGAGTCCGACTACTACCAGGGTGAGCAAGGGCGGGTGGCGAGAGAGAGGGCGGCGTCGAAGGACAGCGGCGGCGAAGAGGACAGCACCGAGTAAACACTTAATAAAGAACACAACTGAAACCATCCCAGCGTTTTCTTTACTGCCCCCTGCTGCCAGAGGCGGGAAAGTACTGCTGCTTAATAATACTCCAGTAACAGTCAAAATTACTCAGATTATTCCTTAAGTAGGAAATACTTAAGGATTCAAAGTAGAAAGTCCAAATCCTTTAAAATAAAGTAACTGATGAAAATGTGCCTGAATTCCTGTACAGCAACACGATGGGGACAAACCTTCTTCCTTGTTGAGTCAATGGACAACACATTTGCACAGCGCCACCAGTTCATAGAGTGTGCATGAGTAGTAGTAACATGAACCAAACAAAAGGACAAATGGACTTTGGAGCCTTTATAGAAATGAAGTGGAGCAGAAAGTTTTATATTTATATTTCAAAAGGAGCGGAGAAAAACTAAGAAGTTCTCCACATAACCCCTACTCAAGTAAAGTGCAGATCCACAAATACTCTACTCACTGCAAATGTTAATTTGACACTGTTTGGTGTTTATATAGTTCACACCTTCTCAGTGTGAAAGTGAATGACACTCTTCAGTGTTAACTACAGTGTCAGACACCGTGAGTGACAGTAACATGACGCTAAATACAGTGTGCTCTTTGTTTCAGTAAAAAGGCTGAGGCCTCATTGCTCTTCAGTCACAGAGCGACAGGTGAAGAAGGAAGTCATGGAGATTCTGTTTTAGACTGAACTTCAGACTTCTGATGGAAATACAAATTAAGTACTGAAACTTAATTTGTAATCAAGTATTGGAGGGAAATAAAAAATCTTAAAATTACATAATGTGTTTTGCTTTATATATTTATAAAACACATTCACTTCTATCCAGTGTATCCTGTGGTTCTCCCCAAGGTTTCTCTTTTCTCCCACGGGATTTTGAGTTTTTCCTTGCCGTGCTGGAGAGTCTAAGGACAGGGGACACCCGCGCCGCTCGTCGCCACCTACTGCTGACGCTTATTTGGACATTATGTTTGCCTGGATACTTGATTCACCTGAACTTTACATTGTCTTATTTACTGCTCTGTTTTATTGCCTTAATGTTCGGTGCAGCCCTATGAGGCAACTCCTGTTGGGATATTGGGCTATACAAAACCATTGATTGATTGATAGTAGGTCATATGTGTCCCAGTTCCGGTTGGTCATGGTGGACCATGACAGATGTGGACAGGACTGTGGTAGATCTACTTTTACTTTGGAGAAAACAGTTACTATAGTAATTGTTGAAGAAATGAACCTCATGAGCTTCTTCTGTAACAGACATTAAAACAAACTACGAAGAAGTTTACATATGATTTGGCACATCCTTAAAGTGCATTGATACAAAAGATCTATCCACATCAGTCCTGCTGCACCACGACTCAGAGGAACTGGGTCAAACATGACTCTACAGCAGATACTGATGAGGGTTTGTTTAATTTATTATACAGAATATAAAAGTATATACAGAGTTTTACCTCTTAAACTTGTTAATAACAAACACCTATTTTTTTTTACTTTACTTCTTATATCCATCAGAAGTCTGAAGTTCTGTCTAAAACAGAATCGCCATGACTTCCTTCTTCACCTGTCGCTCTGTGACTGAAGAGCAATGAGGCCTCAGCCTTTTTACTGGAAACAAAGAGCACACTGTATTTAGCGTCATGTTTCTGTCACTCATGGTGTCTGACCTGTAGTTAACACTGAAGAGTGTCATTCACATTTACACTGAGAAGGTGTGAACTATATAGACACCAAACAGTGTCAAATTAACACTGGAGCATTTACTGTGCTGATGTACAGACAGTACTGTAGTAAAGTTACTTCATTACGTCTGCTGCTGGACGCCTGGCTCTGTTGCAGTCACTGCAAAACCATGTTACAACATTATTCTGTTTTTATCAACTAAAAAATGTAATACAATAAAATGATTTTTGACCTAGTATATACTCAAACCCTGAGAAAGTGATATTAGCTCTATTTGACGGCACGGTAGCACAGCAGTTAGTATTCGTGCTTCACAGCTAGAAAGTCCGGGTTCGATTCCCACCTGGACGGGGCCTTTCTGTGTGGAGTTTGCATGTTCTCCCCGTGTCTGCGTAGGTTTCCTCCAGGTACTCCGGTTTCCCCTACCACTAAAAACATGTACAATAGGCCAGGATGAATAGGCCAAGGCTATAATCCGGTGCGGCATGTTTTTCCCTGCATGAGACCCATGTATATGTTCATTAACATGCACTGTCCTGGCCAAATAAACCATTAAATAAAAAATAAAATAAATACAAAATTTGAGCACATCATTGCAGTCCTGGCTTCACTTCATTGGGTGCTCATCAAGTTCTAATGTGTTCATCGTGTACTTTTTTTGTGTTTAGAAAGTGGAATAAATAAAGCTCTATAACGAGTCGACTGACCATCGCACAGATATTTTGCCAAAAGTAAATACCAGATATAAAAATGTGGCAAAATGCCGTAATGAAGTTTCAGTTTTTAAAGTTTTAGATAAAGATTGTGTGTGTGTTATGTCCATGTCTTTCAAACCCTTCATACTAATCTTTTTCTGATTTGTGAATAATAAACAATGTAAATGCACTTCACTTAAAGGACTATACATAAGTTAACCACAAATAAATTTATACAAATTTAAAATTTCTTTCTCATACATGCTCCAGCAATGCCCTGGTGAGTAGAATGAGCCCTGGCCTTTTCACCGTGATTGCCTCTATATGCCTGTAAAGTCACTTAAATAGTTTATGCTCGGGTCGAACAAGCAAACAGCGTAATGCGTAATGCGCGTTCACGCTCAGCTGTAGCGTTAGCTGTAGCGTTAGCTGTATCTCCTCTATACCGACGCTGCAGCGCGAGTGGTAACTTCGGAGGGATGGATTTAGCGGAGAATAAGAGGAGACCGGCTTCAAGCACCATCGAAACTCCAGCCCAGACCCCAAATAACGAAAAGAAACGAAGAGTTTATTCGAGTGTGACAAAAAAGGCGAAAGTCGAGTCTGATCGGCGTAGGCAAAGAACCAGAGTAAACATCGGAAAAGAGAATCTCTCAAAAGACCCACAGCTTATTTTTGCTTGAAAGGTAAGAAATTATGACTAAATACGTGGGGGAAAAGTGTTGTTGATGCTTCAAAACAACGGTGTCCGACTGTCTGTGCATGTTGTACAAACTTCACTGAAACAAGCCATAAAATAATCATATTTGGAAGTTACCAAAATAGTTGATCTAATAGTTTTATACCTACAGAGAAGTTGTGTAGTATTAGTAGCAGACTAGTAGTGTCAGTAATAACAGTAATTGTGTTGTACCTACAAAACATTTGAGTAGTAACAGTGGTAATGGTCCTGTATTTACAATGGCAAAAATAATGTCGCTAATGTTAGCTTTTCTTGGCCGCAAAATAAGCATGACTGTTCACGGATTTATAAGTAGTGAAACGACTACAAAAAGTGGACATGTGCCATGTTTACAATACAGTTTACGAGTTAGCTACGCTAACTTTGGGCCCAGGGAATTGAAGAAACGATTTTGGCTTTTCCTAGTAGTATTTCTACCGGTGGAATTATTTTATTATTTCAATTAGGCCTGCGTTTATGCATACAAAGTATACGAGTTTTTTCTCCTCCTCCTTCAAACGTCAATTATTCGTTTATATGTATTACTTGGCTTCTTCACTCGATTCACTTTGCTGCATTTGCTCAAGTATTTTATCTTGGAAAACATTCACTCAAACTGATTTGGTCTAAATATCTTACAAAACAGTAACGTTTCTTACCTCAGTTGAAGTCATGCCTGCAAATCTGTAAATTGACCAGGACGGGACTGTTATTTCTGGTGCTGGTTAAAGCCTGAGCGCCTCATGCACGAGCTTATCATCGAGGCTGCAGTTACGCGTTTGGCCTGAGGGGGCAATTGCGAGTACAAAACTGCTAAACTCCACACAGCCCCTTTAAACAAACGTACATGTTTATTTTTGCTTTTACGTACAGTGCCTTGCGAAAGTATTCGGCCCCCTTGAACTTTTCGACCTCTTGCCACATTTCAGGTATCAAACATAAAGATATAAAACTGTAATTTCTTGTGAAGAATCAACAACAAGTGGGACACAATCATGAAGTGAAACGAAATTTATTGGATATTTCAAACTTTTTTAACAAATAAAAAACTGAAAAATTGGGCGTGCAAAATTATTCAGCCCCTTTACTTTCAGTGCAGCAAACTCTCTCCAGAAGTTCAGTGAGGATCTCTGAATGATCCAATGTTGACCTAAATGACTAATGATGATAAATAGAATCCACCTGTGTGTAAGCAAGTCTCTGTATAAATGCACCTGCTCTGTGATAGTCTCAGAGGTCAGTTTAAAGCACAGAGAGCATCATGAAGAACAAGGAACACACCAGGCAGGTCCGAGATACTGTTGTGGAGAAGTTTAAAGCCGGATTTGGATACAAAAAGATTTCCCAAGCTTTAAACATCCCAAGGAGCACTGTGCAAGCGATAATATTGAAATGGAAGGAGTATCAGACCACTGCAAATCTACAAAGACCCGGCCGTCCCTCTAAACTTTCAGCTCATACAAGGAGAAAACTGATCAGAGATGCTGCCAAGAGGCCCATGATCACTCTGGATGAACTGCAGAAATGTACAGCTGAGGTGGGAGACTCTGTCCATAGGACAACAATCAGTCGTATACTGCACAACTCTGGCCTTTATGGAAGAGTGGCAAGAAGAAAGCCATTTCTTAGAGATATCCATAAAAAGTGTTGTTTAAAGTTTGCCACAAGCCACCTGGGAGACACACCAAACATGTGGAAGAAGGTGCTCTGGTCAGATAAAACCAAATTCAAACTTTTTGGCAACAATGCAAAACGTTATGTTTGGAGTAAAAGCAACACAGCTCATCACCCTGAACACACCATCCCCACTGTCAAACATGGTGGTGGCAGCATCATGGTTTGGGCCTGCTTTTCTTCAGCAGGGACAGGGAAGATGGTTAAAATTAATGGGAAGATGGATGGAGCCAAATACAGGACCATTCTGGAAGAAAATCTGATGGAGTCTGAAAAAGACCTGAGACTGGGACGGAGATTTGTCTTCCAACAAGACAATGATCCAAAACATAAAGAAAAATCTACAATGGAGTGGTTCACAAATAAACATATCCAGGTGTTAATATGGCCAAGTCAAAGTCCAGACCTGAATCCAATCGAGAATCTGTGGAAAGAACTGAAAACTGCTGTTCACAAAGGCTGTCCATCCAACTTTACTGAGCTCGAACTGTTTTGCAAGGAGGGCAAATATTTCAGTCTCTCAATGTGCAAAACTGATAGAGACATACCCAAGCGACTTACAGCAGTAATCGCAGCATAAGGTGGCGCTACAAAGTATTAACTTAAGGGGGCTGAATAATTTTGCACGCCCAATTTTTCAGTTTTTTATTTGTTAAAAATGTTTGAAATATCCAATAAATTTCGTTTCACTTCATGATCGTGTCCCACTTGTTGTTGATTCTTCACAAAAATTACAGTTTTATATCTTTATGTTTGAAGCCTGAAATGTGGCAAAAGGTCAAAAAGTTCTAGGGGGGCGAATACTTTCGCAAGGCACTGTATGGTTTGTGTTATGAACTAGTTCAATCGGGCCCCGTGGTTTAAAGGACACAAAAGGTAAAAACACCTTTTGTGTCACATGCAGGCGCGTGTCAGCCGAATGGCTCTTTCACCCGCTATGTCGAGCTTTTCCATAACAAAGGCCAGTGCCAAACCAGTCTGACCAGGTATGAGATAAGATAAGTAGCCTTTATTGCTCTCACAATGGAGAAATTTACTTGTTACATTCAGCTCTTAGAAACACTCAGGGTGTGCAAATAGGCAGGAAATGTGAAATAAACAACAATTAAATAGTAAATAGTGGTGTCTTATATACAAGGACTTTCTGGGGACAAAAAGTGTACACAGTAAATAATAAGTAAACAGACTGCAACAACAACAAAAAATGTTATAGTCGATATCAGCAGTGCAGGTTTACATCATAGTACAAGTGGTTGATAAAGTGACGCAGGTAAGTGATGTAAATACAGGGGTAATTGCACATGTTACTTTACAGTCTTGTTGTACAGTCTGACAGCAGTGGGGATGAAGGCCTTGCAGTAGCGCTCCTTCTTGCACTGAGGGTGTCTCAGTCTGCCACTGAAAGAGCTGCTCAGCTCCTCTACAGTCCCGTACAGTGGGTGCGAGGTGTTGTCCATGATGAAGGTGAGCTTGGCTAATAACCTCCTGTCCCTCACCTCCTCCACAGAGTCCAGGGAGCAGCCCAGGACGGAGCTGGCCCTCCTGACCAGCTTGTTCAGTCTGGTCTTGTCCCGCTCTGTGCTGCCCGGGGCCCAGCACACGGCAGCGTAGTGGATAGCAGAGGCTACCACAGAGTCATTGTCACGGGTTCATTTCCAGATTTTTCCAAAATGATGGCAAGGTCAAAGGTTCTGGCTCCACAGGCTTTTATTTTCCAGATCCAGTGATAATGTATATACAGTGCAGTGAATAACGGGGTGAAAATAAAGTATTTACAAACACACAGGAATTGCGGCAGCCACACAGTGCCATCTCCAGTCCCAACACCAACTAACCCACAGAGCCCAAATGCTCCTCTTTAATACCCCTAGCCCCTCCCCCGGAGGGGAGGGCTAGGGGTATTAAACAATAATTAAACAATAATTGGGGGGGGTATTAAACATTCAGAAAAGATAGACGAGAAACACTAAAACATTTACACAGAAACAATGAGAATAAATTGCCCTACATACGACAACCTAAATACACACACAAAACACAATAAGTCACAAAATAATCACTAGACGAAATGGTTCAGTCCGGGTCACGTGGTTGCCCAGAGCGCGCCACAAATGCGCTACAAGACACGCACCCAGGAAGTGCCTCGGTTTGCCACACTACGCGAGGCAGACGGACTGACAGCAGCAGCAACAGGTGAGAATGTCCAGTGTGAATGTGATGCGTGGTGTGTAGGCAACGACTGTGCACCCTTGTGCGCTACAACGGGGAGAACCAGTCTTTGACAGAGGGAGAGTTTGTGAAAGCACGGCCGCGGAACATGAGTGCGGCCCGCGAGGGGGGGGGGGGGGAGAACCGGGGAAAGAGTGAGAGCGCACTCCGCTCCAGCGCTCTCCCGGGCCATGGGAGAGGGGAAAAAACACACACGGGTCTGAGTGACGAGGAAGCTACTGGCGCTCCGTCACATTATCCCCCTCCTCCCCGAGGTTGGCGATGTGCGGCAACCTCGAGAGATAATCCGCCACCACGTTGAGCTTGCCAGCCCGGTGGCGGATCCGGAACTGGAACGGCTGAAGGGAGAGGTACCAGCGGGTCAGACAGCTGTTGTGATCTTTCATGGAGTTCATCCAGGTTAGAGCACGGTGGTCGGTCTCCAGATCGAACTCCCTCCCCAGCAGGTAGTATCGCAAGCTCTCCAGGGACCACTTGATGGCCAGGCCCTCTTTCTCCACAGTGGAGTACCTGGTCTCACGTGGCAGCAGTTTACGATTCAGGTACATCACCGGCTGCTCCTCTCCAGGAGCACCCTGGGCCAGGACAGCTCCCAGCCCCACGGCAGAGTCGTCGGTCTGGACCAAGAACCTCTGGGCGAAGTCGGGGCTCCTCAGCACGGGTGAAGTACACAGACAGGTATTCAAGGTGTGGAACGCAGTCTCGCAGTCTTCACTCCAGACAACAGGATTCCTCTGGTCCTTCGCGGTGAGAGCCGTCAGGGGAGCAGCGATGGTGGCGAACTGTGGAACAAACCTCCTGTACCAGCCCGCAAGACCCAGGAAGGACCTCACCTCCTTCTTGGTGCGAGGGCGCGGGCAGCAGCGGATGGCCTCCACCTTGTCCATCTGCGGCCAAACCTCGCCACGTCCCAGTCGGTAGCCTAGGTAGCTCGCTTCCTCCTTAGCCCACTAACACTTGGCAGGATTCAGTGTCAGTCCCGCGTTCTGAATCCGGCTGAGGACCCTCTCCAGATGCTGCAGGTGCTCCTTCCAGGTGTCACTAAAGATGACTACATCGTCCAGGTAGGCAGCGCTGCAGTCCTCACACCCTCGCAGGACACGGTCCATCAGTCTCTGGAAGGTGGCCGGCGCTCCATGGAGTCCGAAAGGCATCACGGTAAACTAGAAGAGATCAGCAGGTGACTGGAAAGCAGTGTAAGGGCGACTGGCCGCCTCCAGAGGCACCTGCCAGTAGCCCTTGCAGAGGTCGAGGGTGGTGATGAATCGGGCCCGGCCGATCTTCTCCAGCAGGTCATCGATACGGGGCATCGGGTAGGCGTCGAACTCCGACATGGCGTTGAGCTTCCGGAAGTCGCTGCAGATGCGAAGCGACCCGTCCTTCTTCACCACGATGACCACTGGACTGCACCACTCAGACTGAGATGGTTCGATCACCCCCAGGCGCAGCATCTCCTCCACTTCCGTCAGGAGCTTCCCGCCAGGTGCTGTGGAACCCGGTAGGACCGTTGGCGGATGGGACCCCTCTCCTTCAGGCGGATGACGTGCTCCACCAAGACAGTCTTCCCCGAGTTGGCAGCAAACAGCTTGGAGACTCGCTGGAACACCTCTCCGAGCTGACCAGACCGGAGAGATGGCCGAAGGCCGGCTCCTCCTCCCCCTCACTGTCCACCTCCGTCACCAACAGAGACGCCACTGGAACCGGGACAGGAGCCTCCTTCCACTCCTTCAGCAGATTCACGTGGTACGTCTGTTTAGCCTTTCTCTTCTCCGGATGGTGGATCTCATAACTGACTGGGCCCATCTTACGGACGACTGTGTAAGGGCCCTGCCACTTGGCGAGCAGCTTGCTGGTGGAGGATGGCAGAAGCAGCAGAACCTTCTGGCCAGGCTGAAATTCTCGGTGTCGGGCCTGGCGATCGTACCAAGCCTTCTGGGACTGCTGGGCTGCGCGTAGGTTGACCTCCGTTTCCTCCCGATACCTCGCCAGCCGATCCCGCATCTCGAGCACAAACTGGACCACACTCCGATCACTAGCCGCGGACGAAGGCGCCTCCCAACTCTTCAACAGCAGGTCCAATGGCCCATGGACGTCCCAGCCGTACAGCAACTCGAACGGGGAGAAACCGGTGGACGCCTGAGGGACTTCACGGTAGGCAAACAGCAAGAAGGGCAACCAGCGATCCCAGTCACGTCCAGTCAGCGTTTGGTTGAACCGCTCGACCAGGCCGTCCGTCTGAGGATGGTACGGGGTCGTCTTGATCGGTGAGATCCCCAGCTGGCGATGGAAGAGCTGCAGTAGTCGGGAGGTAAAGTTGGTCCCCTGGTCCGTCACAATTTCGTCCGGAATACCAACCCTGGAAAGAACTGCACAAGGCAACGCAGCACAGCAGGGGCAGTGATGGTATGCAGTGGGAACGCCTCGGGGAACCGTGTGGCATAGTCGGAGAGCACCAAAATATACTGGTGGCCCCGACTGCTCTTTACCAACGGGCCAACAATGTCCATGGCTATTCGCCGAAATGGCGTGGAGATCACAGGCATTGGTTGGAGATAGGCACGGTCCGATTTGCGCAGGTGAGACGTTTTCTGGCAGACTGGACAGGTCTTACAGTACACTTGAACGTCTGTATACATGGAAGGCTAATAGAACCGGGAGGCTATACGCAAAAATGTTTTGTTGCGGCCCAGATGACCCGCCCACGGCAAGGTGTGTGCCAAGTGCAGGATCATCTGGCGACAGGGCACAGGAACCACGAGGCGCTTGACACCATCAGCCACTACATAAAGGATATCATTATCCATAACAAAACATTCCTTGTCCCCTTTTGCCCCCAACCACCTTGTGAAATAATGGTTTGAGAGACCCATCCTCCTGCTGTAAGGCCCAATGTCCTCTGGTACCTCCCACATGCCCTCAGTAATACCCTCCTTACAGTCCGGCCCCCTGGCATCCAGACCTTTCTCAAAGCGCCGCTGGCTGCGCGATTTCCGTGGCCCCTTGGTACCTCCCTCGAACAAGCTGCTATCCAAGGTAGAAAAGGGTCCAGCCCACGGGTCTGGGCCTGATGAGTCAGACGTCACCCCTGCCCGGGTGATCACAGGAACTGACAAAATCTTGCCACAGTCACTGTCCTGGTCCCCCTCTCCAAACAGCACATCCAGCAGTACAGGCAAGTCCCACCCAGAATGGCAGCAACAGGCAACTTTTCCATCACCCCAACAGTCAAAAGATACGGCTGTTCATCCACCACCACAGTAAGATCAGCCGTGGGGTAAGAATGCCTGTCCCCATGCACACACAAAATGTCTTCCTGCCTGCTAAAATCCACACCCCCAGTTGGCACTAAATCCCTCCGGACTAGGGTCAAAAAGCTGCCAGAGTCTACCAGAGCAGTCACAGGCTGGCCATTAATCGTGACATCCTTAAACCGCTGCCGCCTCCCTACACCATTCACGTCCTCAGCGCGGGGAGTATAACAGGCACCAGTAAGTTTAGCTCCCCTAATGGGGCAGAAGGCCGCCTTGTGCCCGGGCTGCTGACAGTAAAAACAGATGAGCTCCATACCGGTGCCGTGCTGATTGGATGCTGCACTGAGAGTCCCAGGTGGCTGGTCACTGGTCCTAGCGGCTGGTCTGGGCTGCGACCAGGGCTGACGACTGGATCCGCCTGGGTGTATAGCTGGGCCTCCTTTCCGGGCGTTGATGTGCTGCAGTGCTAGCCTAGCGGCGGCTAGCCCATCTGCTGGGTCATGCTCCTTCACCCAGGTGCGAATCTAGGCAGGAAGGACATACAGGAGCTGCTCCAGGATGAACTGTTCCCCGATCTGCTCCTTCGTGTGCTGCTCCGGATGAATCCAGCGACGGTAGAGCCCCTTCAGGCAGTGGTATGTCTCTGTGGGGCTCTCTCCTGGTGGAACCATGCTGGACCGGAACTGCTGATGTTATGTCTCCGGCAAGATGTCAAACTTAGCCAGAAGCGCCGCCCTCAGGTCCGGATACAGATGGGCCTTCTCCTCGTCCATCGCCGTATAGGCCTCCAGTGCCTTCCCACTGAGCAATGGCACCAGGCGACAGGCCCACTCACCCTGTGGCCATCCCCACGTCTTGGTGATGCGCTCGAAGCGCAGGAGGTAGTTCTCAACATCCTCCCCCGCACCGTACGGAGGGATCTTGGGGTCTCTGTATGTAGTATGGCGAGGGTTTATCTAAGATGTTTGTTACTTTAGCTGGTATGTCGACAACGCCACAATAGGAATTTCACCTAAAGAATAAGGGCACTTGATTCAATAAAACTAAAGCTCAAGGCGCACAGGTAAGTACATGATAGGAAATAACAGGCAATGTTCCATTTACAAAATGTAAGTTTTATTTGCACAATTTCATAATTTAGTTGTATTTTAGTTTCATCAGTTGAAACAACCTTTTTCAGTAAACCACATTTGTGCAGCTTAGTTGCGCCACAGTCCATAGGTTAATTCTCTGGAGGATCCATAGAAGTCGTTCAGAACACAAAGGAACCCAAAAAGACAGGGCAGCAGCTGAAAAGTCCCAGTTACCAGCACCGGAAGCTAGCAGCCTAAATACAGAGATGTTAGAATTACATTGAGAACTGACCCATTCTAATAACGTGAGTTATTTTACCTGCTAAAGAAGCAGGGGGGGCAGAGACCTTAACTCGAGGGACATGCGACACAAAAGGGGCATAGACACTGTGACAAATGAAATATAAGTAAGCGTTTGTTTTGGTTAAACTAGCACAGCTGATCGCGGCAGCCCTTACCTCCAAGCCGCACACCGGAGGCACCACGGAGAACATTCAGCGCACCGGGAGGCGCAGGCATGCCACGGCTGAGTTGCACAAGATTGCTAAATTAATTTTAATTTTTTTTTTAATCTTTTAATTTTAAAAAGATAAAAAGGCAGGGATTTAGAGGCCAACGCTTACCTGCGCAGCCATAACGCAGCGCGCACCCAAACCAGGAAGGAGCGGAGTGAAGGAGTCGGAGAGAGAGGGGGAGGAAAGAGGGCTCTTTATGGGGCAACGCTATCTGCATAGACGAATAAAACGAGAGCATTTACGTGAGGCGTTTCAGGGCACTCAGTGCACCCTGTCACATTCTTCCCCCCAAATTCAATCGTCGTCCCGACGATGACACTACCAAGAATACACACTAGATGGAAGGGCGCGGTGAAGCCTCCCACTTCCATGCCATGGGCAGGTTTGAACCATACACCCACATTGGCCACACACATTCACACAGGCGAGAGAGGGGCTGTGAAGCGCTGCTCTCCCAAAATAAGGTACGCACTAAAGCAACCAACTACCAGGACTGCATTTTCCAAGTCGTACCACCCCTGTACTTGGGCTAGACAAGGTGCCGTGAAGGCTGCAGAAGGGCGTGTTGAGGACTAATAGCGCAGACATACACACTAGGAGCACCATAACTTTACTACAACGGTTGCTTAACGCTGACGGGCCACTGAGGCATCCTACATCCCAATGCACTCACCGCTGCCCAGGTATGAGCCACTACACACAAACATTGAAAACAGTGCTTCCTCAATAACCCACACATTTCCTAGGCTAAATGAGGTGCCGTGAAGGCCACTGTAGGCGGATTAAATACCAACTCCTAAAAAAACAAACTAGCTAGGTCCCCAAGCTGTAGCTGGCCCCTCCTCACTGACAGTATACCCGAAACAGTTGCACGCTGTCAGCTAGTAAGGAACCCTTCATCTCACCTCACTGACACCGTTTGGGGTATGGCCCACCACTGGAGGCCGCCAGGCACAGCACCCACTGAAGACTACCAACTGCTGTGACCTCCTTCACTACCGCCCGTCACTTCACTGTACACGAGTCCATTAAAAAACTGCTGCTGCTCTGTCTTAAAAACAAAAACATGTTACAAGTTTGGAACACATATTGCACAGCTGAGAAGGTAGTAGCAATTTCAACATTTCCCAAAGTTAGCAATCACCAACCCATTGACGAGTGGTATGGGTCTAATTAAATAAAAATAAATAAAAGCCGGACAACGCCATCCAGTAAAACTGGAAATTAATGTGCTTTAAGGCACACAGGTTCGACCCATAAGGACAGAGGCAGCATGTTCCTTGTACATATAGTTTAGTTCTATGTTTTACGTTTGTTCTTTGGGATTCCATACTTTCTTTATCACAGTTCGTTATATTCAGTTGTACACTTAAACTCTCAGTTGGTTCACAGTTCACGTTTGTTTTTTCCATTAGCTTTTCAGTTGAACAAAACAAGGGAGGAAAGAAGACAGCAGCAGTTAGATCCTAAATGTAAATAAAAAGGTAGTTAAGGAACCAGTTACGCGAAATAAAGGCTAACCACCAGGCAAGGCCAATCCTACCGTCGCACGCCCACATCTAGCCCTTCTCGGCCGGCTCGGTGCTTCGATAGCCCCCAGTTCCGTCACAGGAGGGCCCCAGCAGACCCCGAGCCACCATGCACCGAGAGCGAGCAATGGACGCCATGGAGTGGTGCACATTGAGGCTCTCAACCACCCGCGACGCTAAAATTAGACCTGCGTTAGCAGCTACACCAATAGTTAAGAATGAACGAACGAACAAATAGCTACCTGGACCCATGGAACAGCACACACAACCCTGGGCTCAGCCCAACCAGGCCGGAAGACGCCAGTGAGGAGACAGAGGAAGTGCGTGTGAACCAGGGGGGCTTTTATACTAAACGCTATTAGAGCGGTGGCGCCATCTGCTGACCGTTAATATTTAAAATGCATATATTTAATAAAGTTATTTAAAATACAGTTAATAAAACTGGTATTGCCACACGTAGGGCTCGTGTCCTCTCGACTGCTATCCTGAACCCTGGAAGAGTCCACCAGTGAACTGCGCAGCCGTCGTGGAGCAGGTGCAGGCAGACCCACCCTAGGGCTCATGGACAACCCTTCCGCTGGCGACAGAGACTCCATAGGTGCCAGGTTAAACGCTGCGGCTCCCTGCTCGGCCACTTCAGCTTGCCCGCCCGGCAGAGGTGATGGCAGCGCCGCCCTGAGTTCTCTCAACTCTGCGATGAACCCCTCCTCTCTGCTCTGCTGGCTCGTCATAAAGTTTTTCATTAGACCAAGAAGCTCACCCAATGGCTGTGTGGCCACAGCGTCCGCTTCCGCTCTGAGGGATTCCAACTCCTCCTCCTCTTCTCTCTTGCGCTGCATGGACCGACGTTTCCTTCGACCAGCCATCCCACCACTGCCACCATATGTCACGGGTTCGTTTCCAGATTTTTCCAAAATGATGGCAAGGTCAAAGGTTCTCGCTCCACAGGCTTTTATTTTCCAGATCCAGTGATAATGTATATACAGTGCAGTGAATAACGGGGTGAAAATAAAGTATTTACAAACACACAGGAATTGCGGCAGCCACACAGTGCCATCTCCAGTCCCAACACCAACTAACCCACAGAGCCCAAATGCTCCTCTTTAATCCAACAATAATTGAGGGGGGGTATTAAACATTCAGAAAAGATAGACGAGAAACACTAAAACATTTACACAGAAACAATAAGAATAAATTGCCCTACATACGACAACCTAAATACACACACAAACACAATAAGTCACAAAATAATCACTAGACGAAATGGTTCAGTCCGGGTCATGTGGTTGCCCAGAGCGCGCCACAAATGCACTACAAGACACGCACCCAGGAAGTGCCTCGGTTTGCCACACTACGCGAGGCAGACGGACTGACAGCAGCAGCAACAGGTGAGAATGTCCAGTGTGAATGTGATGCGTGGTGTGTAGGCAACGACTGTGCACCCTTGTGTGCTACAACGGGGAGAACCAGTCTTTGACAGAGGGAGAGTTTGTGAATGCACGGCCGCGGGACATGAGCGTGGCCCGCGAGGGGGGGGGAAGAACAGGGGAAAGAGTGAGAGCGCACTCCGCTCCAGCGCTCTCCCGGGCCATGGGAGAGGGAAAAAACACACACGGGGTCTGAGTGACGAGGAAGCTACTGGCTCCCCGTCACAGTCATAAAAAGTCCTGAGCAGAGGCCTGCTCATTCCGATGGACCTCAGTCTCCTCAGAAGGTGGAGGCGACTTTGGCCCTTCTTGTACAGGGCGTTGGTGTTGTGGGACCAGTCCAGTTTATTGTTGAGGTGAACACCCAGGTACTTGAAACTGTCCACCACCTCGATGTCCTCCCCCTGGATGTTCAGTGGTGTGTGCGGTAGTGACTTCCTCCTGAAGTCGATCACCATCTCCTTCGTCTTACTGGTGTTCAAGCACAGGTGGTTGCGCTCACACCAGTCCACAAAATCCATGATAACCGACCGGTACTCCAGGTCGTTCCCCTCAGACACACAGCCCACGATGGCGGAGTCGTCGGAGAAGTTGTCCGTGTTGTATGTGAAGTCCGATGTGTAGATGGTGAAGAGAAACAGTGAGAGGACGGTGCCCTGAGGGGCCCCAGTGCTGCAGACAACCACCTCAGACTCACAGCTGCGCAGCCGCACATACTGTGGTTGGTCCGTGAGGTAGTCGATGGTCCATGCAGTGAGATGTTCATCCACTCCCGCGTCCTCCAGCTTCCCCCACAGCAGCGCCGGTCTGATGGTGTTGAAAGCGCTGGAGAAGTCAAAGAACATGACCCTCATAGCACACCCGCCGGGCTCCAGGTGGGTGAGCGCCTGCTCCAGCAGGTAGATAACAGCATCCTCTACTCCGACCTTAGGCCTGTAGGCAAACTGCAGCGGGTCCAGGGTTGAGCTCACCTCAGAGCGGAGGTGGGTGAGGATGAGCCGCTCCATGGTCTTCATCAGGTGGGAGGTCAGGGCGACAGGTCTGTAGTGGGCCGGTTCCCTGGCGTGCACTGTTTTAGGAACCGGGATCACACAGGAGGTCTTCCACAGGACGGGGACCTTCTCTCCAGGCTGAGGCTCAGGTTGTAGATGGGGCTGAGGACCTCGGAGAGCTGGTCTGCACAGGTCCTCAGCAGCCTGGGACTGATGCCCTCTGGTCCTGTAGCTTTCCTCTGTTTCAGTCGCCTCAGCTCTCTCCTCACCTGGTCCGGTGTGATGGAGAGGGGGGAGTGAGGGGGACTGGGGTGGACTGCCACGGGCGGGGCAGGTGCCGGAGGAAGTCCGTATGGTGGGGGCTGGAGACATGGGTGCAGGAGGCACGTGAAGGTAGTCGGGCAGTGTCCAATGGGCTAGAGATGTGTGAGAAGGTGGGAGCAGGGAGGGGGGCAGAGGTAGTTGGGGGAGAAGGTTTTGGGACCGACCTCTGGCTGTGGCCAAAGCACGCTGACCCATGTCTGATGTGACGTGAACAGACTGCTGGCCTCTGATTGGCAACGAGAGAGAGAACAGCCCTCAGTATTGACACGCAGGTCATATGGATTTCACAACATCATACCGCTGTGCTAAAAGGGGATTTTGCTGAAATTAGCATTTAGCCACTGTTAGCGCAGCTTTACTGTAGCTGGTGTTAGCATAACATTTGCATGTAGCTTACCTTCATAGTTGTATTTAGCTGTTTCTTTTCTGTTTTAATACAGCTTGGCTCCTCTGAATGATTCCATAACTCCCACCAGAAGGCAGCATTTGTCCACATTTGTTCTCATCGCAGCTTACAAAACTTTTAATGACGGTCTGTACAGTGTGCTCCTCTGTGCAGTGCCGCCCACAACAAATGCATGTGTGTGTGTGGTGGAAACAGAAAGGTCTGCGGGGTAGTGTCAATACGTGCACGTAGATCGTGGCGTGCGCGGCCGGGTCGCGCTATGTGGAACGACAGCTATAAGGCATAGAGACCAGGAAGTACAGCTGAGATGGGGCTGTTAATAAATAACAGAGAGGAAGATAATGATCCAGATGTGCTTGACGATATTCACTGTGCAGAGGAGAGTTTCTGAAAACCCAAACGCCTGATTTAGAGCTGCAGAAAAAGAGTTTGCGTTTTCTTTCTTGTAAAATATCCATGCGATGGTCGGTAGTTAGCACAGAGCTGATAAGCCTGTGTCGTGGTTTTAAACTCTTAATATTGGATTTTTTCAATGGGAAATATTAAAGGTCCTATATCATACAAAATCGACTTTTTGAAGCTTTTAGCCATGTTGTTATGCTAATTCCTTATCAAAAACACCCCAGAGTGGTTTTTGGCTTCATTCACGCAGTTCTAAGTAATCCTCCTGAATCCTGCTCTCTGAGCAGCTGCTCCGCCCTCTCCTGGTAAACCACTGAGCTGTTCAGTTGTGTCGTCACAAAGGAACGGAAGTGTTCGACGTCTGTAATGTAATCTCTTGTGGCCTGATTTTAATTTATAAAACAGCCAGAAGTTGGAATTTCTCTCCGGGATTCAGCGACTATCAGCCAAAATAGTGTTTGTCTATGACTGTCTGATGGATGCTTGGTGAACCTTGGCCAGAATCAAAGTGGTTTAACTTTTATAACCAAAGCGAGTCCCATAATGGAAACATCAGAGTGGTGAGTAAATCAGAACGCGTGTTAGCGTGTGTGTTAGCGTGTGTTAGCGTGTGTGTTAGCGTGCGTGTTAGCGTGTAAGTTAGCGTGCGTATTAGCGTGTGTGTTAGCGTGTGTGTTAGCCATTTATGAAGCTGTGTTGCACATGTCAACTCCTTATAACTGCATTATGTGAAGTAACTTCACTTTTTGCTGAGATATATGTATATTTCTACTACTGCTAAAGTTGTATGTGCGGAGAGAGGGGGCGGAGTTAACTGAATCAAAGCGTTTTGTCTTCCGGGTTGGAAAAATCCAGAAAATACTTTACTACTAATACTAATACTTTTTGGTATTCTTTACTTCCTGCACCCGCCAAAGGACCGGAAGTGGGCGGGACAGGTGTTTCAGTGGAAGACTGGACTCTAGCGTGAGTAAAGGGACCTGAGTCTAGCTCCTACAGACTCCACACTATAAAGGCTTGGACGCAACAACATTTGGAAGTTTTTTTCACATAAGGATTTTTCAAAATCTAATCCCTGCTGATTTTTTCAGTAATAATAATTAATAATTAAAGCCGCAAGCGGCGATAAAGGCCCTCGCCCCTGGCACCGCCCCCTTGCGACCGCCCCCCTTGCGACCGACCCCGCTCGCTCTCGCCCCGCTCGCTCTCGCCCAAACCTGCTCTCGCCTCGGCCTTAGACCCAACCCGGCCTCACTCTTGCGCCCGCTAGCTCTTGCCCCGGCAAGTTTCTCACATGTTTTTTTTGAGCGAGAGGAAGCAGGTTTATCGAGAGGAAGGAGCCTACAGCAGAGAAGAGCGCAGTGGCGTGCTGGGTAATTGGGAGAATGGAGACGTTTCCCGGTGGGCCGCTCAGAATAGTGTCTGCAACGGTCTGCACGAGTAAAGAGGGAAAAGGCAGTGAACAACCCAGTCTCACAGAAAACTGTAACAGTTTAACAATATGGCACTCATGAAAATGTGTCCATTTCACAGTTTCACCTCCCAAACTGTAGCTATTCTACACTTTTTTGTTGTATTGATTTTTATTAGAGTCACGTGACCTTTCCGAACCTTCTGCGCTCTGCAGTTAAAATGGCCGACGTTTGTCACATTTTCGGGACAAAATACATTATTACTGCTTATTTAAGGCATTGATATCACATTTTCTTCTAAATCTGGCGAGAAATGTGTAACTTTGATTAAATATATTAAAGTACTGGCATTTCGAAAGCTTTAGATTTCGAGTTTGACCAAAGTTTACACATTATTGTTTTATTGTTACAGTTTAAATTGTGCGAGTTTTTAATGGAAGCCTATTTTATTTTATTTTTAGAATTATTATTTGTATTATTTTTCAGCAAAAGGTAAACATCGTTTACGTTTCCACACGGACCCGTTTTAGTGGCCCACCCATCTGCCGTAAGGTTTCTGTAAGTTTGGTGAGTTTTTAATCGTGTTCTGTTCATTTACCTGCTTGCTAAACATAGGTGAACTCTTCTAACGTCTACAATAGGCTCTAGAGACTTGCTGTAAGCTGTACGTGAGTATATTTTTGCTGGGATACATTATGAGCTACTAAGTTTTTGTTAGACAGGATTTTATTTAGTATTTTTAATAATGCAAGTAATTATTCAGTGCTGAACCTCTAAATGAGGATCTAAACTGATTAAATCAGGACTAAAGCATGTCTAACAAAGATTAAACCAAGAACCTGAATACATCTTTACCAAGGCCCAAAACCATTGGATGCAGGTCATTCCTGTATAGTAGGAGTAGAACTTTTGTCATCTGCTGTAAACATATTAGTAATGAATCATTCATTCCTTTCTTTGTGCAACGACAGACAGACGTCTTTTCTGAATGGAGAAGATGGAGGAGATTGGATTTGGAGTTTGTCCACTACCTAGATTATCCACTCTACTGCATCAAATGATTCCAGGTTTGCACATCAGTCAGAGGGCTGCACAAGTTTGGAGAAATATCTACTTGCGATTTTTCAGACCGGTTTTGTAATTGCAGTTACATTGTTGTACTTTTGTTAATACAAAAACCTTGTAATTGTGACCATGTAAAATAGATAAAAAATAAGGGGCAACACCCGCTGATAACGTCTTCCTGAATATTTCACTGAAGACACTAAAGTGTGCAGAAGTTTTGTGGAAATCGGCTCTCATTTAAGCTAGGCTTCTTGTCATGAATGCTGAAGTTGGCTTTGCCAAAGCTATTTTGTAAATGTTTAGTGGTGTTTAGAGGCACTGTTTGAGGGGATAATATGACTGACCAAGCTTGTGTTCACTAGATGAGGATTGGTCCTTTCTTTACCTTTTGTTTTTAATAATCATTTTATGTTTATGTCCCAGCATTACTGATCTGCACCCTGGAATATCCTGGAATAATCACTTGTGCAGTTTGATGACATCTCTTGAAGTGTTATGACCATCGAGCACAGCAGGTAAAATCACGTACAGAATAATTAGCCTCTGAATTAGCTGGTGTGGTGTTATATTTATACGGCAAACCAGAGCGCCCAAAAGCATATCGAGCATATCAGGTTCTGAGCACAATTCATACACAATTGAAGCTTATCTCACAAACAGTCACTCAACTCCACACAGAACAGCCGTGATGAAGTGATTTGAGATGGTATGCAAGTGATGTCACAGCATTCAAACAGAATAGCAACAGAAGCTAAATGAGTGGCAGTAAAACGTATGTTATGTTTTGGGGGTTTTTGCCTCCCATTTCTGACAAATGCTTAGAGTGAAATGATGCGTTCCCTCTATTTTGGTGCAAGGCAAGATACACATTTGGATTTTCCACCAGGTGGCTACATAGTCTAAATCTGTTGTCACAAAGTAACATTGAAATTAATATTTGCTCCAAATCTCAGAATTCTATAACATCATATGAAATTTTCTTCATGATATGTTAGTGATGACGTTGTTTGTATTTGCATAAGTGCTTCTCTTTTTTTTCCGATTAATTCACAAGTGCTAAACATGTAATTCAATTTCACGTTCTAATGCGTTTGTCTTTTTGTTTTGTTTTTCACAGATCAAGACATTTACAGAAGATCGGGGACTGACATCCTGCTGTGCGTTCTGTCAGAATATGAAACGTATGTTATCATCTTCACATGGTCTATAGTTCAGAGTTCATCTGCATGTTTTGAGCCAGAACTTAAAACAACTGGTCATCTTGGTTTTTCCATATGCAAAACTTCAGCAGATGCAGGGAAAGAAAGTCTGCACAACTGCATAATTAGCTTCCAAATTTTAATGTTTACTCACACCAAAAACGTGACGTTTCGGGCTAAGCGCCCTTCATCAAGACGAGGGATGTGCAAGTTTTTGTTTTGTGCTACATATGCAAATTTATAACCTTAAATTATATCTAAAAATCTAATCAAACAAAGGCAAAAGCAGCTACCTGAGTAGTAATTGTCAAACAGCAAAGAAAAGTGTGCCATCAAAATGTGCACATTTACAGAATGTCTTGTGTTTAAACTGAATAAATAAGATTTCTTTATCTCCAGCTTCTACCGACAAAAAGACTGAAGATTATGCATCTTTATAAACACAAGCCATAAGGGACTTCTGAACAGCTCTTTGTCTGATCCGTCAACTAGAACCTGTTTACTATTGGAGACCCTACCAGGGGCACGGAGCCCCGACAACAGAGCTCCAGGATCATTCAGGTTCTCAAAGCCCTCCCCTCCAGGAGGGCGGCCCCTTATGAGAGACCAACAGGCCCGGTTAGAATCGTGAGACCGTCCTTCTATGGACCCACCACCTGTAGGAGGAGCCATGTGACTTGGGCAGCTCGGACGGTGCCCCCACGACCCGGCAACGGACAAGTGGAAGAAGTTGGATGGATGGATAAACATAAGCCACAGCTGGAAATATGATTTTACTTGTTTTTTGGGAACAAGAAGGACAGCATCAACTAAGAGAGACTGAACTTACTGACTGAAGACTCCATTCCATTCTGCACCACTTGTTCAAATAAAACTCTCGATTCTAAAAAGCTGACACATAGGTTTCAGGAAATTGCACACATTTCATGCTTTATTGTTACATCACCCAGCCCTAGCAGGGACTGATTTGTAGTGGAGGAAGTTTGAGCTTTGAAATAACAAGAATAAGTTTGATATATGCGCATGCACTTTAAAAACATAAAAAAGCACTACATGGCATCAGCATTTTGGAGGCAAGTGTTTTAGGCATTTGAAAGGGATGGAATGCATGATAACCACATTATATATAGTATTATAACATGGTTATTATAAATGCTATTTTAAAATGCTGTGAGCCTTTTTAGCGTGTAGGACATTTAACCTACTCCTGGTCAGTGTTTTCCGACATAATGTTTTGGTTCAGTCTTGCAGGCACTGGTATAGACTAAGACTTTCTTGTTTCCAACCTGTTTTTCTTCTGGCTTTGATGGCTTCTGGCTGTACATTTTAACAATTACGGTCTTATGCTACTGCTATTAATTCTACTCATCAGGATTGCTCCCATGTATGTTCCCTGGTTGGTTTATGGAAGTTAGTTACTGTATGTGTACAACACATGCTTGGTAATGTTTAACATTATATTAGAAAATAAAATTGATTTTTTTTTTTACATCTTTACAGTTTTACATTGTTCTTTGGTCTTTGGGGTGTTCTGTTATGTCTTTACCAGGACATAGTATACAACATTTCTTGAATAACAACCAGATATTAAAAATATGTAGAGAATTTTGATAGAATTTTGAGTGACAGGATTCATGATCTCATGGTGCAACACTAAGAATCTCCATAATTACATTATTATTTTACTAGTCACTGATCGCTATAAAATCATGCAGGCTTATTACGCTATGTCACGTGAAATATGTGTATTAATATGTAAAAGTAATACAACTTGTAATATTCATCCAGCATAAAGGGTAAGAACTTAATAAAACATTTTGCATGTGGCCAGAATCTTCTTGATCCAAAACATCATTTGTATACTTTATCATATAGTTAGTGTGTGTGTGTGTGTGTTTTCTTTTTTCTTTTTATCAATTAGCTATTGGCCCTGGCCACTTTTTCAGGAATAAAATAACATGTTTGGCTAAAATACAGTACACATTTCTTTAAATACAATTAATTGGCATAGTTGACATGTCTTCAATCGCTAGTAAACAAAATCTGATGGTTTCATTATAAACTTTCATAACTTTTTACTTTTGTCCATGCTGGACAGCTAAAAGGTCTGTAAAGGTATGCTTGGAAGGAGGCATCTGGGCTGAAGTGAAAAAAAATACTTTTTATAGTAGAGGCAAATCAAAGGCATTTTCTGAAAGCTCATGTTAAATGGAGTAAGATGATGTAATTATAATGCCTGTACCCCAAACCTGTTTTTAAATATTTAGGCTTAAGTACTGCATTTGGCCAGTTTTTAAATGCACATTTTTCAGGAACCGTGATAGCTATCATCACAAACTAAATTTTGCTGGATTAGTTTTGACCTGATTGTTAATATAAGAGCACTTCAAACTAGGGGGCGCTGTAAATTATTTACATAAACAAATAAATATTTAGTAAACATGTTAAATGGCATAATATTGGCGTGCCAATTACATATGTATTATATTATGTATTGACTATCAACATGAGTACCATTCATTTTATTTTTAATAAAAGTATTTTGAAATAATAGCAAATTAGAAAATAACCATATATTACTACATTTCCCACGAACCCCTCCCTGCATCTGTACGCCCATCGCCGCCATTTTTGAAGTTCTGCAGTTGCCACATTAGGGTCAGAGATTAGGGCTGTAAACATGAATAAAATCGCTATAAACCACCCATAAACTGTAGCCGAATTATTAATAACGTTTTAAAAATATGAAAACTTTGTTTACTTCGTAAATACGTTTTGTCATTTTAATGTATCACATTATTTACTGTTAGCCGAGTGGGTCCACTATTATGTTGATGCTAGCTAGGGTTGACATCCTTAAACCTTGGGCGTTTAGACATCAAATAAACCAGCGGAACTAGTTAATATTGATAGATTAATGAGGTAGATCTTTAAAATTAGGCAAATTATTTCGGATGGCCATTTATTTTAACTTTTTCCACCACTATGTGGTTTCCTTGGTAACCACAAACAAAGGTCATGAGCGTTCAAACTAGGACGAAATTTGTATTTGTTATAATTACATTTTTTTAACATTTTGATTTTGAGAAAGCTTCAGTATATTTAATCAAACTCATCCCACGTGTAGTTGTTTTTCTGGAGTTATTTATTGTATTAGTTGTATTTTTTTACCCGGAAACACTTACTGTTGATTGCATGTGATCCTCCTATCCAGATAGATTTAGGCCTGTTTCATGCCAGTTCAAAGGACTTTTTATTAATGTTTGGAAGACGAGTTAATTGTTCTCTGATGGTCTAAATACATTGACCACGTAGCTTTTCCCTTTGAATTTCTTGAGCTTTCAGATAGGTAGCATATATTTAGGTTATGAATAGCTGACCATACATTGAAATTTATGGAAATGTACATATTGCTTTCTGTAGTTCACAAACGTCATAATACAGATCTTATTTCCTCCTCAGTTTTAGTGGTGTGGTGGTTGGAGAGATGGCATAAGCTAAAGCCAGATAAATGACCTTGTCCTCATGTGATCAAGTTAAAACAGCAACAGTTGTTCTTTGGGCTATTACGACAATACTATATTTAGGCTAATGCACAGTCATACTAGCTCGGGAAATATCAGAGAAACAACATACTACCAATCATATCATTACGAACATGAAAGATACCAATGTCATTTTCATTTTATTGCAAATAATTTTTAAAAAATCTCAAATCGCAAGAGTTTGAAGCCTTTCCACTGTTATCCCTTGCTTCAATCAAGAGTCTCAGGAAGGAAGTCTGGTTTCTCCTCAAAACACGAAACAAATAGAATCAGACTTCCAGCTGTGACAGCGTGTTTATAAAGATGCATACTCCTCATTTGTTGTAGTCTTTTTGTCCGGTAGAAGCTGGAGAAGAAAGAAATCTTATTTATTCAGTTTAAACACAAGACATTCTGTAAATGTGCACATTTTGATGGCACACTTTTCTTTGCTGTTTGACAATTACTACTCAGGTAGCTGCTTTTGCCTTGTTTGATTAGATTTTTAGATATAATATAAGGTTATAAATTTGCATATGTAGCACAAAACAAAAACTTGCACATCCCTCGTCTTGATGAAAGGCGCTTAGCCCGAAACGTCACGTTTTTGGTGTGAGTAAACATTAAAATTTGGAAGCTAATTATGCAGTTGTGCAGACTTTCTTTCCCTGCATCTGCTGAAGTTTTGCATATGGAAAAACCAAGATGACCAGTTGTTTTAAGTTCTGGCTCAAAACATGCAGATGAACTCTGAACTATAGACCATGTGAAGATGATAACATACGTTTCATATTCTGACAGAACGCACAGCAGGATGTCAGTCCCCGATCTTCTGTAAATGTCTTGATCTGTGAAAAACAAAACAAAAAGACAAACGCATTAGAACGTGAAATTGAATTACATGTTTAGCACTTGTGAATTAATCGGAAAAAAAAGAGAAGCACTTATGCAAATACAAACAACGTCATCACTAACATATCATGAAGAAAATTTCATATGATGTTATAGAATTCTGAGATTTGGAGCAAATATTAATTTCAATGTTACTTTGTGACAACAGATTTAGACTATGTAGCCACCTGGTGGAAAATCCAAATGTGTATCTTGCCTTGCACCAAAATAGAGGGAACGCATCATTTCACTCTAAGCATTTGTCAGAAATGGGAGGCAAAAACCCCCAAAACATAACATACGTTTTACTGCCACTCATTTAGCTTCTGTTGCTATTCTGTTTGAATGCTGTGACATCACTTGCATACCATCTAAAATCACTTCATCACGGCTGTTCTGTGTGGAGTTGAGTGACTGTTTGTGAGATAAGCTTCAATTGTGTATGAATTGTGCTCAGAACCTGATATGCTCGATATGCTTTTGGGCGCTCTGGTTTGCCGTATAAATATAACACCACACCAGCTAATTCAGAGGCTAATTATTCTGTACGTGATTTTACCTGCTGTGCTCGATGGTCATAACACTTCAAGAGATGTCATCAAAACTGCACAAGTGATTATTCCAGGATATTCCAGGGTGCAGATCAGTAATGCTGGGACATAAACATAAAATGATTATTAAAAACAAAAGGTAAAGAAAGGACCAATCCTCATCTAGTGAACACAAGCTTGGTCAGTCATATTATCCCCTCAAACAGTGCCTCTAAACACCACTAAACATTTACAAAATAGCTTTGGCAAAGCCAACTTCAGCATTCATAACAAGAAGCCTAGCTTAAATGAGAGCCAATTTCCACAAAACTTCTGCACACTTTAGTGTCTTCAGTGAAATATTCAGGAAGACGTTATCAGCGTGTGTTGCCCCTTATTTTTATCTATTTTACATGGTCACAATTACAAGGTTTTTGTATTAACAAAAGTACAACAATGTAACTGCAATTACAAAACCGGTCTGAAAAATCGCAAGTAGATATTTCTCCAAACTTGTGCAGCCCTCTGACTGATGTGCAAACCTGGAATCATTTGATGCAGTAGAGTGGATAATCTAGGTAGTGGACAAACTCCAAATCCAATCTCCTCCATCTTCTCCATTCAGAAAAGACGTCTGTCTGTCGTTGCACAAAGAAAGGAATGAATGATTCATTACTAATATGTTTACAGCAGATGACAAAAGTTCTACTCCTACTATACAGGAATGACCTGCATCCAATGGTTTTGGTCCTTGGAAAAGATGTATTCAGGTTCTTGGTTTAATCTTTGTTAGACATGCTTTAGTCCTGATTTAATCAGTTTAGATCCTCATTTAGAGGTTCAGCACTGAATAATTACTTGCATTATTAAAAATACTAAATAAAATCCTGTCTAACAAAAACTTAGTAGCTCATAATGTATCCCAGCAAAAATATACTCACGTACAGCTTACAGCAAGTCTCTAGAGCCTATTGTAGACGTTAGAAGAGTTCACCTATGTTTAGCAAGCAGGTAAATGAACAGAACACGATTAAAAACTCACCAAACTTACAGAAACCTTACGGCAGATGGGTGGGCCACTAAAACGGGTCCGTGTGGAAACGTAAACGATGTTTACCTTTTGCTGAAAAAATAATACAAATAATAATTCTAAAAATAAAATAAAATAGGCTTCCATTAAAAACTATAAATGTGCTTTTTCGGGGCTAACCTTTATGGAACAAAACACCTTTCCAATTAATATCACAGTCTTCACATTATTGCTGATAATAAATATGCGCTATAATCTTGATATACATCATCAGAATAATTTAGATATCAGTACATTTCAAAATTCACCTTTGACTGCAACCATAGACATAATAAGAAAATATATAGAGCTCCACACAGACGCAGAACCATTGAAGTAAATTTGCATAACGCAGGGTGCATCACATGTGCTCCAACGAGAACGCGCACAATTTAAACCGTAACAATAAAACAATAATGTGTAAACTTTGGTCAAACTCGAAATCTAAAGCTTTTGAAATGCCAGTACTTTAATATATTTAATCAAAGTTACACATTTCTCGCCAGATTTAGAAGAAAATGTGATATAAATGCCTTAAAGGTGCACAACGCAAGTTTATGAGTTCTTGCAGAACTATGACCCCTTTGGCGACAAGCGGAATTGCATCCAGAGTTGTGCACGCTCATGGAACACACGCACGCTTGCACGAGCACGAGCAGTTCAGAACACAACAGCGACAGCAATTGCACAAATCTTTTGTTTAGACTCGTAATGTCTACAGAGGTAAGAAAGTTATAAATCTGTAAGTTATTTTGAATACGTGAATGGAATTTGCATTTGAGTAAACTACATATTAATGTTTGAGAGGAAAAACGGGGGTAGTAGGAGAAAACGGTTTTCACCATTTCTACCTGTTTTGTGTTATGATTGGATTATAATGGAAATGCGTTCATGAATAAGTTATTACTTTGTATAAGCTAAAAGTTGTTGAAAAAAGTACTAAAATGTCTCAAGCTAATAAACTAATAATCAAATGGCACTGACATTACCTTCTAAGCTAAAACAGCCTAATCCACCGAATATTTACTGGGGTGTAGCCTGTTTTATTAATCTGCTAAGTAGCATATTCCAATAGCAGTATATCATTATTAGAGACTAATTTGCTCAACATTGTTTTCGAATTATGAAGCTTACATACCAGCATTTTACATCACACTCGACAAAGCTGAACTGATTTCAGTAGGGTCTTCAACTCCCACCTCCGGAAGAGCTTCACCCAGATTCCGAGGGAGGTTGGAGACATGGAGTCCGAGTGGACCATGTTCTCCTCCTCCATTGTTGATGCGGCTGCCCGTAGTTGTGGCCGTAAGGTCTCTGGTGCCTGTCGCGGCGGCAATCCCCGAACCCGGTGGTGGCGCCCGGAAGTAAGAGATGCCGTCAAGCTGAAGAAAGAGTCCTACCAGGCCTTGTTGGCTTGTGGGACTCCGGAGGCAGCTGAGAGGTACCGGCAGGCCAAGCGTGCTGCAGCTCGTGCAGTCACAGAGGCAAAAACTCGGGTCTGGGAGGAGTTCGGAGAAGCCATGGAGGAGGACTATCGGTCGGCCTCGAAGAGATTCTGGCAAACCATCCGGCGCCTCAGGAGGGGGAAGCAGTGCTTCACCAACACTGTTTACAGTGCGGGCGGGGAGCTGTTGACCTCGACTGGGGATGTGGTCGGGCGGTGGAAGGAGTACTTCGAGGATCTCCTCAATCCCACTGTCACGTCTTCCGATGAGGAGGCAGAGGCTGGGGACTCGGAGGGGGTTCGTCCATCACCCAGGCTGAAGTCACTGAGGTGGTTAGAAAGCTCCTCGGTGGCAAGGCCCCGGGGGTGGATGAGATTCGTCCCGAGTACCTTAAGTCTCTGGATGTTGTAGGGCTGTCTTGGTTGACACGTCTCTGCAACATCGCGTGGCGGTTGGGGACAGTGCCTCTGGATTGGCAGACCGGGGTGGTGGTCCCTCTCTTTAAGAAGGGGATCGGAGGGTGTGCTCCAATTACAGAGGGATCACACTTCTCAGCCTCCCCGGTAAGGTCTACTCCAGGGTGCTGGAGAGGAGGATCCGGCCGATAGTCAACCTCGGATTCAGGAGGAACAATGCGGTTTTCGTCCCGGTCGTGGCACACTGGACCAGCTCTATACCCTACATCGGGTGCTCGAGGGTTTGTGGGAGTTCGCCCAACCAGTCCACATGTGCTTTGTGGATTTGGAGAAAGCGTTCGACCGTGTCCCTCGTGGTGCCCTGTGGGGGGTGCTCCGGGAGTATGGGGTGCGGGGCCCTCTGCTAAGGGCTGTCCGTTCCCTGTATGACCGCAGCAGGAGCTTGGTTCGCATTGCCGGCAGTAAGTCAGACTTGTTTCCGGTGCGTGTTGGTCTCCGCCAGGGCTGCCCTATGTCACCGGTTCTGTTCATTACCTTTATGGACAGAATTTCTAGGCGCAGCCAGGGGCCGGAGGGTGTCCGGTTTGGGAACCTCAGGATCTCATCTCTGCTGTTTGCAGATGATGTTGTTCTGTTGGCTTCATCAAATCAGGACCTTCAGCGCGCACTGGGGCAGTTTGCAGCCGAGTGTGAAGCAGCCGGGATGAGGATCAGCACCTCCAAATCTGAGGCCATGGTTCTCCACCGGAAAAAGGTGGCTTCCCCGCTTCAGGTCGGTGGGGAGTCCTTACCTCAAGTGGAGGAGTTCAAGTATCTCGGGGTCTTGTTCACGAGTGAGGGACGGATGGAGCGTGAGATCGATAGACTGATCGGTGCAGCGTCAGCAGTGATGCGGTCGCTGTATCGGACTGTTGTGGTGAAGAGGGAGCTGAGTCAGGGGCAAAGCTCTCGATTTACCGATCGATCTACGTTCCCACCCTCACCTATGGTCATGAGATCTGGGTAATGACCGAAAGGACAAGATCGCGAATACAAGCGGCCGAAATGAGTTTCCTTCGCAGGGTGGCTGGGCGCACCCTCCGAGATCGGGTGAGGAGCTCAGTTACCCGGGAGGAGCTCGGGGTAGAGTCGCTACTCCTTCACGTCGAAAGGAGCCAGCTGAGGTGGCTAGGGCATCTGTTCCGGATGCCTCCTGGTCGCCTCCCTCGGGAGGTGTTCCAGGCATGTCCTATTGGGAGGAGGCCTCGTGGAAGGCCCAGGACACGCTGGTGGGACTATGTCTCCGAGCTGGCCTGGTGTCGCCTCGGGGTCCCCCCAGAACAGCTGGAGGAGGTGTGCGTGGATCGGGAAGTCTGGGCATCTCTGCTGAGACTGCTGCCTCCGCGACCCGGCCCCGGATAAAGCGGAAGAAAATGGATGGATGGATGGACATACCAGCATTTTACATCACACTCGACAAAGCTGAACTGATTTACCTGAATAGCCTACAACAGTGCTGATTTATTTATTAGGTATTTTGACAGGGACAGTACACATTGATAAACATTTCTGTGAATTGTGCCAATACTTTTCAACTACTGTCCCTGAGCAAGGTGTGTAGTGCCCCAAACAAGTTTCACTAGTTTATACATTTAGAAGGGGGAAAAAAAGGTTACCTGTACACATAACATGGAATTAGTTCACTCAGTAAAAGGTCATATTTGCAGGGAAAGAGACCGTGCATGGGCCGGTAGTTATGCAGTTCAGAACAAAGCAAACTTGATGTAGATGAAAATACAGTTATTTGCTATAGTAAATAGAAGGCCTGCTGTACAATATGAGGGAAGTAAAATAAGTATCCCTTTATCATTGTATTTTCTTCCCTGTGATGTGTAGAATAATACAGCATGTATTTTATCACAATAACAAAACATTTTATTTTTCCCTTTAGAATTACAGCTCGAATCAATTTGATGTTCCTGTGGAGAGAAGCACTGAGGACAGCAGTGGCAGCAGGGGCAGGGAAGGAGGCCGGGAAGGTGCAGAGGACAATCAAGATCTACAGTAGACTGATCAGTGAGGAGGACAGACAATTATCCTGACCCTTTTGGCATTTATGTTGGCTATAAAGAAGCACCATTCAGGCAATAAACAAGTAGTGAGCACATCAGAAAATATGGCTACGAATTAGGGAAGAAACGGCTTTATTGTAAATAATTCCATGTTTGTAAAAATAAATAAATATGCACTGCTTATGTTTGACTTGGAGTCTGTTCAGGGAGCTGATGGCATCTCCTAGAAAAACAAAACATACATTTTTTGCCATTAGAACAGTTATTTTATTATGGAAAAGGACATTGAAGTGATGTGGCAAAAATATTAATGAAAATAGGAATCTTGCATAAATACACACTAAAAGAAAAAACAAATGTTCATTGTAAAACAATGAAAAACTAACACAACATACCTGCCCTCTGTGGACTTGTGACTGCACCAGATCAGCTGTAGGAGGGGGCACAATGCAAAACAGAGGTCCCAGAAACCAAGGTTCACCTGGTCTCAAGCTTCGTTTTCTTGAGAGTTCTCCTGCAGACTGAAGTTGTATTCCTAGGTCAGGGATGTAACTGTAGTCTTTTGCCTCTTTGTATCCGGTCTGTGACTTCTTGCTGTACAGTCGTTCTTGCCTGCAGAACAAATTATATGACATTAGTTCCCAAAACATGCATTATATAGGAAAGTCAAAGTAATCACTTACAGCACTTGGCCTTTGTGGTTGTGGTGGTTGTAGTCCAACGCAGCAAGAAATGTCCTGGCTTCATATGAAAAGGCAAAGGTAGATCCGGGGCGTCGGGAATGGAAAACACCCCTCTCCATTAATCTCTCCTTGTTATAAAACACAAACATTAGAAAATGCCTACCATTATCTCAAATACAAAAATTATTCAGATTTACTTACGGAAAAAAAAGTCCAGAGACAAAGCACATAAACCACTGAATTACCTGAGGACTCCATTCGTCAGCTAAAACAGAAATACAGATGCATGTTAGCTATTTGAGGATTTGCAAATACATGCAGTTTATTACTTACCAAGGGCAACAACACTGTTTTTAGTCTGTAATCGGTTGATAATGGCAGCCCTCTTTTCTGTCCAAAACTCCCTTACAGCTGGTACGCAGTAGAAATGCTGTATCCCACAGTAGAAGATGTCACCATTCTCATGTTCATGTACTTGAAGAAGAGGGCGATCTTGGTGTAATTATTCCCAGACAATAGCCCGTTTGCTGCAAGCAAAAAGTCCTTGCGTCCCATGTTTGAGCAACGGCTGGTTGTTTCACATCCACAACTTGTGTCCACGTGGGCAAAACTATGCAGATAAAGAATAAGCATTACAAATGCACCTACATTATTTTCCATTTGATATTGTTGTTCATGACTTTTTATAAAACACTACATGTCATGTAGTACTCACCCACTCCACTATAACTGCAGACCCGGTCACAAATGTCCATGACAGCTTCTTCTAGCCCAATGATGAGAAGTTCATCCATTTGATTCTGCATTGGACCACCAGTGCTGTGTAACAAAAACATTTATTCACACTTTTACAAGGAAAAGACTGTAGGAATTGCATTATGACAAAACATACCACAAAGATATAGGGGCGACATAATCGGAGTCGTATGGGTCTGTGGCCTGTTCTCACTCAAACTCTAGCCTGTACAAAAGAAAGCAAAGTATCTTAGCCAATAATGTTTGAAAAAATGCACATGAATACATTATTGACCTCAGACGAAGTAAAAAGAGATTATTATTATTATTTATTTGCAATTTACACACCATCTAAACCAGGACCAACTCAGGAGGACTAACTCAGAACACAACCAGGACTACACCAGGTCTGAACTAGGTCTAGACTATGAATAAACCAGGTCTAAAGTAGGACTAAACAATGACTACAAATGTATGGGTTGCACTCTTCACAAATAACAATTGATTAGAATCGAGTAAACAGTAACAGCAACGTTAGCCTATCAAGTAACATGTTTTCTCCCCTCATACCTCATATAAACTACATGCAAAATGTACCACATTCCCGGGAACATTTTACTGATTTTGCCGAAAAAGAAAAAATATATACACAACGGCATTGAAAATTCAGCCGTGTTGGTCAAGGACATGAGCACTTTTTAGCATTTTGCATAATTTTGAAGACGTTAGCCAAACACAAAAGGCTACCGGTAAAACATACACAAAAACATAGTTAGCATCTTTTATGTTATATGTTTTATGTTGCACGATTGCTCCGAAGAAAATTCCTAGTTTGTGAACCTGTTCACTGACCATGACAATAAAAACCAATTCTGATTCTACATTTAGCTAACGCTACACTACACGCTAAACACATAGCATTACAACTATTACGCATCGTCATTTGTTCACATAGATTTACTGTATCAGACATTACAGACGGTATCTTACCATTTTAGCAAGAAGAAACCCAACTGAGGGTCCGTTTGAGCCCGAGAGCGGAGCTGAGGTCTCCCCATTTGTTGTTGCCTTTCCGATGTTGACTCTCGTCTTACTCCGACGCCTGTCTCACTCCAATTTGCCCCTTTTGGTTGAACTAGACAAACGTTTTATCTTCTTTATCTTACGTGGAGTTTGCATTGCTGTTTGGGATGAACTAGAGTTCATCTTCTCTTACAATCCATCCTCTACTTTGGCAAAAGTCGCTGGAGTCTTCGCTGATGCGGATAATGGCGGCGCATAAACAAACTCCCCAGACTGAGCTGGCCAGGTGCGCGTGAACGCGCATGACGTCACGCCCTGGCTCAAACCTTAAGATTCCGACCCGAATCACTCATATTTATTTGACTGCACAGGATTATAGGGACAATCACAGTGATCAGACAGGAACTCATTCAGCACACCAGGCAATTGTTTAAGCATGTATGGGTTAGAAAACTGTTATTTTTAACATTTACAGTTGCGCATAGCACCTTTAAATAAGCAGTAATAATGTATTTTGTCCCGAAAATGTGACAAACGTCGGCCATTTTAACTGCAGAGCGCAGAAGGTTCGGAAAGGTCACGTGACTCTAATAAAAATCAATACAACAAAAAAGTGTAGAATAGCTACAGTTTGGGAGGTGAAACTGTGAAATAGACACATTTTCATGAGTGCCATATTGTTAAACTGTTACAGTTTTCTGTGAGATTGGGTTGCAGTGAAAGGTAGAAAAATTGACAAATACATAATTGTGTCTACATAACTTGGTGCTCATTCTGGAGTTGAATCAATGTGTGCAGCAGCCAATGTGAAAAGAGAAAACATTCTAAAAGTGCTATGTGCCGTGTTTGAACTGGCAACCTCTTGCACCAGAGACCAGCACACTATCACTGAGCTTTACCTCCATACCAATGATGGCCTGATGTGGGCTACTTGTCTTTAAATCTCCGGGTTGGAAAATAGGTCCAGCATGGCACTGGAGGAGAGAGGTCATTTCAGGTCATTTCCCCCCTCCATTTTCTCGATTGTTTTTGACATTTCCCCCAGTTTTGCCTCAATTGTTTCCCTACTGTCCCCCCATTTCTTCTATGCATATACTATGTAGCCTTTCCTTCATACACAATCATTGTTATCCCCCCTCCCCCATAAAATGCTTAGAGAAAACATTTTTATGTAGTATAAAAGTAGAGTTGACTGTCTTTCTGCGTTTGTAAAAAAAAAAGCACACTGAAAGCACACTCACCCTCAATATATTTTTTGATGATTTGTAAATGTACCACAGTTTTGATGCCTGTAAAACAATCTGTATTCATGCGTATTTTACAGCACAGTTATATCGATTGACCTTTGACCGGAAGCGGTGTGCACTACAAGATTGCAATTTCGCTTATATGTGCAGCAGCCCATGTGAAAAGAGAAAGCGTTAGAAAATGTTCCATGCTGTATTTGAACTGGCAACCTCCTGCACCAAAGACCAGCAAACTATCACTGAGCTATAAGTCTCTATTAAAAATGCCTGATGTGGGCGACTTTTCTACCGGGCTGAAATTACCAGGCTGACAGTCCCAGCACAAATTCGCCTGGGAGGCCAACTATTTGAGAGGATGCTTCAGCCATGCAGCCACCTCGATGGGTGAAACAATATTTTGGTCAGACCCATTGGTCAGATGCACAGTTATGCCATTCCTGGACTAAAGGCTTTAACTGGGCTGCAGCAGGAGCAGTGGCTGCTGTTCCAGATGTGATAGTTTGACTGTTTTGGTAGAGGAGTTCTCCAACTGTCCACTGGGGGCACTGGACTTTTTACTATAAAAGGGTCCAGTTCGGCAGTGCTCTTTTTTTAGCCCTTGCACTTCCTGCTTTAGTCCTACTGGGAGCGGTGCTTTACGAGAGCAGGTAAAAATATTGGCAGCCTGTAATTCATTCTAAAATAAGTTAATTCTGACCCAAGCTATATCCTCTTCTAGTATTGTTTCGGTTCCGGGGGAGCACGTCAAGCGCATGCTGACAGCGTGCGCTGTTCGGTGTGTGTGACCCCAACTGTCCAGTATTGCCCAGAGCATTTGCCCTTTAAACGGATGTTGGAAGCGGTACGTTGCCCATGTCACCTGATGTAGCACTAGGTTAAAATTCAGGCTTTCACTAGGCAAGGCAAGGCAACTTTATTTATACCACGCATTTCATACACAAGGCAACTAAACTCTCTTTGCACTAGGTTCTGTATTCTTTGAGGCCGTTCCCAGTTGGCCCACCACGGCTGCCTTGCATCACATCATTATCTCCACCTTCTTGGTTTTCATGTTCAGGTGTTGTGTGCAGCTGAATGGACTTCCATGTTGTTCTGTTATGATCACTTTGTTAAAGCCAACCTGGAAATAACCCTTTTTTACTTTGGGGAAAATAAAGGAAATACAAACACAAATATATAAACTAAATCCGTAAGTAATTTGGAGCTGTTGCCTTCCTCTTTATTTTTCAACCTACTCATCTGTGTAAGTAGAGGTAAAACTCGGATCACTACACAGATATGAACCAAGTAACACTAGCGTAACTGTCAGGTAAAGCATTAGAAAAGTGTTGTGTGCCATGTTTGAACTGGCAACCTCCTACACCAGAGACCAGCACACTATCACTGAGCTACAGTATAACCCCATAAGAATAATAGTGTGATGTGGCCTACTTGTCTTTAAAGGATCTGTATCATGCTATTTTAGCCATTCCAAAGTAAAGTATAGGCATATATGATATATTGTACCTCTATCACTATGGAGTACTCATTTTTGAGAGAAATATAAGTATTTTTGGGGGGTATTTTCCCTACCCGGAAGACAAGACGCTTCGATTCAGTTAACTCCGCCCCTCTCTCCGCTCATTCCACATTTGCAGTATTATAAATATAAATATTGCTGCAAAAAGTGAAGTTACTTCACATAATGCAGTTATAAGGAGTTGACATGTGCAACACAGTTTCATAAATGGCTAACACACACACTAACACACATGCTAACACGCGTTTGATTGACTCACCGCTCAGCATGGCCTCCCCATCATCGGGTGTTTACGTTATGGCCCTCGTGTTGGTTATAAAAGTTAATCCACTTTGATTCTGGCCAAGGTTCACCAAGCATCCATCAGGTTGGTTGATATAGTAGCTAGCTTAATCCCGGAAAGAAATTCCAACTTCTGGCGAGTGCACTCTTCTTTAGGAAGGTTGAATAGTCCTGTTCCTCTCGTAGCCAAACGCGCATCCGTGGCATTATCGGTAAGAAAAAGAGCAGGCGGTGTCCAGAGTAGGTTAGAAAGAGCTCAGTCTTCAAAAACAACACTTATGCTCGGATCCATGGCTCCTCCAGCCGTGGGTGCGCTTGATTAGCGTCGCGGGACAGCACAGACGCGTAGGAGAGTTGCTGTTTTTTTTTTTTTTTTTTTTTTTTTCAAAAAAAAAAAAAAAAAAAAAAAGCTGTTTTATAAATAAACATCAGGCCGTAAGGCATTACATTACAGACGTAGAGCACTTCCGTTCCGCTGTGACGACACAACTGAACAGCTCAGTCGTTTACCAGGAGAGGGTGGAGCAGCTGCTCAGAGAGCAGGATTCAGGAGGATTACTTAGAACTGCCGTGAATTTTTTTGATTTGAATATTTTATTTCGAGCTAAGAAGAAAAGAAAAAACAGAAATATATATATACATAATAAAGAAAAAAAGAAAAATAATTTACATTACAGCTCGAAAAGGAGTGGGAAGAAGACAAGCTTATGACTCCCACCCCTGTTCATAAACTTCAATAACAATAACTATAACAATGACTGACAACAGTGCATATTTCTTACCATTTACAAACAACTATCAACCGAGTTGGTTACATATTAACAAATGCGACACTGCATTATACCAGGTCAACATTCACAGTATCTCACACGCTCAACATTCACAGTATCTCACACGCTACAACCAGTGTATTATTTCTGTCTCCCATACAGAATTCATTACCATGTTGGCATTATCGTTGTTCACCATCACCATTACAACCCATATAGCATTACTCTGTATCAAAGTGTTGAATGGTACATAAAATACTCCACATTTATTCATGAAAGGTACAGTAATCGCAGACTGATTGATGTTCATGATAACAAGAATGGTCTTACTGATATGTGTTAAAAGGGATTCGGGGCTTTTCTTTCTTTTTCTTCTTTTCTGTGACTGGACCAGCTGCCAGAGGGGAGCAGCCCCCGAGCAACCGGACCATCATTTGTTAAGTGTCCTATACTATGCATTAAAAGAGACAATTTTTAGGAGTCTGCTGCCAGAAGAGAGTTTCCTCGAGCTGCCGGCCCCCACATGTCTGCCCTATACTATGGGTTATGTTGAATGCGGAGTACCTAGATATGTGCATGTTTTACTTCTAAGAGTTTATTTCCTTTATATTACCATCAGCATCAATAGCAGTACCGCTGTCTGAATCGATTGAGTTGGATTCTAAGAATAATCCACAGATTGTTAGGTATTAATCCTAGACTGTTACATTTAAAGTTTAAATAGTGATGATAACAACACAACAGCAATAGCAATAACAATGGCAATAACAACTGCAATAGTGTAATAGTAACAACCACAATATACTTCATTATTAGTTAGATCTGACCTTTAAAGTATACAGCACTTTGTGACACCCATTAGCAATCAAGTACCCATTTCCTCCTTCTGGTACTTTGACCATACCATTTTTTTATATCTTGATTTGAAATGATGAATATTTGGACATTGTTTATATTCTGCCCCCAATTTGTTCCAGAGTTTAACTCCACATACAGGACACAAACATACTTTTCCTAGTGGAAGACACTGCTTGAGTCTTAAAGTTATCACACCCCCTCAGGTTATATCCCCCTTCTGTGCGTGCAAAAAGCATTTGTATCCTTGCAGGTAGCACATTTTTGTTGGGCTTTAAACAGAAGTTGGGCAGTAGAGAAATCAACTAAATCATGCATTTTTAACAGTTTAGACTGCAGAAATAATATATTAGTTGATCATAATATCCTACTTTATGTATAATTCTTACAGGCCCGTTTTTGGAGTATAACAAGGGGGTGTAATGAGCTTTTATAGTTATTGCCCCAGACTTCTACACAGTAGTTTAGATATGGCAAAACTAATGAACTATATAACAAAAATAATGCATTGTAATTTAAGAAAAACTTTGCTTTGTTAATGATTGAGATACTTTTGGAGACTTTACCTTGTATGTGTCTTATGTGTGGTTTCCAGCTTAATTTACTGTCAATGGTGACTCCTAAGAATTTAATTTCTGATACTGTATCTAAGACTACACCTTCTATGTTTACTGAGTCTGGTTTCCATTATAATTACCGAAAAAACATTACTTTTGTTTTATTTAGGTTGAGGGACATTTATTAATGTCCATCCATGTTTTAATTTACTTAGTTCACAGTTTATGTTAGTTACTAAATTACTATAATTGTCATTGGAATAGAAGACGTTTGTGTCATCTGCGAAAATCACTAATTTTAATAATTTAGACACATTAAAAATGTCATTAATATATAAATTAAACAACTTTGGGCCTAAGACAGATCCCTGTGGGACCCCACAGCCAATGTCCAAATAACCTGATGTAAACTCCCCCATCTTCACATACTGTTGTCTCCCAGTTAAATAGCTTTGAATCCAGCTCAAAGCCACTCCCCTTATGCCATATCTGTCTAATTTTTTTAATAATATAGAATGATTTAGTGTATCAAATGCTTTTTTCAAGTCAATGAATATTCCAGCTGCATGTTTCTTGCCCTCTAAGCTATTAGTAATCTCTTCTATTGCATCAATGATGGCCATTGAAGTTGACCTTGCTGCTCGAAACCCGTACTGACCTTCATTAATTAGTTTGTGCTTATCTATGAAATTATCCATTCTACTGTTATAAAGTTTCTCTAAGATTTTGGAGAACTGGGGGAGCAGAGAGACAGGTCTGTAGTTAGTGAAGATGTGTTTGTTCCCATTTTTATGTATAGGTATAACTTTTGCAATTTTCATTTTATTTGGAACTGTTCCTGTTTGAAACGATAGGTTGCATATGTAGGTTAATGGTTTCACGATACTATGTATAATTTGTTTAACTAGTGTCATATCTATATCAAAACAGTCTGTAGACGATTTGTTCTTACACCCGTTAATGACATCTATTATTTCTGTTTCAGTTACTCCAGACAAAAACATAGTTTTTGAATTAATGTCTATCAATGACTCCATTTCGTTGTTACTACAGAATGAAGCCAAAAACCGCTCTGGGGGTGTTTTTGATAAGGAAATAGCATAACAACATGGCTAAAAACTCAAAAAGTCGATTTTGCATGATATAGGACCTTTAAATCTCCGGGTTCGAAAATGGGTTCCAGCAAGGCGCTGTAGGAGAGAGGTCATTTCAGGTCATTTTCTGTGTAGTTGCGCATATTTCTAAACTGTTCTTTCTTTGTTTTGAATAAGGGTGAGACCATAGAAGCCGCTTAATGTTCTTCCCAGTAGGTGGCCAGTAAAAACAGTAAAAAAAGTAAACGTTAGGGTGGGAATTGATGCAGCAAACTTGTGATTGTGAGTCCTGCGCTCTGCCAACAGAGCTAAGGCAGCTATAGCTGAGAAGACCTTGGATTAATATTATAAAAAAACACTGAGCTCATGCATTTGCAGAAAACGGAGAGACAGCTTTACAGATCAGGCAAGATTAATTGAATCATTTTATAATTAGAGTGAACTCGCCAGGGAGACAAATATTTGAGAGTATGCTTCAGCCATTCAGCAACCTCGATGGGTGAAACAATATTTTGATCAGGCCCATTTAGTAGGAGGAACGCACAGGGAGACGGACAGGAAACAGCCAAATTGAACTTCCTGTGATTGTACAGTCCAAAAAAGCTGAAATTGGAGCAAAAACGTTCAATTAAAGCTTCTTTCTGTGACAGAGGAGTAGTAAAACTATGTATGAGTCTAAAAGTGTGGCTTTTGTGAATAAAGGGGTAATTAGGGAAAAATGGACGATTTTCAGGAGGAACTCTGACAGAGGCCAACATGCTGCCAGAAGAAGAACTCTGGCTATTTTGACGGTGGATGGGCGGGTCACATGCCACTTAGACGCCATTAAGCCACAAGGTTGTGCTCAGGCATGAGCCAGCAGGTGGTGCTGTTGTGCCAGTTTGTCGGAAAGCTCTGACAAAGGCGCACGTGACTGTCGGGTCATTGGTCGCTGCCGAGCAGTGTTGCCAGGTGTACGATGTACGATCAATAATGTCTAATGTACGATAATTTGGCCAATGTATATTTTGCAACTGCCGGAGACAGAGTTTTTTTTTTGTTTTTTTTTAAACCCGTGCTTTGCTGGGAGTGAGAGGATATGAAGGGAGTGACGTTTATGTGTATGTTTCAGAACAAGGAGCATGATTGGTGGGATGCTCAGTTGCGCCCGCCCCCATGATTCTGATGCTCAATAGTTAGTTCCTATGTATTTATTTGTGGGGGACACATTGGTCTACACAACTAGTGAGTGCCACAAACTCTAAGAACCCATAGGACACGATCTCCAGAGTGATTTTATTTGACTATAGCTCTCTCGTAGCCTTGTCATTTTGTTTTCAACATTTGTACGATAATTTCTTTCAAATACGATAATTTTGAGTCTCTGGTACGATAATCCTACATTTCCCACCTGGCAACGCTGCTGCCGAGTATGCAGTGACCAACATGTGTAGATGAGGTAGAAGTGATCAGTAGCTCATTCGGACAAACGCCCTAGGCGGAGTTCGTTCAAATGCGACATGAGCGTAAACGCGGCCTCATTTTTCCACTCAAAATAGGGGACTTCCTGTTTGTCAGGGGTGCGGCCACAATAATGTTTTTTGCTGGTCATCACTTGAACAATGTCTGTGCCGAACGGCGTGACTGTCCGCCAAAGTTCGTTGAGGCTCCGGCTCATCAAATGTTTTTTTTGCAATTTTGCAGGTGGCGCTGTTGTGTCATTTTGCATGAGCCAAATGTGAACCTCATTTTTTCATAAATTTTTCACCGGACCGGATTTTTCGGTGAATTTTAATTTAGTTTTCGTGCATGTTCAGGGGGTCAAAATCCAGTTTCCGTGGGAGGAAAGAAGAAAGAAAGAAAGAAAGAAAATAATAATAATATTTTTTACAAAAACAATATAGCCGTGTTCCCGCCCACCACACATTATACATGTTTGGAAAGCTCTAACCAAGAGCTATGCGTTTGTCGGGGTCATTGGTCGCTGTCGTGTCTGTTGTGTGCGTGATTGGCTGCAGAGGTCCATACTGCGTTGCAGAAACAATAGGCTCTTACGCCATATAATATATATGATAATGGTTTATTCAAAAACTAAACATGATCCAACATCTCTGAGTTGCAGTAGTTGTACTGTATTGGTAGCAGTACTTAATGAAGTATAGGCCTACTGTGTGTGTTGTTCCTCCAGACGCCGGGACGTCGCTGCAGAACGGAGACATTGAGGTAAATCCTCCTGAGAACTGTAATCCAACTGTTCTGATTAAAAGAGACATTCACAAAAAAGAGGAATATTTACAACATTTACAAAGAGTGAAACGCTTGTGCAGGCTCTCAGTCGTCCAGGAAGTATTCATCATAGTCAAGGTTCGAATTGTTGACTGGGCTGAGTTGGTTGAGGACATTTTGAGTCTATCATCGGAAGCTTCTTCCAAAGCTCCGGGGGGAGGGAAGAGGGTTAGAGAGAGGGGGTGGAGAGAGAGGAGAGAGAGGGGAGACAGAGAGAGGAGAGAGAGACAGGGGAGAAAGAGAGAGAGAGAGAGAGGAGAGAGAGGGGAGACAGAGAGAGGAGAGAGAGACAGGGGAGAGAGAGAGAGAGAGAGAGAGAGAGAGGAGAGAGAGGGAAGACAGAGAGAGGAGAGAGAGACAGGGGAGAGAGAGAGAGAGAGAGGGAGAGGGGGAGAGGGGAGAGAGGAAGGAAGCTAATGAGATTCAGAGCCGTTGAAGCGGAGAGAAAGCAGCCTCAGCGGTGCGCTCTAAGCCCGGCCTCTTTTGACTCGTCTGGACGTTCTCCTCTGGACCTTCTCCTCGTGGCTCTCGGAGAAACGGAGCCGCATTCCCGCGTGCACGCTGCTGAGTCACACGCTCTGTCATTTCAATCCGCGCGCTCCCGCAGCCTCGCGCTTCTCCAGTTGTTTTGTTCCACGAGACTTTGTTTAATCCAAACGTCATCCCGCCGCCGTTACGCGTGCGTGCGTCTACCGCTCCATCACGGAGCATTTAGCGCATTGCCCCGCGTCACCCCCTCCCCCCTCCCTCTGCCGCTGTTTACCGCTGCTCCAGGACGCGTCTTTACAGGATGCGCCCTGACTCTTCAGTCAATCAGAGGATACAGAGGGCATGTAGTGGGCCAGATGTGGACCAGATGTGGACCTGAGGTGGAGATGAAGTGGTCATGAGCGGCAGACGCGGCGGAGGAGCGCAGCCGCGTCTCACTGCGGAACACTGCAGCGCGGCATAGCGGGATGGACCCGGAGCGTAGACGCAGCGGTAGCATGTGAGTGATCTGCATCTGGGTTTGAGAACAGGGGCCGTGGCACAGGTGTGTGCGTGCGCGTGAGCATATTCGTGTATGTGTGAGGGGGGTTCTGAACGGTTCAATGCCCGGAGCGCGTGCACTCTGCTCGGTCAGAGCTGCGCAAGGCTCCGTGAGACCCATGTAGATCAGGAGGTCTCTTCAGACCGGGATAGTCCTGGCTTAGTCCTGGTTTAATCTTGGTTTCGTCCTTATAGATGTTTAATATGCAGGTAATACAGTCAATGGTGCAGTGAAATGATACGAGCCTGTCAACTCACTTAGCAATATAAACATAATAAAATCAGCAGTGACTGTCACATAATGGACAATCTTTACCGTCACTCACATGTTCAAAAGACCCTGGGCTGATGGGAGTCTCTGCAGATAGGGCTGAACACAGACTATAGACAGACCCGGGGCTGATGGGAGTCTCTGCAGATAGGCTGAAGACGACTATAGACAGGTCCAGGGCTGATGGGAGTCTCTGCAGATAGGGCTGAACACAGATTATAGACAGACCCGGGGCTGATGGAGTCTCTGCAGATAGGGCTGAACACAGACTATAGACAGGTCCAGGGCTGATGGGAGTCTCTGCAGATAGGGCTGAACACAGACTATAGACAGACCCGGGCTGATGGGAGTCTCTGCAGATAGGCTGAAGACAGACTATAGACAGGACCCGGGGCTGATGGGAGTCTCTGCAGATAGGGCTGAAGACAGACTATAGACAGGCCAGGGCTGATGGGAGTCTCTGCAGATAGGGCTGAACACAGATATAGACAGACCCGGGGCTGATGGGAGTCTCTGCAGATAGGGCTGAACACAGACTATAGACAGACCCGGGGCTGATGGGAGTCTCTGCAGATAGGGCTGAACACAGACTATAGACAGACCCGGGGCTGATGGAGTCTCTGCAGTTAGGGCTGAACACAGACTATAGACAGACCCGGGGCTGATGGGAGTCTCTGCAGATAGGGCTGAACACAGATATAGACAGACCCGGGCTGATGGGAGTCTCTGCAGATAGGGCTGAACACAGATATAGACAGACCGGGCTGATGGGAGTCTCTGCAGATAGGGCTGAACACAGACTATAGACAGACCCGGGGCTGATGGGAGTCTCTGCAGGTAGGGCTGAGACTGTGGAGCTAAACGTCCGGTCCTCGCTGGAGCTTCAGGACAGAGGGCAGGCCCTGGTCGGGGCAGACGGGTCTGGGTCCATAGGCGTTAGTTTTCAGTTGGAAGCCAAACATATTTATTCTATGGCTTTATAAAATGTACGAAAATGTTGAGAAAATAGAAATGAAGCATACAAAAATAGAATACATAATATGAAGTTTGTAAATGCATTAGCAGCACAGCAGCGCCGCCTAGTGGTGAAACTAAAATTAATTTCAGCTGCTGTTATGAATAGCTAAGCAAATTTAAGTCAAACATTCTCAAAAATAGTGAAAGTATATTGTTGGGGCCTCTAGGTCACTGCATTGATTATTTGATTTATTTCCAGTAGACCCGTTGAAGCCATGACTTTGTCTGTTTCTCAGGTTTATTACAGATTAAGGCGAGACTCTGCACATGAATATGGAAAAATTAATAAAAGTAGAAATATCAATGTGAAACCTCTGCTGTACATTAAATACGAGGAAAACTGTATTGCACGTTTTCTGTCATTTACGTTTTCATATGAAAATAACACAGTATATGCATAAAAATGACCAAAATAGGCTTAAATGTGTGTGTTTTTTGTGACATATTAGTTAAGATTTTAATTAAAGATTAAGGGGCGACAGTGGCGCAGATGGTAGAGCGGGTCGTCTCATGATCGGAAGGTCGTGGGTTCGAATCCCGCCTCCTGACCGTGCACATTGTTGTTGTGTCCTTGGGCAAGGCACTTCACCCACATTGCCTCCAGTGTGTGCCTACACTGGTAGCCCCCTAGGAGAGACCAACAGGCCCGGTTTGAACCGTGAGGCCGTCCTTCCGTGGACCCACCACCTGCAGAAGGAGCCATGGGGGGCTGGTGCAATGTGATTTGGGCAGCTGCGGCGGCTGCCCCCACGACCCGGCAACGGACAAGTGGAAGAAAATGGATGGATGGATGGATAGTTAAGATTTTCTCAGAGCGATTTTAGATCTTAGTTTTTTCAATACACTGGTTATAAAAGGAAAAATCTGTAAAATTCAAATGTCCCTTTTTTCCCCCAGTTCAAAGCTAAATTAGAGTCTATAGGAGCCACTACAGCAGAGATGTTGTCGCAACAATGTGAAGAAAAAACATTTTAAAATCATGGCTTTCAATTTACAATTTCCCAAACCTCAACCTTGAAAAACATGTTTGGCAGATATTGATTGATTTAGTAGTAGTAGTTTATTTGAGCAATTTACATTCTTAATTTACAAAATCAAAAGGAGCAGGCCAAAGCAGGAAAGCTTATAAGCGCCTGCCCTGTACACTTCCAGGTCTCTCCAGGTGGTGGCGCTGGGGAGTGAGTGCGCATCAGGAGCAGCGGCAGAGGAGCTGATGAGTCAGGGCCAGCTTCAGGGGGCGCTGCTGTGGAGCTACCTGGGTCCCGGGGCCTTAGGGGCCCCCGACACCACCCTCCACCCGCCCTTCATGGAGTACACCGCCCAAGTGTTTGGAGACGTCAGCGTCGATGTTCGGGACTGTCCCGACTGGGTAAGGGCCAGGGTCAGCGTGGGACCATCCTCACTGACCTTTATTATTTTTTTTACATTTGTGTTATTAAAAAGAAAAGCTTCTTACCTTACCTCCAGTGTCTGTGTGTGAATGGTTTCTTCATGTAAAGCGCTTTGGATAAAAGCGCTAAATAAGTTGAGATCATTTACCATTTGGTGTTATTTTATCCGTATCTAATTTGTTCTTATCATATTTTGTTTTTGTCTTTTCTTTTTTTTGGGATAAGTGGTGGAAAAGGGAGTGGGGGCAGTAATTATCAACAAAGGGCACTGGTATTGTCCTGTGGGCGTGTCCATTATAATCCATTATAAAATGCAACAATGCAACCACAAGAATGAGGATAAATGTAGTTTTATTGTTAGATTTCATTTATGCTATTGCCCAAGGGCGTGCTGGGTAATCGGAGAGTCGGGACGTTTCCCCGGTCGCGGTACTTTTGGGCCGTCAGAACAAAATAATTAATTAATAACATAGACTATTAATATTAATTAATAGACTTGCAGTTGAGCTATTCCAGGCCTAAAGGCTTTAGGAGTCAGGGCCACTTTTCCAGATCTAAATGAAGTAACACAAACGTAAATCAAATAATGACTGATGTATCAAAATCAGAAAAACGTTTGCGTCAAACTTTATATTCATTGTTGCAGTGAGATACCATTTGACGTTGGAACTATTCAGAGGGGTTTGAAGTGCATATGACACATTAGACACAATATTATATGTAAGATTTTGCTCGAGATTGTACCCTGCTTCTTTAGTTTAGTCATTTTTTTGGTCAGTTTCACTTCCTTATTGGACAGATGGATAGAAGCAAACAATTTTAAACTTGCCATGCAACCATGTTTAGTCAATGGGAAATTAGTCAAACTGCTCTGAAACTTTCCCTTTATCTATGTCACTTTCTGTCACTAGCTTTAAAATCTAATAAAAATAAAATGTGTTATTTAAAATTTCTGCTTCACTATTTTTTTTTTTTTCTCATCTTAATAACATCCATCCATCCATTTTCTTCCGCTTTATCCGGGGCCGGGTCACGGAGGCAGCAGTCTGAGCAGAGCAGCTTGGAACACCTCCCGAGAGAGGTAACAGGAGGCATCCGAAACCGATGCTCGGGCATCTTAATAACAGTTCCTCTTCATTGCATCCTATGCAATTTGGATTCAGGTCCAATCATTCAACTGACACAGCAACTTGTTATTTTCTGGAAAAAGTCAAGTCATTATTAGACAAAGGGGGAATAGTGGGGACAGTTTTTCTCGATCTGCGGAAAGCATTTGATACAGTCAACCATTTAATTCTATTACAGAAACTTCCGAATATTTCCCCACTTTTCCACAACATATATCAATCTTATCAAATCATACCTTCAGCTCGCACACAAGTCGTACAAATCAATAATCATAATTCCCATCCATTACAATTATCTACCGGAGTGCCACAAGGTTTAATAATTGGCCCAATCCTTTTTAGCATGTACTTTAATGATTTACCATCAGTATCCAAGACCTGTAACACCCTTATGTATGCAGACGATACAGTCATCTTTGCACATGCAAAACAGCAGAGGAGGTTGCTTCAAAGCTAACAGAGGCCATGGCATCGGTCACATCCTGGCTCGAAAGATCCTGCCTTCAACTACTAATACTGTATATCCAAAACCGTTTGTATGTTCTTTTCAAAAACACCAAAAACACCATAAACATTACACCAGATATTAAATAGCAGGACAAAAAGATACAAGCCGTTACAGAATTTAAGTACTCAAATTATACATTGACACATCCAAAATACTAGCAATACGATCAAATTCTATTTATCAAACTTTTGGTTCATTAGAGACTGTTTGCCAAGTCAAGCTGCCAAAATATACTTTTTTTCCCATGATCCTCTCACATATCACATACTGTACTGTATCATACGGTATCAAACACACATGCCACAACAATCAATCCCATGAAATCATTATATAAACAAGCGCTTAAAACATTGGATAAAAACCTTCGTAATAAGTGTGAAAGATCCTGTATGTGATTAAATTTAGTTAATTATTAATTACTCTCATTCTAGAAAACAAAACAAAAAACATGTCATTTGTGACCGATCATGAGAACACAAGTCGGTTTTGGGGTTGGACATAGATTAAGACAGTGTAGTCTCCAAAGTTTCCAACAAAGTGTAAATCTGATAATATTATAAGATGTGGCAATATGAATGTATGAACTGAAAATATCTCAAAGGTGAGTAATCGGCCTGTAAAGTCACCTCTCTCTGCTGCTCCAAGTGACAATAGGCTCATTTACATCTCATTTAGAAAAGCCATACCCCTGTAAAGCTCCCCCTGTCATGTCATGTGTGTGGGGTTTCAGTCCTCAGGCCTTTTAGTTTACTCACTCAAACGCACATAAACTGATCGACAATAGGCGTATGTATAAAACTGCCTTTTTTGCGTGGCATTTGTTCACTAAAGGATGTGTCAACAACAAACCAAAGCAGCGGTGCCTCCTTCCCAAACAACAAAAGGAAACACACGACACATGACGGTGGAGACGAGCGTATTCTAACGTGGAAGCAGGCGGATGTTTTGTTGACAGAGCGAGACATCAGAGATCACTCAAATGCATATTCCACCTTAATAAAAAGATACTAAGCTTACAGTTTGGTGCTTTGCAGGATGCTTTTTTAGCACTAAAGCTGAAAGTCGTCTCCTGTCTGGGGGAGCAAAGCGTCTCTGTCCCGCTCCCACTCTTTGCTATCAAGGCTCTTCATGAGGAAGTGGCGCCAAGTATCCGTGATTAATAAATCCACTTCTTTCTTTCTTTGTGAGGTTTTATGGCGGCAACACCTTAAGAAAAAGTGTAAATCCACTTCATATTGCCTCGTTCGGATAGAGCATGTATAATAAGTAGCCACGCAGGGCCCTGGAGGGCGGGGTCAACGAAAAGGAAACAAAAGCCGCCCACCGGTATGCAAATACACACACACACCCCAGAATCTGAAGGAAAAACATGGAGATTTCTACCTAAAATTGTACGCTTTTAATTATACCAAACAAAACTGGGTTCTCAAACATAGGGAGGTTTTCTTTCTCAACTAAAAGAATCTGCAAAAAAGCGAAAATCACCAACCCTTCTTCCCCCATTTGCGACAAAGTGAGTCAGCCGACTTGTGTCCCTCATTCTTGCAACGGGTCACATTTGTATCCGCTGTAGAGTCACGTTTGCCCCGGTTCCTCTGAGTCATGGTGCAGCAGGACTGATGTGGACAGATGTTACAGAAGAAGTTCATGAGGTTCATTTCTTTGACACCAGTTACTTTAGTAAATGTTGTCTCCACAGTAAAAGTAGATCTATCACAGTCCACGACTCAGAGGAACTGGGACACACATGACTCTACAGCAGATACAAATGACAATTTAGAATGAGAGTAATTAATAGTTAACTAATATTTTTATTATATACAGGATTTTATATATATATATATATATAGGATATATTTCATTTATATATACAGGATTTCTCATGTTTTACTTTTGTAATTGAAATAATTTTCTGTATATTTTCAGTTTTTTCTAGATATTTGAGTTTCAGAATATGATATGACTCTTATATCCAGCAGAAGTCTGAAGTTCTGTCTAAAGCAGAATCTCCATGACTTCCTTCTTCACGTCTCAGTGTGTGACTGAAGAGCAATGAGGCCTCAGCCTCTTTACTGGAAATAAAGAACTCATTGTATTTAGCGTCATGTTACTGTCACTCATGGTTTCTGACCTAAAGTTTAACTCTGGAGAAAGTAAATTCACATGTACACTGAGAAGGTTGGAAGGGCTCTCCTTTGTGTCCAATTGTGTCCAAATGCCGGACCAAAACGGGCACCCCGAAGAGTTTGAAAAATAAGTGAGTGAAAGCAAAAAAGCAAATGCAACCACTTAAGTCAATTTTATTGCTTTCAGTCAAGGAAACACTTATTTAAAATGTGTACTTTGCTCATTTTATTTACTGTGTATGTATGTAACTATATTGTGTTTTGTAAATTGCTGTGTGATTTTAATTCTGTCTTTTTTAGCCTGGCTTTGACATCTGCCAAAGGGACTACCAATGAACATTAGCTTTCTCTGCTAACTCGGGCATATTTACATTCTATAATGTTGATTAATGTGCACTGTCCCTTTAAAAAAAAAAAAAAAAAGAATATTAAATAAATGATGCAAATGATGAGCTTGCAACTGATATTATCCTTCTAAATAAGTCATATTTTCAAAAGCATTAAAACCTATCATATGCACTTTAAGGGTGTTTAAGTGCAACACCCATCCACACCTCCAACTTGGTGCAGTCCAATCTAGCAGAGACAGAAGCGTCTGCACAAGTAAAGAAGGGAAGGCAAAAAGGCATGTGAAAGGTAGAAAAAATGGACATATATATTTCATCTACATTGTAACTTGGTGCTGACTGAGGATTTGTATCAGGCTCAGGCTGTGTCTAAAACAGATTTTAGTGTACATTATACTGTGTATCTCCTGTCGGGCGCGCTTTGGCGCTATGGTGACAAACCTTTCCAATGGTGACAAGTCCACACTTTTACATACTGTAAAATGTTTAGAAACAGTCATCTATGCTGACCATTTAAAACAGACCAGATGACATCCTTTTCAAACCTATAAGTATGAAGTATGAAGGGTGAAGTACTGTATTGAAGTACTGGTGTGTACTGCAGGACCTGCTGAGCGGCGGCTGGTCCGCGGTGCGTAAGGCGGTGGAGAAGGCAGACATCGTGGTGATAAAGTACGCAGTGACGGATAAACAGGCGTTCCATCACCTCCGCGGGGTCCTGGGGCCCAGGCTCCGCCCACTGCTCAGACACTGTGGGGCCCCGTCATCCTGGTGGCTGTGGGGGCCCGCCTCAATGGTACGCCATCTGTACTACTAATACTACTGCTACTACTTCTACTACTACTGCATGTACTTGTGTACTCACTGTTCAAAACTTGAGGGACATTTCAACTACTGCAGTAATGTAGTATTTAAGTCATCTCTGTACTGTAGTAATGTGGTATTTAAGTCCCCTCTGTACTGCAGTAGTGTAGTATTTGAAGTACTCTCTTCACAGATGAGGGCCCTCCCTGTACTTGTCCTCTCTGTACTGCAGTAGTGTAGTATTTGAAGTACTCTCTCCACAGATGAGGGCCCGCCCTGTACTTGTCCTCTCTGTGCGTCAGATTGGGGACACTCTGTGTCTCACACCGAGGGCCTGGACTGTCCCGGGAGCTGGGGGCCACTTACCTGGAGCTGCCCTCCCTCAACCACACCTTCGTGGGGCGCTACTTTGGCAGTGTGGTGAGTACTACATGTACTTCATGTACTGTGAAGGTCCTATATCAGGTTTTACAGATCCCTGTCATTGTTGTCACAGCACGATCCATGTGGCGACCTGTTTCACTGGATCAACTCAATGTGCACATGCTCAAATGTCAAGCCATTTTGGTGCCCTCAGCAGAAATGTTTAATGGGCTGGAGTATGGCAGTATTTGTGATGTACTGCATGTATTTGCAGCTGGAGTACTTCATGGTGCAGTGTCTGAAACTCAAAGCCAAAGAACGGCCTGAAAAACGCAAAGGAAACAAGATCAACGACCTCAGACCCCCACACCTCGAGCAGCCAGGTGAGTTCTGCTCCCTACAGGCCAGTACCCACAGAAGCCACAGAAACGCTGTTAGCTCAAATGGATATTTTCAGGCCCTATAGTTCAGTATAGCAAGGTATGACATTGTACATTTAGGACATTTCTATCATATTATTAGAGGAGGTTTAGTGTCCACTAGGTGTGTATCCAACCCACAAAACGTATTTTTCTTAGGGCCATTAGCGTTAGCCTGTTAAAAAAAAAAAAAAAAAAAAAAAAAAAAAAACATTAGTCTTGTATAGCGCTTTTCCAGATGCTCAAAATCACTTTACAATTTTGTACATTATCCATTCACTCCACCCTCCTGGAACCGCCACCTTGAGGTGGTGGAGGGGTTTGAGCCTGAATGATCCTGTTGTCGGGGGCTTGGTGCCCCTGGTAGGGTCTCCCATGGCAAACAGGTCCTAGGTGACGGGTCAGACAAAGAGCGGTTCAAAAGCCCCTTATGGGAGGCCCGGTTAGAACCATGAGGCCGTCCTTCTGTGGACCCACCACCTGCAGGGGGCGCTATAGGGGCTGGTGCAATGTGATTTGGGCAGCTCCAACAGCTACCTCCACGATCCGGCAACGGACAAGTGGAAGAAAATGGATGGATGGATGGATGGATCATTCTCTCCATACTTGGTGATGGTAAGCGTGGCAACCAGTCTGCGCCATCAGCGACCCCCACCAACCACTCACTCACTACATTCGCTAGGCTTCCTGGTGTTACCAAACGGTCTCCCATCCAAGTACTGACCAGGCTCTTCCCTGCTTAGCTTCCGAGGTCTGACGGGATTGGGCAGAGTAAAGGCGGTATGGCCACAATGTATTTTTCCTACAGCCGTCAGCATTAGCCTGTTCGATGTATTTCTCCTATAGTGGTTAGCGTGAGCCTGTTCAACATATTTCTCCGATAGCCGTTAGCATTAGCCTCTTCGACTTATTTCTCCTATAGCCATTAGCGTTAGCCTGCTCAATATTTTTCCTGCAGCCGTTAGCAATACTCTGTTCAATGTCATTCTCCTATAGCTGTTAGCGTTAGCCTGTTTTATCTATTTTTGGGTGCGTACCTATGTTCCCGGGTCCGATGTTCCCCGGGTCCGATGTTCCCCGGGTCCGATGTTCCCCACTTCTGTTGGCGGGGGAACATCGGACCCGGGGAACATCGGACCCCGATGGAGCTGACCAGTGCAGGACATCTGAAACAGGGACAAACCTGCACTGTTTTAGAGGATCAGAGGAGACTGTAGGCAGCCAGCCAGATTTCCCCCGGGTGCTCTGGTTTCCCCGACCTCCAAAAACATGCTGGTCAGGTTGACCCACAGCGGCTCAGGACTAACACCTGAATACAATTTATTACAAATAAAGCACTTACTTACTTACTGAGCAGGCTAATGCTAACGGCTAACAAACTCTAGTCGACTTTTCTTTTTTTTTCTTTTTTTTATTAATTAAATTGTTGCAGTATTAAATACAAAACATTTTTTTATATACAAAAGAAAAAGGAGAAGAAAAATAATAATAATAATAATAGTAAACATACAAAAAGGAATACAACATGGCCAGGGGTACACAAACCAAAACGGGATACAGTACAGAAACAATAGCACACATTCTAATTACACAAACAGCTGTGCAGCTTGGCTTGCCACTATATCAGAATATATTTGCAGGAAGCATCATGGACCTTAATAGCTTTTTGATTGGTCACAGTCTTTATTGTTTTAAGGTACTGGTTGAGTTCGTTTATGAATGAAGTCCATTTGGTTTTGTTTGTGCCCATTTAGTTTTATGAATATGATATTTGGCCAGGTGAATGATAGTCTGAATCAGAAGGAAAAGGTCATTAGGGATATTTGGATTATCAAAATAAAACAATATGTCACTCTCCTGAAGGCTGATCATGTAGCCAGTTTTGTTCTGGATAAGTTGTTGTATATGTAACCATAGGTTTTGACTGTAAGTGCAGTGATAAAACAGGTGGATAATGGTTTCTTGTTCAGCTTGACAGAAGTCGCATTTGTAATCTATGTCAAGTTTGAATCTTTCAAGTGTTTTTTTGACTGGGTATATGTTATGTAGGATTTTAAATGAGATTTCTTTGACTTTGTTAAAGACGCACAGCCTCTCACCAGCCAGCCAAGCCCTACTCCAGTTTATTTCCCCAAATACTGAGTTCCAGTGCGAAGTTGCTACTGGTCTTTGTAAAGGTTGGATGAGGTTTCTGATGTATTTATTTGGACATGTTCTTTTGATAATATCAATTTCTCCTATATACAGTTTGTTCTGGATTTTCTGTGTTTCATTATTAAATTGATAGTTTTTTAAGAGACACATTATTCCTTTTGGTATTGATTTACAAACTTGAGCATATTCACGCGGCAGAATTGGAAATTTGTGTAATGTAATGAATTCGTCGTATGTCCCTGTTGATTGATGAGTTGATTAGTCCATGAGTTGATTAGTCCATATATTCCATTATCAAACCAGGTTTTGAGAAGAGCGTTTTGTTGCGATGTTTGATATATTGATTGTTCCAGAGGTAACATCTGGTTGGTGAGAAGCTGTGCTTGTACATCAGCCTCCAGGAGAGTAACACCTGCTTATGGAAGTCTTGAAGAGTTTGATAGGAAGTTTTTCGGGTTTATAATTACATTTTAGTAGGAATTCAATTCCGCCAATTTGATTAAAAATATATTTGGGGATTGCATTCCATATATTTATTTTCCCTTTTACTAATTGAGATATCCACTTAATTTTGAAGACATTGTTAACAGTTTCAAAGCTCAGAACTTCCAACCCTCCATTTCCCCTCTGATTGCAAAGTACATCCTTCTTTAAATAATGAGCTTTGTTTTTCCAGATAAAATTATACAACAGTTTATCAAGTTTGTACATACTTTTTGAGGCATATTAATTGACAGGGAGATGTATACTGACCTTGAAATACCTTCGGCTTTGGACAATAGGACTCTGCCATATATTGACAGATCACGCATGAGCCACATATTGAATTTGGTAGTAATTTGGTTAATTATGGGATCAAAATTCAAGCTGCATCTTAATATTTGGTTACTCTTCAATACTACTCCAAGGTAAGTTATAGTTCTCTTAACTGGAATACCATGTATTTCAAGGTCGTCACAATTTTTCAGTGGCAACAGGACAGATTTATTTAGATTCATTCTTAACCCAGACACTTCCGAAAACTCATTGATACATTCGACCGCTATACTTACGTTTGTTGGATTATTGATGAACACTGCAGTATCGTCAGCTAACTGGGATATTTTAAATTCTCGGTCAAAAGCATTAATACCTTGAAGTTAGACATCTTAATATGACTAGCCATCATTTGTGCTACTAGTAAAAAAATGTACGGACTTATAGGGCAGCCCTGTTTTATTCCTCTTCCTATAGCAAACCGAGGAGATGTTCCATGTGATAGCTTAACAGAGCTGTTACATCCATTATACAAGGTCTTGATCATACTGATGAATCGGTTACCAAATCCGAAGGTTTTTAATGTTTTGAACATAAATGTATGACTGACTGTATCAAATGCTTTATAAAAATCGATAAATAAAACAAGGCTGTCCTCAGCAATATGTTCACCATAATCCAACAAATCCAAGATGAGTCTCACGTTGTTGATAATGTATCTTCCTGGCATAAATCCCGACTGTTCTTCATCGATTATTTCACTCAGCCCCGTCTTAAGTCTTTTTGCAAATATTGAGGCAAGTATTTTCGCATCATTATTCAGTAGAGTAATCGGCCTCCAATTTTCAATGTTCAGTTTGTCTTTTTTTGGTTTAGGAATTAGTTTTATAAGACCTTGTTGTAGTGTTGGTGGTAGGTGACCTGTTGTTATTGCTTCCTCAAAAACTTGGACCAGAAATGGAGCAAGCGAGTCTTTGAAGTGTTTATAGAATTCACTTGTTAGGCCATCGTTACCGGGGGATTTGTTGTCTTTAAGAGAATCAATAGATTTTATTACATCATCAGTAGTGATTTTTCGGTCACATTCATTTTTAAATTCATCATCAACTGTTTTTATATTGTCTTCTACATTTTGGCAGTACACATCCATTTTATTTTCATCAAGATTTTCCTTAGAGTACAGTTTTTTATAGAAGTTGGCTACGTATTCAGCAACAGTTTTACCATCTTCATTAACAACATCATTTATCTTAAGTTTACTTAGTGAGGACATTTCATAGTTTCTTTTTTCCAAATTGAAAAATATTTGGAGCATTTTTCCCCTTGTTCAAGCCATTTCCTTCTTGATCTTATAAAAGCACCTTTTGCTTTTTCTTCGTAAATTCGATCCATAGAAATTTGTAAAAGTTCAAGCTCTGTTTGTTCGTCCTCGGTTAGGTTTACATTTTCAGTTAGTTTCATAATTTGTGTAACAATTTGCAACTCATTTTCCTTCTTTGCTTTAGATATTTGTTTGCTCAATCCAATAGCCAACTTTCTGATTTCAAACTTCATTAGTTCCCAGGATTTTCCATATTGATTCGATATCGTGGCCATATTCCAGTGTTTTTCGATAAGACTCAGAGTTTGTCTTGTAAAGCCGTCATTATTGAGTAGGTTCTCATTGAATTTCCAGTAGTCAGCATTTACTCGAGCCCTTTTAGGTAAAAGATTAATTTAAATAATAATGGCTTTATGATCAGTAAATACAGTAGGTATAATTTCAGTAGATTCAACAGTCTCGGTCATATTAGCTGGGATAAGCCAAAAATCTATACGGGATTGTAAGGATAAATCCTTGTTACTCCATGTGTACATTTTGGATGTTTTTTTCTCCAGATGTCCGTTAAATCCATCCTGTTACATATATGATTTAGTTCGTTTATTCTTTCATCTCTTGGAGGCAAACTATCAACCCTCTCGTTCATTACAGTGTTAAAATCCCCACCCCATATGATTTTGGCAGCTGGGAATTTTGATAACCATGTATTGATTTTGCCTTCTATATTTTGGAATAAAGTTACATTTGCTTTCTTGTTATTAGATGCATATACATTTACAAGAATTACCACTACATTGTCAATCTCAACAATCAATATTATCCATCGACCATTTTCGTCAGCGATGTATTTAATGATTTGTCCACCAAAATTCCCCTTTAATACAGCGACCCCTGCTGATCTGTTGCTGCAAAATGAGAACCAGATGTCTTTTCCCCATTGATTTTTCCAGTATGATTTATCCAATTCAGACGCATGCGTTTCCTGTATAAAATAAAAATCTGCGCGTTTCCCTTGACAAAATAAAAATAACCCTTTTCTTTTTAAGTCATTTCGGATCCCCCTGGCATTTATAGACAAAACAGAAATAGACATAAACAAAAGAAAAGGAAAAGAAAAGGAAAAAAAAAAAAAAAAAAAACAAGTAATAAAAACCTAAAAAGAGACTTGGTCTCTAAATCCTCTCTTTGGATGTAAACAAAAGAGACAGGTTGATGACCTGCTGCACCTAGTATTTCATGTATTTATTCAAAAGGAGTTAGATTGATTAAGTCAATAAATCTTCATTGCATAACGTTCATTAAATAAGAGTGTCAAAACTTGACCTGTATTACATTGAAAAAAGTTCATCAGGTAGAGTGATCTCTCCTTCTCTGTCGATAAACGCTCGTCCTCCCACGTAGTAGGCAGTCTTGCCGGCCTCGCGTGCCCTCTTGACATAAGGCCACAACTTCATCTTTCGCTCTCGGTCCCCTTTGGACAGGTCCACCTTGAACCGCATGTCGTGTTGTTTCAGGTAAGTCGATTTCTTCGCTGCGTCCCATACGGCATCTCTGCAATCCCGGGAGACAAAGTGCATGATGACGGTCCGTGGTCTGGATCCCTCCTCGGTGTCGATGCGTCTCCCCAGGCGGTGTGCAACATCAATGTCGCGTGTCAGCCGGTCCTGGATATCAGGTGCCAGCTTCTGACAGATGTTAATCACTTTTTCGCGTAAAACCTCCGCCCCAATGGATTCTGGTAATCCGTCCAGTCTCAAATTTTGTCTTCTCATGCGCGTCTCCATTTCATCCATCTTCTTTTGGATGCTTACGATGGGCTGCCCCACTTGAGTGACTTTTTGTTCCACGGCGGTCACCCTGGTGGTAACAGCCTTCAGGTCGGAGGATACACGTTCAAACTTTTCTTCCAGTGTAATCATTCTGCATTCAATAGAGTCGGCTCTAGAGTTGATCAGAGACTTAAGGATTTCGAATTGAGCGAGCATAGCAGGATCCATTTCTGTATCCCATGCTTTCTTTTTATTGCCGGAGATTACAGGCAGGGGTGGAAAGTCCTCCTCGAAGCTGCTCGCATAATCATGTCCAGCTGCGCCGAGCGCCCGAGTGGTTTGGTTAGGATTGTGTCTTTTTATGCCACCTCGGGAGGTGCGACCGCCCGCATATTTGTTTAGAGCAGCTTACTTTGACCGTGATATTAGAAATAAAGTTCCTTTTTACTTTCGTGTAAGTTTGGTGCCCATTGTCATCACCGGCTCTCACTCACGGTGCCATCTTGCTTCCCCTACCTTCCGCTACCTTCCCCTACGACACGACTTCAGCACCAGGGAGGGAGTGGGCCAACTCTAGTCGACTTGCTCACTGTCCGCATTGAATCAAACTCTGCTTCTCCTTGTCATTTCAATGTCAGTTCCACCTTCTACAGGAGAGACACTGACACTGCAGGTGCCGTGCAGAGACAGTTTATTGTTGATTCATGTGTTTCTGACTTGTTGCGTGAACGTCAGGACTGAAAGATATAACTGACAATGTTCAAATCCAGGCTGAAAACAGTTCTTTGTAGCTGCGTGTGACACTGTATCTTAGCTGCACTCTTTGCTTTTATCAGTTAATGATTATATGATGTTTAATGGATTGATTTGTATCTGCCTTACTGTCTTTTTTGTAAGTCAAGATGAAGTTTAAAAAAAAAGTCTTCAGTTTTTGTCTCATTTTAGTCGACTAAAAGTATAGCCTAAATCTCCTGTAGTTTCTTTCCGTGTCTTGAAAGTAAGCCGGTACGGTCCGGTACTGCGTACCGTTAAAAGATTTGCCGGTGGTACGCTGTACCAGGAAGGAGAAGAGGTGCGCTCTCTCACCTTACGCACAAAACAGTAGTCTGCCAATAATATTACACCGTGAGCTCAAACGCGTTGAAGTTCAGCCACTTAAATGCAGACTCGGCAGACTGGATCTCATCTGCTCTGTCTCTGAACTTTCTGCACACACGGTAACGGCGCAGTTTTGCCAATTTGGCTGCGGGCCCCCCATGTGTCTTTACGCATCACACGACAGAGCCGTCAGCGCCACGGCTCACATGCGCTCCTCCACCTAAAGCTGTCACATTAGAATGAGAGTCCCCTTATACGGGCTCTTTTGGCTTTTCTGGTTTTCCTTCGCGGGACACTTTCACAGCGTGTTTGTTTACCTGCGAAAAAGGAGGAGCGAACAAATCCGCGGTGGGTCCGCCTCTCCCTCTCGAATCTCTCTCTGCAGTTGTGGAACGCGTCACAAATGTCCTGTTTATCCATGTCTTGGAAATGTTAAATCCTTTACCAAAACAACGGTCAATATTTCTAAAGTTCCCTGTTTGTCAATTAGCATGATAAGAACTGAGCGCTTCCTGTTGGCCTAACAAAATAAAAGCAAAAGCCTTTGTTGTGAAAGGCATGACATACACGAGGATCTAAAGATAGATGCAAATACTCCCCTATCTCCGGTTTGATTTTCTTTCAAAATCGTTTTGGATATTTGTTACTGGTCCACAGATGACACGTGTGAAAGTAAAGTTGTGGGAATTTAATTAAGAACAAATGCATATGTTTATGCCGTTGAAACAGATCTGGTTATGAAAACACTGGTGTCTTGGTAGTAACTGAATACATGTATTTAGAATATTTTAAATACTCATTTTGGGTAACTGTATTCAGGTACAGTTACTGAATACAGTAATATTAAAGGAATACATCAAAGTACTCGTTCATTAAATTTCAGTTTCATAATCATAACATTAAGAAGACAAAAAAGGTCAAAATGGCCGGGGAAAAGTTTAGCTCTGTCCTTTCGGGCTCTGGGCATTTGCAAAGTGCTTTTTTTTGCATTCCACATTAGTGGTAAATAAGTTGGTAACAGGCATGTAACAATAGCCTAAACATCTTCTTAATCATATGGCGCATTTATGCATTAACATTATGAAAATCAACGTGAAAGTATTCTAAGTATTCAGAATACTCTGTTTGGACTAAGCAGTGGAATACGTTACTAAAGTATTCTCCCAAAACTGGCTATATTATTTATATATATATATATATATATATATATATATATATATATATACAATGACATAGTACCGGCAAGAAAAAAAAGCTACTTTCACCCCTGCTTAAGACTCTACACAAGACATTTGTAATGATATTGTGCTTCATGTTTGTTCTCCACATGGACAAAGCACAGACCTGATAGCCTGGTTGGACCAGAATGATTCCCCTCTGTATTTTTGTATACAGCGGGGGATCAGTCTGGTCACCCCGCCCCCGCTGGCTGTATCCGCAAAATCAAATCGTTCCTGTGCAATCAGATTCGTTTATTTGCAGTGACGTGTTGTTAGCGAGCAGCGTCACTCACGGGACGCGGAAGTCCCTCAATAACAATCTACAAACGACGCACGAAAGAGAGAAAGCGAGTCTCCAATCGACCAAAACACATCGACAGTCGGTGAGTTTGGTGATTCATAATCCTGCGCAAATATTAACGCAAAACCGCTAATAACACCGCATCAACGGCAGACGCCCGCCCTTCGCCGATTGGTTTACTCCGCTTCCTGTTTGCTTGCGTATGTACCGCTGTGGGAAATGGATCTGACGCAGCGGTGACCAGACTCACTCGCTGGTACAGCGGTGAGTCTGGATTTTTCCAGGATACAGACCTGAGGCTCTTTCAAACATATTTAGTTCCTTCTTTTTCCTTTGTTTTAGTTTTTAGGAGTTGGCCAAAATATCTGCATATCTTTTACTGTCATTTTAGTCACAAAAATAAATCTCCCCTGCCTCCCCCTGTGCAGCGCGCCTCCCCCCCGTGCGTGTGGAGGAGTCCAGTTTCTCCCAGGACCTGCAGTGGCTGTTGGAGCGAGGCGTGCAGTTCGCCGACGTTGCGTTCTTCAGCAGCGACTCGGGAAAGGAGCTCGGCTGGGCCCACGCTGCTGTGCTCTGTGCCGTCAGCCCGTACTTCAGGGGCCTCCTGCTGGGGCCCAAGACCAGGTGAGGACCCAGGGTTCTCGCAGTGCATTAAAAAGCATTCAAAGTCATTAACTGAATTGTGGCAAAAATTTACGTTATAAAAAAGCATTACATTGGATTCAACCTGGCATTAAATTAAAGTTTCTTGGAAAATGTAGACATTGCCCAACTATTCCCCAAGGACCTAATACAGTGTTGCACTGCCCTCTTGTGGTTAGTATGTTTATTTCATGAAAATAATGTTTATTTCCTTATGAAGGAAGTTGTTCAGCAACCATCTTTGTTTTGTAAAAAGTATTGGCTTCTTCTGAATTCCTCAAATAATAGCTCCTATGTCCTGATCCTAGCTCCTAACCTTTGTCCCATAATAAGGTCAACTGTTGGATACCTACGCGGTTAGGAACTAGAGCTTCAGAGCTGTTTGCCCAATCCAACCGTTCTCAGCCAGGGCAGAAAACACACGGGAAGTAACATCACCAACAGCTGTTTTACAAAAACTACATCACCCATAATATGAACCACAATAACGATATGAAGCCACCAATGGGCTCTCTATGGTCCTCATGGTGGGGAGCTGACATTGCTGTAATACCACCCCCTTGTGGCCAGGGGCGACTCCAAGAGACACTTGGGGGCAAAGATTCTAATCTTTTTCTGAAAATCGCTATGACCCATGTGACAATACTGGGGTAGGTGAAATATTTTTAACCATGTTGGTTTTTGTTTAAAAGCCCGAACATTGGAAGCATTTTCAGTGCATTGACTGGCTCCAGAGCCTGTCAATGCAAATGCAATTGTCAAAGGTTCTGGGTTCGATTCCCACCTGGACGGGGCCTTTCTGTGTGGAGTTTGCATGTTCTCCCTGTGTCTGCGTAGGTTTCCTCCGGGTACTCCGGTTTGCCCTACCACTAAAAAACATGTACAATAGGCCAGGATGAATGAGAGTGTGTTTGAGAGTGCGCATGGGGGACGACGAATGGAAATTAGCCAAAGGCTACAATCCGGTGTGGCTTGTTCATTAACTTGCACTGTCCCTACCAAATAAACCAATCAATCAATCAATCAAGCTCTGGAGCTCTGTGGAGGTTCCGGAGCGGGGCTGAAGGCGACCCGATCATCTTTATTATATTATATCTATGGAAGCCACACAGAAAACAGACGATGTTAAAGAGCTGTTTCAGATTTACCTTCAACACCTACAGCTTCATCACAGAAATAAAAAATGTTCCTGTCCTTTGGTTCATCCTCAGGAAAGATGATCATTAACACACAGTGAGGTCTGCTCCTTCTCTATAGCTGTGGAAGGTAAATCTGAAACAGTTATTTATCATCGTCTGTTTTCTGTGTGGCTTCATATCATTACTGTTGTTCATGTTTGAGTCATTAAAAACTCAGCATAAAAACCTATTTTGTATTAAATAAAGTCGAGCAGTGCCATTATTTTCGAAGAAATTTCGATTTGACGTCCGTGGGAGTTAAATGAATGCTTGTGAATGACATCTAAGGCCTTCATTTTAGCACAAATCATTCAATAACTTTCAATGATTTTTAATGCCTGCACAGTAAATATTCTAGAGTAAATTTGACTCTGTTCAGACTGTATTTGGTCCCACTCTTTTCAGAGTAAATGTGAGTTGACTCTTTTCAGAATTACACTCCAGGTTAGACAATCGGACACCATGAGTGACAGTAACATGACGTCAAATACAATGTGCTCTTTGTTTTCAGTATAAAATGCTGAGGCCACACTTCAGTCTGTCTCAGACCGACAGGTGAAGAAGGAAGACATGCTAGTTTTGTATTAGACAGAGCTTCCAGGACTTTATCAGCAAATTACGGCAACGTTCGAAGGTCTGTTAATTTATAATAGCGAGGGGAACTAAAACATCTCCTATATTCAATTTTAAAAGAGAACTGTGTGTGAAGTTGTTACAGGCTCATGTGTGTCCCTGTTCCTCTGAGTGTCATGGTTGGAGGTGGAGTGAAGAAAATAAAACCCAAAATGCAGGACTGCAACAAAACTGGTGATGTTTAATGTATAATGAATGCCGAAAACCAAAATAACAAAATCCAGAGATAACAAAAACTCAAACAAACCGGGGCTTACATAGACAATGACGCGACAAAGGACCAGGGAAACACAGGGGTATAAATACATGAGGAAACAGTGAACAGGTGAAACACATCAGGGCGGGGCAGACAATCAACACAAGGGAAGCAAAGCAAAAATCACACAGACCAAAAAGACATGTCAAAATAAAACACCAAGGTCAAATAAAACAAAAAGCAAAACAAAACAGGGTAACTAAAGGTTGAATCGTGACACTGAGTCAGGGTGGACCATGACTGATGTGCACAGGTCTATGTTACAGCAGACTGCACCCGTGGGTTATTTTATTTTCTCCAAATTAAAACTGTGGATACCATAGTCCTGTCCACATCTGCTGTGGTCCACCCTGACTCAGAGGAACAGGGACACACATGACCCTACAGTTGGAGAGCTTTCAAGAAAAAAATATACAGTTTTTTTCTTTCCTTTAATCTAACTGTTATTAATGATTGCTTGATATTCAGTTTTTTAATTTGTACTTCCAGGACTAGACGTTCGTTGAAATTTTCCTGCTTCTTTACCTGTCAGTCTAGGACAGACTGAAGTCCAATGAGGCCTCAGCCTTATTATTGGAAATAAAGAATACATTCTATTTAGCGTCATGTTACTGTCACTCATGGTGTCAGATTCTCTATCCTTCAGTCTAACTCTGAAGAGAGTCAACTCACATTTACTCTGAGAAGAGTGGGACCAAATACAGTCTGAACAGAGTAAAAATTACTCTACAATATTTACTGTGTGTGAAAACCCTGAACTTTGGCCCATTCTGAAGTAGGGCTGTGTGTAATGTTTGGACCCCGGTATGAATTCTAATACCGCTGTAGAGTGATATAGTCAGGACGGAGATTAACAGCAGAATAAACAGGACTGTGGAGACTTTAAACAATGAAAACGAGGCTTAAGTAGATCCTCTTTGCAAGGAAAGGCTTGGGCTTGCATCTTGGATGAACTCTGCAAAGAAAACCACAATACGCTGTTGTTGTTGTTTACTTTGGCGATTTTGCCGGATGTTTTGGTGAATGGTAAACCACAGCGGATGCATCCAGGTTTCTAATGTTGTTTATAAAATTCATTACCCATCAGTTACAGCGCAAGGAAAGCAATGCATTGTTTTATCATAGAGCTATTATTATTTATCAATCAATCGATCATCAATCAATCAATTGTTGTATAAAGCCACAACAGGAGTTGTCTCACAGGGCTGCACAAACATTAAAACAATGAAACAAAATAAAACAACATTTTTGTAAAACATTAAATTGCACCTGGACGTGAGGCCATGGCGATCACTCGTATATAAAAGTGGCTAAAGCTAACGTCCCTTTCATCTATGGCCTCCTCTCTCTCCTCTTCTGCGTGTGTGCGTAATCGCATGCTCTTGGTTGCCGTAGCGACAGCAGTGAGGAGATGCTTTGACAACCGCAAAATGTGTGCAACACGTGTTACAGATGCTTTTTGATATTCTTTTTAAATGAGCTTCTTCATTTAAAAAGAATGAGATGAATATAAATTAATTTACCATCATGATATCTTTTTAAATCATGATTGAAATTTTAGGCCATATCCCCATGCCCTATTCTGAAGTTAGTTTTAGATTTTTAGTTTAAGGCTGTGGTTGAGTCAGATGGAGAAGATCCTGGGGTATGCAGATGGTGTTACTGACAGTTAGAATCATTCTGTCAGAGACTGTGTTGCTATAGGTGTAATGCTGTTGTGCTGCCTCTAGGGAGCGCCCGCCGTCGCGCTGCGTCTGCCGGGACAGAGACTCCGCCCCTCACTCGCTGCTCACCGCCGACGCTGCCATCATCGAAGACCTGCCTCGGGGGCAGGTCTTCGATGCGCGACTGTCCCGCCTCGTTGTCAAAGACCCGCTGCTGTGCGCCTGCCTGTGGGAGACGCTCATGTTCATCTACAGAGGTAATACTCATCATATTATCACTTTAACTGTTCCCTATACTAATCCTACTCACATGTTCATCTACAGAGGTAATAATCATCATATTATCACTTTACATGTTCATCTACAGAGGTAATAATCATCATATTATCACTTTAACTATTCCCTATACCAATCCCACACACATGTTCATCTACAGAGATAATAATCATCATACTATCACTTTAACTGTTCCCTATACCAATCCCACACACATGTTCATCTACAGAGGTAATAATCATCATATTATCACTTTAACTGTTCCCTATACTAATCCTACTCACATGTTCATCTACAGAGGTAATAATCATCATATTATCACTTTAACATGTTCATCTACAGAGGTAATAATCATCATATTATCACTTTAACTGTTCCCTATACCAATCCCACACACATGTTCATCTACAGAGGTAATAATCATCATATTATCACTTTAACTGTTCCCTATACCAATCCCACACACATGTTCATCTACAGAGGTAATAATCATCATATTATCACTTTAACTGTTCCCTATTCTAATCCTACTCACATGTTCATCTACAGAGGTATATAATCATCATATTATCCTTTACTGTCCTATTCTATCCTACTCACTTCATCTACAGAGGCACCACACTCAAAACAGTCGCACTGACATCACACACATGAGCAGTGCCACCACAGATTCAGGCCACACCTCCACCAACTCAGAGAGAGAAATTGGCCTCAATATTGCTTTATTAATCCTCTCGTGTGTTTATGTCCCAACTTCCGCTCTCTCATGTTTGTGCAAGGGCAGCTCCACTGAACAGTGACCTAGCACGTATTTCATAAAAAATAAATAGTACCAATATCCAGATCCAGCCTCCTCTGGCGTTAGTAGCGTGGGACATGAACCTGTGACTGTTACAGGGGCGTGGGAGTGGAGTCCCCTGCAGGAGGCACTGGAGGAGAAGCTGAAGAACCCTCTGGCTGTGGCTCAGCTCCTGGAGAGAGTCCGAGCGCTGCTGGGACGCGACCGGGTAACGACCAGTCATCCTCTACATCAGGGGTCCTCAAACGTTTGTCTCTGGGGGCCACATTATTGTTCCTGACTGTGATGGGAGGCCGGGCCGGGTTGGCTATAACATAGACTTGTATGACCCAGACCATAATGCAGCAGACTTCATTGTGAAGTAGAGATTACTAGCCTGGCACAGTCATCCCCATTACTATATCCACAAGATCAACACTTGATTCCAGGCACATACAGCGGGAACCATATGTTTACATACACTTCATAAAAAGACACATTTGCATTTTTTTCTCACTGTCTGACATGAAACCAGAATTAACTTTTATTTTTTTAGGTCAAGTAGATTTAAAAAAAATATATATTTCTATTTTTTCAGAAAAATGACAGATTTTTTTTCGAAATGTTTTTGTTACTTTTTACCAAACCAAAATTTTACATACATATTTGGTAGAATTGCCTTTAAACTGTATAATTTGTGTCAAATGTTTTGGATTTCCTTCCACAAGCTTCTCGTTCTAGTTGGCAGGAGTTTTGGTCCATTCCTCCAAACCGAACTGGTGTAACTGAGACACATTTGTAGGCCACCTTGCATGCCTATGCCTTTTCAGCTCTGCCCATACATTTTCAATTGGATTGAGATCAGGACTTTGTTTTCCTTAAGCCACTTTGTAACCAGTTTGGCAGTTTGCTTTGGGAATTGTCCAGTTGGAAGACCCATCTGCGCCCAAGCTTTAACTTCCTGGCTGATGTCTTGATACATTGCTCCAATATTTCTACATAGTGTTCTTTCTTCATGATGTCATCTATTTTGTGAAGTGCACCAGCCGCTCCCACAGCAAAATAACCCCACAGCATGATGCTGCCACCCCCGTATTTCACAGTTGGGATGGTGTTCTCAGGCTTGATAGATTCCTCCAAATGCGATGATGGTCATTATGGCCAAAAAAATCATTTCCCCCCCCGTCAGACCACAGGAAATGTCTAAAAAAAATGAAAGTCTTTATCCTTTTTTATTTGCAAACTCCAATCTGTCTTTTTTATATTTCTTTTGGAGTAAGAGCTTCTTCCTGGCAGAGTTCCCTCTCAGCCCATGTCGGTTCAGGACTTGTTTCACTCTGGATAATGACAAACTCTTACCAGGTTCAGAATCTTCACCAGGTCTTTTGCATTTGTTCTTGGGTTGATATTCACATTTCAGACACAGCACGTTCATCTCTGGGACACAGAACCCGCCTTCTTTCTGATCTGTATGATGATTGGTCATTTCCATCATTGTTTTAACCAATGAACCTGAACCTTCAAGTGTCTTGAAATTACACCCAAGGATGAACCAGACTTGTGCTTCAAGGACATGACATCGTCATCTGGGCTTTCCCAGATTGTATAGAAATCTGACTTTGTAAAAAATAACTAAAACATTCAAAACAATTATATCTTCCTTTTTTTTCTGGCATTTAACAAATAGAAATATATTTTGTCTGAAAGTCCTTTGATATGACTAATATGTCAATGTTTTGGCACCACATTTGGATACCTTTATGAGAACAAAAGTTAACCTTTGTCATTTGTACAGATAGAAAAGACGTTGAACTTTATGCCTTTTTTGTTTCATGTGTCCAAGAATGAGAGAGATATTAACCATAAACCCATAAAGTCCAAAATACAGCATCAGCATAGAATTTGGCGCTGCCCACCACTTCAGTTTCAAACTGTAGGCTGTTTACAATGTTAAGATAAGATAATATGATAAGATAAGATAATCCTTTATTGATCTCACAACGGAGAAATTTCACTTGTTACATTCGGCATTCAATAAGATCACAGGGTGTGCAAAATAGACAGGAAATGTGCAAACAGTTAGATAATAAAAAAATAAAAAAGAGGTATCTTATGTACAATAAGTAAAAGCAGAACAGACTATAGAAAGTAGAATATCAAGGTGTAAAGTTTACAGTCCTAGTGCAGGTTGTCAATAAGTGGCGCTGATACAGAGATTATTGCACGTAGTTTTGCAAAGGGGGGTTATTATGTTGTGACGTCATGTGACTGCAGCCTAAAACCAACAATTTATATTAAACGGCTTAAGTATGTAAACTAGTGTTTGATGAGTTTACATACTCCACATAGGTGCTGTTGTGCTGTAGCATGTATTTTTGGAAAGCGGTGTTTGCAAACATTGCTCATAATGAAATGTACACATGGAGGACCAATCTGAGTCAGCAGTAGAAATATTAAACTTGCTGTAAAAGTGCCATCTACTTGTGCCAATGCAACATGAAGCCTGAGGCCACATTTAGCCCCCAGTCCACACTTTTAGAATCCCGAGACACGTCACCCAGTCCTCACTCTTCACTGACAGTAACTGTTGTAGTAGTATTTGTGTATAAATACAGAGGCAGTAACCATTGTAGTATTATAAATATTTGTATATATTTGACAGAGTTTGCAAGACACGCCCAGCGCTCGCGCGGCGCAGCTCGGACCTCAGACCCTGGTCAACCTGTTCAACTCCCCTCTGTACTCTGACGTCATCTTCATGGTCCAAGGTACTGCAAATATTGCAATACTACTGATACTCCAAACCCACCATTACCAACATGAGGTACAAACAGGAACATATTTAGCACATGTTTGTAGAGGCTGAACTAGATCTACGTAGTTACTAGTTACTGTCAATGCATTTTAATCACCAGTAAATCACATCATTCATTTTTCCCAAAGGCACAGAATTGAAATTATAGACACCAACTTTTCACAGTTTATTCAGAGGAGTTTCATTGTTTCCATGATTACCACCTGCTCCACATTGTCAGGTCTGAGCTTCAGCTGATCCACGTTTGAAGGCAAGTTTCTGCAGTAAACATTCAGCTGTTCACCCTCACCCACGGACCCTCACACAAACCTTCATATTACAGCGTATATGTCATTAGCAACATATACGCTCTTGTATATCAATATCAATCTGAACGGCACCGGTTTAAGTTTGCTGCTGATTGGACCAAACAAATCTAGTTTCAACCAATCATAGCTAATGCTGCGTTCAGGTGACTGTTAATAATAATAATAATATAATAATAATAATAATAATAATATTTTATTTGTTTGGCGCCTTTCTAAGCACTCAAGGTCGCCTCACATCAAGGAAACATTAAAAGTACAATGCGTGAACATTAGAGAACAATAAACAAGACAATATAAAGTTCAGGCAGATGAAGTGTCCAGGCAACATAATATCCAAATACACGTCACAGAATGTGGTGACGAGCCCCGTGGGTGTCCACGTGCTCAGACCCTCCGACGCGGTGAGCAGAAACTCAAACCCTCCCAAAAACACTGGGAGATTTCCGACCTGAAACTGGGAAAAATGCCTTGGAGCCGCTTGAACTGGTAATTCCAACATGTAAGCTCGGAGATGATCAGAGTGCTCCGAGATCAGATACAGATAGGTTAAGGTAAAGGTGTACTTTATTATCCCCATAAGGAAATGTGTACTCTGCATTTGACCCATCCTTCGATGCTGCTGGGGCTGCGCGGCACTGGAACCATCTCCAGATGTGGAGCCACGCTGAAGGTCAGAATCACCAGGCTGGAGGATTCACCTACTGTACATGTTTTTAGTTTAGGGGAAACTGGAGGACACCTACGCAGACACAGGGAGAACATGCAAACTCCACAGAAAGGCCCGTCCAGGTGGGAATCGAACCCGGGATGTTCTTGCTGTGAAGCACACGCGCTAACTGCTGTGCTACTGTGCCGATAAAGATTTTTTAATTTTTGTACCCTTTTTTTTCTTTAAAAAAATGTAGTTTATAATCAAAGATGTTTCTTTTATTTTAACATTTGTATTTATGTCCTTGTAACAAACTGTAACATGAAAACTATCATTTGGACTGTTTTTTTTAAACATGGATTATTATTATTTTTTACATTGATTACATTTTAAGCAATTTAAATCGATTTTAAATCGATTTTCGATGAATCGTAATATCCCTATATCTGCTGTGAAGAAACGTCCATGTAACGTTAGCATCGTATTAGCTAACTTTTGTAGCATATTTGTTTATATACGACTTTATACAGCTGAACACTCTGAAGTCACAACAAGTCAAGTGGGGAAAATCGCCTGAACGCAGCAAAAGTCTCAAACTGCTGCTAAATCCTTTTATTTTGCGTAAGAAAACCTTTCTCATGTGAATGAGTCTGTAGTTGCACCCCAAGATGTCACCAGGTTGTTCAGTGGTATCGATAAAGTGCCTGTTGTTGACGGCTGTTTAACCCGCCCACTCAAATACCGCCACGGATTGGTCCAAAACATCTGGGGATCCGAGCCGAACGGTGGAGATTGGACTCTTTCAAGATGTTTTTATCACTTTGTGAAATCACAAATCTCACTACACAGGTCACCCACACACCTGCCACTGTCACACGGACCTAACCTGGTTCAGCCTGGTTCACTGTCTGCTGCTGTCCACTTAAGGTCAGCACAAACTACACGACTTTTATGCCCGATTTTGATAGAATCTCAGTCGCACCGTGTCTTCCCGAGTCGTGTTTAGTCAAAGGCAGTTGCAGAGAGTCGTGTCGTGTAGTGTGGGGGGTCACGACTGGACCCGCGTTCGAATCATGTAGTGTGGGCAGCAGTCAGACGCAACTGGACTATAGTCACAGGAAATCAAACATGTTTGATTTTTAAGCCTGATTTTGGACGCACAAGAGAGACGTGTGTGATTTTACCGTCCCCAAAGCAAACACACAGAAAGCAGCGGCCAATGACAGAGTGAGATAGACAGAAACCGCCGCGCCTCCTTTTTCATTTCTCTGTTAAAACAGCAGCACAAACAACTCATTTCATGGCCACAGCCCCACACGAAACAGCACAACTTTATATCACCAAACGTTCACGAGAACCACCTTTTCAGCTACATTTAAACCGCGAACAGAGTTTAGCAGCACTTACTGAGTTTGGAGACGGACTGTTCAGCTTCACCTCGCCGCTAGCGGCGCCGCTCGCCTCTCGCCTCTCTCCGCTTTCTCCGCTGTCTCCTCCGCTGTCTCCTCTGCTTTCTCCTCCATCTCGGGGCTGAGGCCCGTCTCCCTTTCTTATTAAATCCACTGAAATACGTCCCGCTTCTTCGTGTCGCCGACTTATTTATTTATTTTTTATTTATTGGTTTATTTGGTCAGGACAGTGCATGTTAATGAACATACATGGGTCTCATGCATGTAAACAAGCCACACCGGATTGTAGCCTGGGCTAATTTGCATTGACTTGTATCTCCATTTGACAGAACTATAGCCAAGTTGAAGGCTTCGTAGCAGCAGTAGCCTTGCACTGCAATGTTGTGACACTGTTGACCAATCGGGACACACACATGTTTTCCCACGCTCACAAACACAGGCCTATCTTTGCAGATTTGGGATCAGTTTTTGAAACCGGAGGAGAAATGAAGCGGTAGAGAGGACAGACGCGCTGTGTTATCAAACATCAGCTGTTGTCAGAATCGTGTAGTGTGTTCGCTCTTACGATTCTCAGTCGTTAAGTGTGAACCCCCAGACGTTCTATAATCACACTAAATCCAGTCGTGTAGTGTGGACCTCCCATTCTTTATAAAATCGTTTAAGACAGGAAACATTGTGTAGTGTGTGCTGACCTTACCGTTCATCACAGACTGGGCACTATCTTCTTCAAACTCCCTGACTGCATTAGCCGTATATGCAGTCAGGGTGTCTCACCTGTGTCACCTGTGAGTGGGAGTCACAACAATTTTTGAGACCACCGTGATAACGCCACTTCGGCACCGCCACACAGTCCCCACCCCTTTTTTGGTGGAACTGACACCTCAGTGTTTTGTAAAATAAACGTCAGAAACAGAAATCAGGCAGAAACTCAGCTGAGCACCGACTGACTGCATCTCTCAGGACGTTACCGTATGGAAACCCATTTCCGCCATGTTCAGAAAATAAAAGCCCAACAGGGAGTCGAAATTACGAGATTTAAAGTCAGAATTCTTATTTTAAAACACAACATTTCTAGTTTAAACATGAAATTACGACTTTAAAATCTAGAAATTACAACTTTAAATCTAAAAATTACGACTTTTAAAACTCAGAATTTCGAGATTTAAACTCGGAATTACGAGTTTTTAAGATCCGCATTGCTCTTTATTACTTTGAAAATCCGGATGTTGTTGCCGATCTCTTTCCTGTTGCTGACAGAGCTGAAAATAAAGTGTAGCCAACAATGGCCGCTGGCTGCTCTGCTTTGTGACCGCGACACTAGGGGCCGCCATTGGTCCGCCATTGCTGTAGTACCTCCATTTAGCCGCTAGTCCCCAATTGGAATACACTGCACTTTAGACACGTTAAAAACAACTTTAAAGCCTGGCTTCTAATTTTTTAAAACTTTCTACAGCTAGATATTCCTCCTGTGATAACGCTGGGTTAGTCACAATTAAAGAAATCAGGCGGGTTTTCGTCGGGTATATTTAGAAATCTTGCTTAATTAATGACGGCCTGACTTTGATTGACAGGCCGTTATATCATTAGAGCTAATGGTGCGGGCGTGGCTAAGACTGAACTCCACGCCCCGCGAGGGCCGAGTCTACAGTGATCCCGCCAAGATCCCGCTCTTTTGCCCTTTTTAGGAACATGCTACGTCAGAGCTCGAAATTTTGTGTTTTAACAAAGAATTTTGACTTTAAATGTCATAATTTCGACTTCTTATTGGTCTTTTAATTTTTTACACATGGCGGAAACCGGCTTTCATATAACTGAGTATAATGTCTGTAGGTTTAAATAAAAGCAGAGGAGTGCAGTTAAAACTCAATTGTGAGTAAAGAACATACAGGGGATTACAGAGAGGGTGACAGAGGTAAAATAAACCAAAAATAGTTTGGCTCCATTCTGTGAGCTGCACTCCCATAATGCACCACTGGGGAAAGAGCAACGTGAATAAAATAGGACAATAACAAATACCACATCCCACAATAATGATAAACTTACCCTAAAATCCACTTTTATTGCTATAACTGTATAAATGGGTGTCCAATAGTGTTGTCTACATAATTATCCTGGTCAGAATTTTGGCAATTTAGTGCAAATAAGTAAAAAGATCAACTTTCTGCCTAAAACCGTCAGTGAGGCGCCTCTACAGGCGAAATGTCTGTACTGCACACTCCAATGAAACACGTCCACACACGGCCCGGGCCCTGCCTCCAGCAGTGAGGAGGGAGCGGGGAGGGGGCTGTTTACCTGCGACTCGGACAGCTTAATGACAGCTGAGATGTTCTTATATCTCATGATGACATTATTTATATATATTAAAATCTTCAACTAAATAAGCATGCTTTTTTAAATAATAAGACTTCAATATAGTCTTTACAATACAGAGCCATCATTTAGTGGTGGTTTAGTGTCGGTGTTACATTGGTTAAACCCTTGCATTCATAAAATATAGTAATAGGAATGACTCGTGGCTCTTTATATATCAGAAAAGTGTGTTTTGGGTCCACAGTGTTAGACCCAAGCTTTTAGGTAAACATGACCCCGATCATTTTGTGTTCTCTTCAATGACAATGACAAACCCTATTTCACTAGGACTGCACAATAATATTTATTTTGAAGACAATGCTAGTGTGTGACATATTTTGTGCACTTTACTGTAAAAAATAAAATAATAATAAAGCTTTGTTATACATATAATCACGTCTCACATTCACTGCTGGGGACATTGAGCTACATCTCCCATGCTTATGTAGCATGTACAGTCACAAACTTTCAGTTTCACGAGTCGCCAAAAAAGCTAACTCACGCAAACTAAAATAAACTAAAATAGCAGTACTTCAATCAGCACGATACATTCACTTCTGAGCTTTATTTATATGTGACAAATGAGCAGCAAAAGGTAATTATCATGAGTATGTCTACTAATAAAAGCTTAGCTTCGTTCATAAACAGTTTGCCTCATTCGGAAACTGTGCCGTTTGTCAACAAAAAGAACGTCTGTAAAGAAGTGCTGCACTTTGCGCTGTGTGCCGCGATGCCTCTCTCGTGTGTAGAGAGAGCTGTAGCTTTGTCCCAGTGGAATATGTCGCTAAACAAGCTCGCTGTTGGACCTCCATGCAGACTTTGATTACAAGCAGCGAGGGTGCAGCATGGTGGATGCAGTCAGGTCAGGTCAGGTGACTCAGGCCTGTCAATCACAGACCCATAGCCCACCACACCCCACCCCTCACCCTCCCGTGCGTTCCCTAGTCCTACATGAACGCCTCTTGTTCCTGCTTTAAAAAAAACAACATTTTTAGTATTTTATCTCAAGCTCTCAGGCTGAGGCTCTGGAAGGGGGGGGGGTAAGTTTCCCTTTAACACTACTCATCCAAAATAATTTGAGTTACATTTAGCACAAACAACAATGTTACCCAAAAGAGCAGGACATTTTCATAACGTCATGTGACCTTTTTTTTAATCCCCCTGTATGTCTCTCCTGCTCTGTGGTGCCCCCTGCAGGCAGCGTGCTCCCGGCGCACAGGGCGGTCCTCGTGGCTCGCTGTGATGTCATGGCGGCCATGTTCAGCGGGAAATACGCCGAGGCGCGCAGCCGCGTGGTCCCGATCCACGGAGTGTCTCCCGACGCCTTCCTGTCCTTTTTAGAATATCTGTACACTGACTCCTGCTGCCCAGGTGAGGTACTACACTCTACAACTACTCTTACTACTGTTATTACTACTGCAACTACTGCAACTACTGCTGCTACTACTGCTATTACTACTACTACTACTGCAACTACTGCAACTACTGCTACTACTACTATGTTACTACAACTACTGCTACTACTACTATGTTACTACAACTACTACTACTACTACTACTACTACTGCAACTACTGCTGCTACTACTACTACTGCAACTACTGCTGCTACTACTACTACTACTACTACTGCTACTGCAACTACTGCTGCTACTACTACTACTACTACTGCTACTTCTGCAACTACTGCTGCTACTACTACTACTACTACTGCAACTACTGCTGCTACTACTACTACTACTACTGCAACTACTGCTGCTACTACTACTACTGCTGCTACTACTACTACTACAACTACTGCAACTACTGCTGCTACTACTGCTACTACTACTGCAACTACTGCTATTACTACTACTACTACTGCAACTACTGCTATTACTACTACTACTTGTGGTCATGCCGCCTTTGCTCTGCCCAATCTCGTCAGATCTTGGAAGCTAAGCAGGGAAGGGCCTGGTTAGTACTTGGATGGGAGACCGTTTGGTAACCGGGAACCAGGAAGCCTAGCGAATGTAGTGAGTGAGTGAGTGGTTGGTGGTGGTCGGAGGGGCCGATGGCGCAGACTGGTTGCCTCGCTTCCGTCAGTCTACCCCAGGGCAGCTGTGGCTACAACAGTAGCTTACCACCACCAAGTATGGAGTGAATGAATAATCAGCTGTGAAGCGCTTTGGGTGTCTTGAAAAGCGCTATATAAATCCAAGAGATATTATTATTATTACTACTACTGCAACTACTGCTACTACTACTATGTACTACAACTACTACTACTACTACTACTGCAACTACTGCTGCTACTACTACTACTACTACTACTACTGCTACTACTGCAACTACTGCTGCTACTACTACTACTGCTGCTACTACTACTACTACTACTACTACTACTACTACTGTTACTACTTCAACTACTGCTGCTACTAGTATGTTCTACAACAACTACTACTACTACTGCAACTACTACTAATACTGCAACTACTACTGTTACTACAACTGCTACTACTACTATACTATTACTACTACTACTACTACTACTACTACTACTACTACTACTACTACTACTACTACTACTATGTTTCTACAACTACTACTACCACTACTGCAACTACTACTTGATGGGGAATTATAGAGTTAATTCGCCCTCACACATTGCCCTTATCATGTAGAAGGCCAAATGTACTGATTGGCAGTACTATATGATAAGGGCAATGTGTGAGGGCCGAATTAACTCTATAATGGGGAATTATGGGGAGTTAATTCGGCCCTCACACATTGCCCTTATCATATAGTACTGCCAAATCAGTACAATTTGGCCTTCTACATGATAAGGGCAATGTGTGAGGGCCGAATTAACTCTATAATTCCCCATCACTACTAATACTGCAACTACTGCTGCTACTACTACGTTACTACAACTACTACACCAACTACTACTAATACTACTGCAACTACTACTAATACTGCAACTACTGCTGCTACTACTACGTTACTACAACTACTACAACAACTACTACTACTACTACTACTGCAACTACTACTGTTACTACAACTGCTACTACTACTATACTACAGTATTACTACTTCTACTACTATTACTACTGCAACTACTACTGTGACTACTACTCCTCCTACTACTACTACTACTACTCCTACTACTACTACTACTCCTACTACTACTACTACTACTACTACTACTACTATCACTACACTGACTCTGGCTGCCCAGGTGAGGTACTATACTCTACATCAGGGTGCCCAACCTTCTGAGATCAACCAGTTCAGTGTCAACATTGGAAACCCACTCACAACATTTACATCCTGCAGTAACTAACCTTACAACAAGTTTCTTATTGTCACATAACCACTAGACATCACATCACAAACCCTTCCTCTCTCAAACACATGCAGACAAACTCCTCTCACAGTTGCCAGTTTGCAGAGTTTGCTGTAAAGCACAAATACACACACATAGACACACACCAATCTGAATGATGGGCAATAGCCATAACTGTCCTTAATATGAACCAAACAGAAAAATAAACCAGATACATTAATAAATAAATAAAAAATAAATAAATACATTTCTTTTCATTTTACAGCAATAGTGAATTTGGGGAATATGCAAAGAACCGGAATAGGAGTTGTTTTCAGTGGTTGTATCATCAGTAAAACAGATCTGTGTGTTTCTTCTGTCTCTGCTCAGCGGGGTAAAGTGGGCGGAGTAAACAGGCACCTGTCGCTATAGCGTGACTGAGTCCACACAAGTCTGATAAAACACTGACCAGAAGCAGAGCAGGCGCTACGCTGTGAAGTCAGGCCTGAGATTGAGTGGGAGGCGGCCGGGAGGACGGGGCAGGGGTAGTAACACTGGTTACTACTGTAACTGAACTACTACTTGTTTTAAAGGTTCTTTTAGAAAGCTACAACAAAAAGCTTTTGTTAAAATATCTTCCGTGTTACGACGGACTGGGAATTCTACACTGACCACCACTCGGTTGCAGGCGTGGCCACACTGACAGGTTTATTGCTTATGTCAGTGTGGCCACGCCTGGGAAGAACATCCCAATATGAGACGCATCATGAACGTCGGGAGACGCCTCTGATGAAGACGAAAGTAGAATTCCCAGTCCGTCAAAACGCTTAGGGTAGTTGAACAAAAGCTTTTTGTTATACCTAGTGTCTTCTAAAAGAACCTTTAAAGGAGCTGTATCATGCTATTTTAGCCATTCCAAAGTAAAGTATAGGCATTTATATGATATATTGTACCTCTACCACTATGGAGTACTCATTTTTGAGAGAAATATAAGTATTTTGGGGGGTATTTTCCCTACCCGGAAGAAAAGACGCTTCGATTCAGTTAACTCTGCCCCTCTCTCCGCTCATTCCACATTCACAGTATTATAAACATAAATATTGCTGCAAAAAGTGAAGTTACTTCATATAATGCATAAGGAGTTGACATGTGCAACACAGTTTCATAAATGGCTACCACACACGCTAACACACACGCTAACACACACGCTAACACACACGCTAACACACACACTAACACACACACTAACACACACGCTAACACACACACTAACACACACGCTAACACACACGCTAACACACACGCTAACACACACGCTAATACTCACCGCTCAGTCTGGCCTCCCCATCGGGTTTTGGGATCGCGTTGGTTATAAAAGTTAATCCACTTTAATTCTGGCCAAGGTTCACCAAGCATCCATCAGGTTGGTTGATATAGTAGCTAGCTGAATCCCAGAAAGAAATTCCAACTTCTGGCGAGTGCACTCTTCTTTAGGAAGGTTGAATAGTCCTGTTCATCTCGTAGCCAAACGCACATCCGTGACATTATCGTTGGGTAAGAAAAAAGAACAGGCGTGTCCAGAGTAGGTTAGAAAGAGCTCAGTCTTCAAAAACAACATTTCTGCTCGGATCCATGGATCCTCCAGCCGTGGGTGCGCTTGATTTAGGCTCGTGGGACAGCACAGACACGTCGGAGAGTTGCTTTTTTTTTTTTTCTTCTTCTTTTTTTCTCTCTCTTACAACAACAAAAATAAAATAATGAAAAAGCTGTTTTATAAATTAAAACCAGGCCGTAAGGCATTACATTACAGACGTAGAGCACTTCCGTTCCTTTGTGACGACACAACTGAACAGCTCAGTGGTTTACCAGGAGAGGGCGGAGCAGCTGCTCAGAGAACAGGATTCAGGAGGATTACTTAGAACTGCGTGAATGAAGCCAAAAAACGCTCTGGGGTGTTTTTGAGAAGGAAATAGCATAACAACATGGCTAAAAACTCCAAAAAGTCGATTTTGCATGATATAGGACCTTTAAAACCAATTTGTAAACAAGAAGACATAATGAATGTAATAAAAGAATGCAACTACTACTGTTACTGCTACTACTACTACTACTACTATTTATTTATTTATTGGTTTATTTGGTCGGGACAGTGCATGTTAATGAACATACATGGGTCTCATGCATGTAAACAAGCCACACCGGATTGTAGCCTTGGGCTAACTACTAGGACTACTACTGTTATTACTACCAGGGTGCAATTTGCTGGGGGGGATAGGGGGATTCTCCCCCCTTCTGGTTTTCTTGTCTCTGTTTCTTTTATCCCTATCCCTACTTCTGCTGTATTATTGTATTAAACATAGGGGGGGATAGAATTGTAAAATCGGTGTGTTCAAGGTCCGTGCACCTGCTGGCCAATTGATTTCATTTTACATGAGACGTTGGTGATCTCTGCTTTAGCGGCTTTAATGTGCAAACAGGTGTTTTTTTTTCTTATGAATGCCTGAAAGCTGACGCGCTCCCGGGATGCCACAGACCCGGGGAACTATATTGTGAGAGAGAACTTTTTAAGTGTAGCCTGTAAGGCTACTGCATGTGTGATTTCTGATGAATGAATATGCACAGGGAACTGTGTTATGTCCTGATTGACTTTATGATCAGTTAACTCTATTTTGCACACATACAGAAATGAACAGGACTGGCGTGTAGCCTAATTATCCCCTCGCGCTCTCTCTCTCCCTCTGTGCAGAGCGCTGCAGGAGAGGGGCAGAGAAGTCGCGCACAGACACACATGCCATGGAAAATAGGAGAGTTTGAGCTCCACAAAAGCGTTTTCTGGATCATAAGCAGTAAAACGCTGCTTATTTATGAAAATCCGCTGCTTATTTTACGTCAAAACCCGCTGTAAAGATGATAGACTGAATCGTGGCTGAACTATGAATGCGCGCACGGTGGCAATGAGTGGCGGCAACCGCCCCAACCTGGCCCGCGTCCAAAGGAGAATTTTATGACCAGACACGAACCGTGGGCAGCCTGCGGGAACCGCGGGATATCCCGTGACCTGCGCAACCCGTGTGTTAATGCCCCTAGCCATGTGTGACACCCTGGACGTTTTACAACAGTTTACGACAGTTTGACAAACAGGATGAGGAACCTTTACGCACGTTTCTGAGAGTGCCAGCCGTGCGCATACATGTGCATTCCGTGACATAGCTCTGTCCCTCAAAAAGAAAGACACCTGTGGCCCTGGTCATGCTGGTTACTCAAAGTTTGATCAAGAGATCAAGGGTATGGAGGGGTCGGGGAAAAAGGGAGTAGTAGTTCAGTCGTCTATGCACAAGCCATTTGAAGTCTGTCATCTCCTGTCTCCCTCGCTGCTCCTCCTCATGTGGTCATACCGCCTTTGCTATGCCCAATCCCGTCAGATCTTGGAAGCTAAGCAGGGAAGGGCCTGGTTAGTACTTGGATGGGAGACCGTTTGGTAACACCAGGAAGCCTAGCGAATGTAGAGAGTGAGTGAGTGAGTGGTTGGTGGTGGTCGGAGGGGCCGATGGCGCAGACTGGTTGCCTCGCTTCCGTCTACAATAGTAGCTTACCACCATCAAGTATGGAGTGAATGAATAGTGCAATGTAAAGCGTCTTTGAGTGTCCAGAAAAGCGCTATATAAAACCGATGCATTATTATTATTATTATTATAAATATCACATACGGCCAACTGGGCAACATCATACCAGGGGTCACAATATGGGGCCTATGGGAAGCAATTATACGCAATATGGGACGCAACCGCGCCACACCACACTGTATCACTGACGAATCGAGATAGGTGTCTCATGACAGCCAAAAATCAAGTGTCTGCAAAAGATACCTATTTCATCTACGGAAGCACACATGGCTACTCTTTGATTCAAATCATTCACTTAATCAAAACTATGAGTGATTAGGATTCTAACAGTCTGTGGGAACCTTAGACAGTACTCTATCAAACTTCAAAGTCCAATAAGTCAAAAACAAGGCAAACAGGTTACAGAGCCTAGGAGAAAGGGTGTGGCTACTCCCCATATGTCTGGAGTAGTGGAAACTACAGAAAATGTTTCGACAGGTCAAATCAAAGTTTATTTCTAGCCAGTTAACACCTGGAGTCAGAGATTAGTCCATCATAAAACAGGATCCCAGTCACAGGCAGAACAATGTAGTGCACTCAACTCATCCAGTGGCGGAGCTAGGGGGTGGCTTTAGGGGCTTAAGCCTCAAATGTTTTTCAAAAGCCCCGGATCTTTTTTGGACAGCTTTTTTTTTTTTCACGCTGTAAAAGCATTCATATCCGTTCAATATGAGAACAACGAAGCGAAAGCGGCAACGTAACGCCGTAATTATTACCCTTCCCTGAACTTCTCCTGTTTGTCTGTCAGTCGGACCTTAGCCGCGCGCGCACGTGTGTGTGTGTGTGTGTGTTGATTAGGGGTGTAACGATTCATCGTACACATCGATTAATCGATATAATGCTCTACGATTTGTTGGCATCGATGCTAAACGTAAACATCGATATATATCGGCCGTTTTTACCTAGGAGATTAGACGCGACTTTATTTTGATATCCAGTTCATTGTTGCTTGCTTCCTCTTTCCGGGAGCAGTGCGCGGCGTGTTGTGAGCATAGACATAGCAGGCACGTGTAAGGGGAGCCGGCAGCTCCTGGGCGGGTGCTATGGCTAATGTCCAAGAAGACGAGGAAATTCGCTCCCCTTTGGGCTTCAAGTCATTCGTTTGGAAGCACTTTGGATTCCAAAGAAAAGATGGCTCAATGGACAAGACACGTGCGGTTTGTAAATTCTGCCATGCGGTGGTCAAATACTCAGGGAACACCACAAATCTCGCCGCACATTTAAAGAAAAACACGACATCTCTCCTCAAGCAGTGGCAGCGAAACAACACGGACACGACGCCCTCCGTGAGCACATTTTTCCCCCAAATGCTAAGTAAAAACTCTAAACGAGCTACATCCATCACTGCTGCAATTTCATATTATATTTGTAAAGACTTGAGGCCATTTAGTAGCGTGGAGGGTGAGGGATTTTCCGAGTTGATGAATACGCTAGAGCCCAGATATAAAGTACCATCGAGACAGTACTTTAGTGAAACATTTGTACCACGTCTATACACCCGTGCTAAAGCGGAGGTATTACACGAACTAAAGGAAGCAGAACGGGTTGCCATCACTACAGATGGGTGGACTTCTTGCTCAACTGAAGCCTACATTACGGTCACTTGCCACTACATTGATACAACATGGACGCTAAAAAACTACGTGCTTCAGACTCGTGTTTTAAATGACTCTCACACATGAGCGAACCTAGCCTCTGTCCTAAACGAAGCATGTGAAGAATGGCACATTGCAGATAAAAACCCAGCTCTTGTAACTGACAATGCCAGCAACATGACCGTAGCAGGAAAAGAGGCGCATCTGTCACCGCACATAAAATGTTTTGGACATACTATCAACTTGGCAACTCAAAAAGGACTCAAATGCAATGGTGCTGCCCGTCTTTTAGGTAGAGTACGTCGTGTTGTGAGTTTTTTCACCGCAGCACGCTGGCCAATGCAGTGTTAAAAGATAAACAAAACTACTTGATCTCCCACCACACAAACTCGTCCAAGATGTCATCACACGTTGGAACAGCTCGTTTGATATGCTGGAGCGTTTTTGGAACAACAGGCTGCTGTGTGTGCTACACTCCTTGACCAAAATATCAGAAAGTCCATGAAGGATGATTTACAAACACTAAATGAAAATGACATATCCACAGCTGAAGAAATGATACAGTTACTGAGGCCTGTGAAAACTGCAACTACAATAATGTGTGAGGAGGCACAACCAACTATCTCAGTCATTGCTCCACTTAAAAGTAAGTTGATTGAACATTTCAGTGTCTGTGAGGATGACATGCCACTGATCAAAGAAATGAAACAAACAATGGCCAAAGAGCTTCAGCATCGTTACACAGATGTCCGAGAAGTATTAAACACTGCAGCTGCCCTTGATGCAAGATTCAAGACCCTGCCCTTTCTGTGTGAAGAGGAGAGGGATGCCACATTCAAGAATATCATAAATGAGGCTACACAGCTGTGGGACCAAAAAGTAAGTAAGATTAAATACTAGCACATGATAAATGTATTACCAGATAATTATTAACAATGCACATCTTTTTCGGTTCATAGGAAAACACACAGGCTCATGATGGCACTGCGATGGAGGAAACTCACACACCACACCCGTCTGAAGAGGCATGTGATCATGAGCTCCATGCTTCAGGTGTGTGTTTTCTTACAGTGTTCTGCATAACTATTATTAACCTGAGCCCTAAAACAATGTTTGTGTTTTTGTGTCATTTTAGAATATGTTCCTGTCTCAAAAAAAAACAAAGCAATGGAGGACCTGTTTGGGGACACATACACCACTGTGAGCAGCAGCTTTATGAAAACATCCAAGCAGCGGGCAGAGATGGAAGTAAATAGATATAAAGAGACTGAATTATTAACACTCAAAGGTAATCTGTTAGAATGGTGGGGAAGTCATGAAATGGAGTTTCCCCTCCTTGCAAATCTAGCCAAAATCTATCTCTGTATTCCTGCTACAAGCGTGCCTCCGAGCGTGTATTTAGCACTGCAGGTGACATTGTCCGCTCAGAACGCAGTGTTTTGACACCTGAGCATGTCGATCAGTTGATTTTCTTGAAGAAGAACCTAACAAAGAAAGCAATATCACATCTTTCAATGGACTAAACATACATGTGACAAACTACTTTTGATTTTGCACTACATGTTGTATTATTGGCCATATTGAACAGTTCAAAGAGTAGACAAGGTGTAATGTTAAAATTCTCTATAAAGAGTTATATATTAAGTTATTTTTGTTTTATAGAAGAGTTATATAACACCATACATTTATTTATAGTTCTCTGGTATTGCAAGAGAATGTTTATTTATTTTTGCATTTGGATTAGAACATATGGTCAAGGTGTAATGTTTACTACATTCATTATAAAGAAATTATTTTTGTTTTGTAATGAAATAGTTCAGTAATGCACTTTAAAGTTTAATGGTATTACAAAAAAAAAGAATATTCATTGTACTTTACTTACATGGGAAATAATATGGGAAAAGTTCAGTAATAAAATAAGCACTTTGTATACTACAATACTCTTATAATTGCCTAAATAAAGAGTTTGCAGTACCTTGTTGATTTTGTGTATGAATTGTTATAAATCAGGATATTGTTCTATATCGATCGTAGAGCACTATATCGTGATGTATCGTGAATGAATCACAGCAGACTTTAAGATATCGGCAAATATCGTATCGTGGTTCTTTGTATCGATATGATATCGTATCGTGACAAAACTCGCGATTTACACCCCTAGTGTTGATCCCAGCCGCGCGCGCCCTGTCTGGAGCGGTAGGAGGGCTCGCAGACGCAGCGGCTCAGAGAGCAGAGGAGAGACGGAGGAGAGGAGGTCTGCACAATGCTCATGATCTCATCAGATTCTGAAATCGTAGGTAGTGGTGGCCACGGGTCATTTGTGTGTAATCAATCATAAACCTGTCACGAACGATAACTGCCCCGAAAGCTACGAAGGCTAACTTTCCCCTCGTGACTAGTGTTTACATCCACTAGCATTAGCATTAGCATTAGTATCCTGATGCTGCGATCATAAGGAGCCACTACTTGTGTTTCGTTCTTGAGAAAAGTAATTAGCCTTGTTTTACGGACAATATGTGGAAACGTATGGGGCTTCATTTATCTATTGTAATTAATTACAATCTTGCTTAATTTTATAACATAATAATGCATATTTTTAGTGACTTACCACCATGGACATCAGGTGCTTTTTCAAAAAATGACAGGAAGGCAACCCAGGTGAGAGAACAACAAAGTACAGTTTCATATATTTATAATACTACAGTATATGTCATAACTTTGGGTTTTTAATAATTGCTCTGGTGGATTTATAGCACAGAGAGGGACAGATGGCAGGGAGAGGGACAGCACAGACATGGAGCAATTGTCCTCAGGTAAGGTAAGAAAATAGTTGAGAATGATAGTGATAAATAATATTACCCGTATGCATTATTGAAGAAATTAGGCATTTTTTTAAACAAGGATTACAATATACTGTATATAATATAACTGTAAGAACTTTTTTTAACTGAAACATAATAATTTACAATATGTATGTGATTCTGAATGATGTTTGCTCATTAGCACAAAGAGGGGGAGATGACACAGAGAGGGACAGAGACCACAATGAGTATAGTACAGAAATGGAGCAAGAACCAGGTAAGAAATAGTCAGACACGACCTGCCTGTTCAGTGTTTGTTTTTAGTTTGGATCGCTAACATGATACATTACACTGCAAAAAGTGCCTGCACTTCAATAGCCCTGCAGTTTGTTCAGTAACAGTGCAAAAGTGGGTTCAATTGTGAAAAGGGAAAGTGTCTATACATTGGTGCAAGACTACAGTAGACTTGACTGGTGTAGTCTTGGTTGGTTTTAGACTTTTTTTCTGTCTTAGTTTTGGAGTAAATATGTGCAACTTTAGCTTAGTCCATGTTCATATGAGCCATTTGTCCTGCCATTTGCTTTTTTATTGATGGTTCTGATTCTGTTCTGAATTAATCCTGGTTTAATCTTGATTTATAACTGGCTTGATCTAATACTGTCCTGAGTGAGTCCTGGTTTAGCCCTGGTTAATAACTGGCTTGATCTAATACTGTCCTGAGTGAGTCCTGGTTTAGCCCTGGTTTATAACTGGCTTGATCTAATACTGTCCTGAGTGAGTCCTGGTTTAGCCCTGGTTTATAACTGGCTTGATCTAATACTGTCCTGAGTGAGTCCTGGTTTAGTTCTGAGTGAGTCCTGGTTTAGCCCTGGTTAATAACTGGCTTGATCTAATACTGTCCTGAGTGAGTCCTGGTTGAAAAAAAAAAATCCTTGTAATGAACTTTTGTTATTTTTCCTTTAGACTTAAGACTTTAGATTTACAGTAAATAAAGCAATAGATAAATAAATACAATAAATTAGTAAAAGTATTACCAGCTTAAAATTGGGAGTGTTTTAAAATGGTGTATTTTAAGAGTAAAGTAATAATAATGTAGCCTATGTTCTAATTGTTATCATTGTATAATAGGAGATTAAAATAGAATATGCTCATCTAAAATACACCAGATTGCACCAAATTACATCTGTGAAATTCAAAATTTCCTGGGGGAGGACTCCCAGACCCCCCCACATGAATATAATTTCACCTTATTACTTCTAAACCCCTGGCTGCAGACCTGCTTGCATAGACTTTTAAAAAGAAATGCAATTATTAGTCCATATGATTATTTATGAGGCTACTGTCCTTTAGGACTTATTATAAAAGTGCTCATTATTATTATTAATTTTATAGTATTTTAATGTTTACAAAATATGTGCACTGCACGACCTGCCATCGCAGGTAAATTTCAGCCCATGACCCAAAATGCTTTATGGGCTAAGCCCCTGATGATTGGAGTGTCTAGCTCCGCCCCTGACTCAATCTAAGGAAGAGTGCAGTGAACAATGCATGGGAAAACAAAGCAGCCTCTGTTCCAAAGGAGGTACCAACACCGTAGGGGGCAGCAGTGGCCCACCGTCAAGTGTTCACCCCATCATAAAGACACAAATACCACACATACTGTGCACATTGTGTGGTTTTCATTATTGAAAGCTCAACCGTTTGACCATTCTCCAAAAATGTGAACATAGTTCCATGTTTGTTTAATGATAGTGTAATTCCAGGTATATATATTAAAATAACACAATGCCAGTGCAACTGCTGTTATAAAGCAAATGCAGAAGCAAATCATGTGAGATGCACAGGTGGATATGGACGCCATGGGAGAATTCATAAAAACGCCCTAAAAGCTGATGATACTTGTGACTAGAAATAAGTTCTATATTTCATGTATTAATTAAGAATAATCCTTTAATGCATTCTGTATTTTATATTTTTACATTGATTACCCATTGTTCAGATCAAATTTTTACACTGTGTGTATGCATAAACCTGTCGTGTGTGATCATTTGACTCTATATTTTGTCACAGCTACAACTGGTCAGAGGCAGATTATTGGTGATATTGTGCCAATGGCCGATCGACCACCTTCAGAAACAGCCTCAAACTAACACATTCAAACATCAGTACCACCGAAACAATGTTGGAGAGGAATGTTGGTCACAGAGTGTGAACATTTCTGAGGGGCAAAGCTTCTATGTGCTGAATTCTCTTTTTATAGTATAATTAGACTCAAATTCAAGTTCATGTAATTTCTTTATACATTAATGTATGAAGATTAAATTTTGTACACAACTTTAGGTTGATTAACTCTATATACTGTGAGATTTTTGTCAGAAAATCTGGTACAATTTTGAAGATATTACAATTTCACTGAATACCAGTCATTTCAGTTGTGGCGGCCATCTTGTTTCTTCAATCAATGAAACTCACTATTTTGTTTATTTTCAAACCTGTAAGGCCAAAATTTCCTGAGAAATGAAAGTATCACATCAAACCACACATACTATGCCAAGTTCATGAGAAAATCTTATTTTATATTGAAGATATTTCATTTTATGTGACAACAGTACATGTGTGAAAATTAGCCATTTCGGTTAACACTCACAAATTAAATGTAATGTAATTTATTTATGCATTAACCGATGAAGATGAAATGTTGCACACTGCATGAGGTTGATATAGTCTATATACAGTGTCAATTATTTCAGAAAATCTGGCATAATTATGAAGATACAACAATCAAACTGAGTATCAGCCAGTTCAGTTACAGCCACCATCTTGTTTCCACTAAGAAAAACGGACATAATTTGTTTATTTTTAAACCTATAAAGCAAAGATTTCCTGTGACGTGATGTCATGTCAAACTACACATACAGTGCAAATTTTATGAGAAAATCTTATTTTATATTGAAGATATTTCATTTTATGTGACAACAGTATATGGTTGGAAATGAGCCATTTCGGTTAACATTCACTGATTAAATGTCATGTAATTATGCATTAACTGATGAAGATGAAATGTTGCACACTGCATGAGGTTGATATAGTCTATATACAGTGTTAATTATTTCAGAAAATCTGGTATAATTATTAAGATACAACAATTGAACGGAGTATCAGCCAGTTTAGTTATGGCAGCCATCTTGTTTCCACTATGAAAAAACGGACATAATTAGTTTATTTTTAAACCTATAAAGCAAAGATTTCCTGTGAGGTGACATAATGTCAAACTACACATACAGTACAAATTTCATGAGAAAATCTTGTTTAATATTGCAGATATTTCATTTTATCTGACAGATAGTGCATAACTGAAGGTGCGACTTTTTGGTAAACATTCTCTTCTTATTTCTTCAATAAAAAACAAACGAACGCGATACGCGAGTGGCATATTCATGAAATATGTTCCCAACATCTTATATTAACATAAAACAAGGTTGCCAACCCCTAACATTCCGGAACCACAAAAGTTACAATTTCAGATTTTCGTACTAGACTATTTAAGGGTCATAGGATTTGAACCCTCTCCTGTGTGTGCAGCGTCTGTGCTCCAGGCGATGGCGGTGCTCGTCTGTGCAGAGATGTACCAGGTGAAGCGGCTGCAGCACCTGTGCGAGGTCTGCGTCTGCGCATATCTACAGAGCATGCCCAGTCGTGAGCTGGCATCTACGGGCATCAGCGTTGTGCGGCTGCTGCGGAGAGCCAAGGTCTGTGCCCACTCCTGAGATATTCATTCAAGTTTTCTATCATTCATGTTTTCTTTTTAAAACAAGTAAAAATGGCTACATTGATATCTCCACATAAAATGTTTCCTCCATATTCCCCTGCCGCATTTCACCTTAATCTGAAATAAATCCATTTACCCCTATGGGTCCCCATACCCCTGGTTGGGAAACACTATAGCTTATACAATGTAAAATACTTTATTTTCCCACAGATTACTGTTGATTAAAGCTTTGAATAAACATACTAAGCAGAAACCAGTCATTATATCAGACTAACTAGCGTTTTCATACTATTCTGCACAAATATTGACTGAAATATTTCCTGGTAAAGTCTTGAGACCCACTACAATGGTTCCCTGACCCACCTGTTAAGAACCACTGCTGTAACGACAACGTGATATAGAAATGGTTACATCTCTGTATGACATGAATGTTTCCTGTTCCAGTGCCATAATGCGGAGCAGCTGTACATTTGGCTGCTGCATTTCATTGCCAACAACTACCTGATCTTCAGCCACAAGCCGGACTTCATGGAGCTTTCAGGTCTGCGCCTCGTCTGGAGAGAGTCTGGCCTTTATGGAAGAGTTTGGTTTATGCCAGTGCTTCTCAATTTTTTCCTGGCAAACCTCCCTCCTGTTTGTGCCTGTGGTGCAGAGGATGACCTGTTTGTGCCTGTGGTGCAGAGGATTACCTGTTTGTGTCTGTGGTGCAGAGGATGACCTGTTTGTGCCTGTGGTGCAGAGGATTACCTGTTTGTGTCTGTGGTGCAGAGAATGACCTGTTTGTGTCTGAGATGCAGAGGATGACCTGTTTGTGCCTGTGGTGCAGAGGATTACCTGTTTGTGTCTGTGGTGCAGAGAATGACCTGTTTGTGTCTGTGGTGCAGAGGATGACCTGTTTGTGTCTGTGGTGCAGAGGATGACCTGTTTGTGCCTGTGGTGCAGAGGATTACCTGTTTGTGTCTGTGGTGCAGAGAATGACCTGTTTGTGTCTGAGATGCAGAGGATGACCTGTTTGTGCCTGTGGTGCAGAGGATTACCTGTTTGTGTCTGTGGTGCAGAGAATGACCTGTTTGTGTCTGTGGTGCAGAGGATGACCTGTTTGTGCCTGTGGTGCAGAGGATTACCTGTTTGTGTCTGTGGTGCAGAGAATGACCTGTTTGTGTCTGAGATGCAGAGGATGACCAGTTTGTGCCTGTGATGCAGAGAATGACCTGTGTGTGCCTGTGGTGCAGAGGATGACCAGTTTGTGCCTGTGGTGCAGAGGATGACCTGTCTGTGCCTGTGGTGTAGAGGATGACCTGTCTGTGCCTGTGGTGCAGTGGATGACCTGTTTGTGCCTGTGGTGTAGAGGATGACCAGTTTGTGCCTGTGGTGTAGAGGATGACCAGTTTGTGCCTGTGGTGTAGAGGATGACCAGTTTGTGCCTGTGGTGTAGAGGATGACCAGTTTGTGCCTGTGGTGTAGAGGATTACCAGTTTGTGCCTGTGGTGTAGAGGATGACCAGTTTGTGCATGTGATGCAGAGAATGACCTGTTTGTGCCTGTGGTGCAGAGGATGACCTGTTTGTGTCTCTGGTGCAGAGGATGACCTGTTTGTGCCTGTGGTGCAGAGGATGACCAGTTTGTGCCTGTGGTGCAGAGGATGACCAGTTTGTGCCTGTGGTGCAGAGGATGACCTGTTTGTGTCTCTGGTGTAGAGGATGACCTGTTTGTGCCTGTGGTGCAGAGGATGACCTGTTTGTGCCTGTGGTGTAGAGGATGACCAGTTTGTGCATGTGATGCAGAGAAAGACCTGTTTGTGCCTGTGGTGCAGAGGATGACCTGTTTGTGCCTGTGGTACAGAGGATGACCTGTTTGTGCCTGTGGTGCAGAGGATGACCTGTTTGTGCCTGTGGTGCAGAGGATGACCTGTTTGTGTCTGTGGTGCAGAGGATGACCTGTTTGTGCCTGTGGTGCAGAGGATGACCTGTTTGTGTCTCTGGTGCAGAGAATGACCTGTTTGTGTCTGTGGTGCAGAGGATGACCTGTTTGTGTCTGAGATGCAGAGGATGACCAGTTTGTGCCTGTGATGCAGAGAATGACCTGTTTGTGTCTGAGATGCAGAGGATGACCAGTTTGTGCCTGTGGTGCAGAGAATGATCTGTTTGTGTCTGAGATGCAGAGGATGACCAGTTTGTGCCTGAGATGCAGAGGATGACCAGTTTGTGCCTGTGATGCAGAGAATGATCTGTGTGGGCCTGTGGTGCAGAGGATGACCAGTTTGTGCCTGTGGTGCAGAGGATGACCAGTTTGTGCCTGTGGTGTAGAGGATGACCTGTCTGTGCCTGTGGTGCAGTGGATGACCTGTTTGTGCCTGTGGTGTAGAGGATGACCTGTTTGTGCCTGTGGTGTAGAGGATGACCAGTTTGTGCCTGTGGTGTAGAGGATGACCTGTTTGTGCCTGTGGTGTAGAGGATGACCAGTTTGTGCCTGTGGTGTAGAGGATGACCAGTTTGTGCCTGTGGTGTAGAGGATGACCAGTTTGTGCATGTGGTGTAGAGGATGACCTGTTTGTGCCTGTGGTGCAGAGGATGACCTGTTTGTGCCTGTGGTGCAGAGGATGACCTGTTTGTGTCTGGTGTAGAGGATGACCTGTTTGTGCCTGTGGTGCAGAGGATGACCAGTTTGTGCCTGTGGTGCAGAGGATGACCAGTTTGTGTCTGTGGTGCGGAGGATGACCTGTTTGTGTCTCTGGTGCGGAGGATGACCTGTTTGTGCCTGTGGTGCAGAGGATGACCAGTTTGTGTCTGTGGTGTAGAGGATGACCAGTTTGTGCATGTGATGCAGAGAAAGACCTGTTTGTGCCTGTGGTGCAGAGGATGACCTGTTTGTGCCTGTGGTGCAGAGGATGACCTGTTTGTGCCTGTGGTGCAGAGGATGACCTGTTTGTGCCTGTGGTGCAGAGGATGACCTGTTTGTGTCTGTGGTGCAGAGGATGACCTGTTTGTGCCTGTGGGGCAGAGGATGACCTGTTTGTGTCTCTGGTGCAGAGGAGGAGCGGGACACGGTGGAGAGGCTGCGCTGGCCGTCCAGAGGTTACCTGCAGGAGCTCAATGAGTATCAACAGAAACGGCGGAAACTGCGGCGGACGCGTTGCTGCGTCATGTGACCCCGGACTGGCCAATGGGCTGTGAGTGCCCTGGTCAGGTGGATGCCGCCGCAAATTGAACCAAGACCGTCTCAAGATGGAACTCTGTCTTTTTAGCGCCTCAAAGACTGGAACATTATTTGAACTGAGACTTATTGGTGACTCACACGGTCATGTGACTTCAGGGGAACAAGGAAGAGGGACAAGAGGGACACAGACTGACCTGTGGGGGGCGCACAGTGGCTCACAGACCTGTAAGGGGCGCACAGTGGCTTACAGATCTGTAAGGGGCGCACAGTGGCTCACAGACCTGTAGGGGGCGCACAGTGGCTCACAGACCTGTAAGGGGCGCACAGTGGCTCACAGATCTGTAGGAGGTGCACAGTGGCTCACAGACCTGTAGGGGGCGCACAGTGGCTCACAGACCTGTAAGGGGCGCACAGTGGCTCACAGACCTGTAGGGGGCGCACAGTGGCTCACAGACCTGTAGGGGGCGCACAGTGGCTCACAGACCTGTAGGGGGCGCACAGTGGCTCACATATCTATAGGGGGCGCACAGTGGCTCACAGACCTGTAAGGGGCGCACAGTAGCTCACATATCTATAGGGGGCGCACAGTGGCTCACAGACCTGTAGGGGGCGCAGAGTGGCTCACATATCTATAGGGGCGCAGAGTGGCTCACAGACCTGTAGGGGCGCACAGTAGCTCACATATCTATAGGGGGCGCACAGTGGCTCACAGACCTGTAGGGGGCGCACAGTGGCTCACAGACCTGTAGGGGGCGCACAGTGGCTCACAGACCTGTAGGGGGCGCACAGTGGCTCACAGACCTGTAAGGGGCGCACAGTAGCTCACATATCTATAGGGGGCGCACAGTGGCTCACAGACCTGTAGGGGGCGCACAGTGGCTCACAGACCTGTAGGGGGCGCACAGTGGCTCACGTATCTACAGGGGGCGCACAGTGGCTCACAGACCTGTAAGTTGCGCACAGTGGCTCACAGACCTGTAGGGGGCGCACAGTGGCTCACATATCTACAGGGGGCGCACAGTGGCTCACAGACCTGTAAGTTGCGCACAGTGGCTCACAGACCTGTAGGGGCGCACAGTGGCTCACAGACCTGTAGGGCGCACAGTGGCTCACATATCTACAGGGGCGCACAGTGGCTCACAGACTGTAAGTTGCGCACAGTGGCTCACAGACCTGTAGGGGGCGCACAGTGGCTCACATATCTATAGGGGGCGCACAGTGGCTCACAGACCTGTAAGTTGCGCACAGTGGCTCACAGACCTGTAGGGGGCGCACAGTGGCTCACATATCTATAGGGGGCGCACAGTGGCTCACAGACCTGTAAGTTGCGCACAGTGGCTCACAGACCTGTAGGGGCGCACAGTGGCTCACATATCTATAGGGGGCGCACAGTGGCTCACAGACCTGTAAGTTGCGCACAGTGGCTCACAGACCTGTAGGGGGCGCACAGTGGCTCACAGACCTGTAAGTTGCGCACAGTGGCTCACAGACCTGTAGGGGGCACACAGTGGCTCACAGACCTGTAAGGGGCGCACAGTGGTTCACTTATCTTTAGGGGGCGCACAGTGACTCACAGACCTGTAGGGGGCGCACAGTGGCGCACAGATCTGTTGAGAAATGTAAATGTTATGTTTGTATAAGACATTTTATGTGTAAAAATGGCCCAAATTGCTGATATTTTCAGCGACAAAATCTAAATAATGGATAGAGCATTTTAAATGTAAATTTTAAATGTTTGATTTTGAGACATAAGTTACAAAGATTTGGTCTGAGGGATTTTGGATCCTGTTTAGTTTTTGAATAAGCTATTTATAAGTGAAAAAATCTGTAAACATTAACATTTTTCCTCCTAGATATTGACAAATCCTTGTTAAAAAGGAGTATCCAAATGTACTGTAGTTGGGTCTATACAAGCTGCTAAAGTAGAGATGACGTTGCAAGAGTGGAATGAAAGCCTCATGTGGAGAAAGCAGCCCCAAAGTTTAGGAATGTCCGCACATACATGTAGATATCTTGGCGAACTTTGGCTGCTGGCGGAACTTTCACAAAGGAAATGACCATATTTGGATTACGAGTGTTGTTGATAGTTGATACCGAACATGTCAGTATTTGGTTGAGTCAGTGCCTTCTGCTCCATGTGAACTACCTACTACCGTGTTGTGGAACTCAGGGAGGCGTGTTCTTCATATGCAGCGCACACGCATCAACCCTTTAGTCACAGCAGACGTTTCATCAAGCATTAGAATCAAAAACAGGGTTGAGGATTCAATTTAAACGTCAAGTGACTTGGCTCGTGTCCATTTTTACGTCTCCTTTTATTGCACTTCGTGAACAGGGTTTGGAGTTTATCCGAGACGCCATCATTTCTCTGGAGTTGGGCCAAAATATTAGTTTTTACAATACATATATCGCAATACACCTTTATCGTCATCATAGGTGGCCAAGCGGCAGCCGAGGTGGCCAACGAGACAGATGCGGTGGGCAGAGGTCAAACAATACAACAGGACAGCCAAGGTAGACGAAGGGGCGGATGAGGTGGCCAACGTGGCAGACGAGGTGGCCAAAAGGACAGGCCAGGTGGGCAGAGATCAAACAAAACAACGGACAGTTGAGGTGGCCCAAGTGGTAGGTGAGGTGGCCAACGGGGCAGCCGAGGTGGGCAGAGATCCAACAATACAACGGGACAGCCAAGGTGACCAGGAGCGTACATACGGCTTCTCATCGGATCATGGAACCTCCGGCTCCTCCACCAGGAACCACTGTTCTCCTTGTGTCACCGTGGGTCCTGGTTTTCCCTTTTTTTGCTCTTTACCACATTTACAAAAGTGCTCCTCTGTCTCCAGGAAACAGCCGAGAGGAGGAGCATAAACCCATCAAAAAAATGTAAAACTCTGTAATCGCTAACGTCACAGAGCCACTGTGCGTCCAAGAGAGGAGCAGAGGAGAGGAGGAGGAGGAGCGGGAGGGGGGAGCAGAGGAGCAGGTGGAGCTGAGGGGGAGGTGAAGCAGATGGAGCAGAGGAGCAAGTGGAGAAGAGGAGAAGGAGCAGGAGGAGCAGATGAAGGCGAGGAGGATCAGAGGATGAGCAGTAAAGTGTACATAGGAGGTTTTTCAGGTCGAACTCAATGCAATAATGTCTATGTGTCATCATCTCCGTGGAAACGCCTCATTGTAGCGGTGGAGACACCCTGTCGTCGACGTGGAAACGCCTCCATGTTCCTCCATGTTTTTGTGTCAATGCTTTAAGCCTGATTTTTCTGGTGCTGTTTCTGCCTCAGGGCGGTGTCGCGTACTCCGCTCCACCTGCAGGGGGCGCTCTGGGCCGGGTCAGTTTACAGACACACAGTCGGCTCTGTCGGCCTCTGCCAATCCAAAACATGAACAATATCAGCCCAACAAATGTAAAATATCAGCCCAAAACATGCACAGTATAAACCCTGAAAGATATCCAATATCAAACCAAAACATGTAAAATATCAGCACAAAATATGTACATATAATCCCCAAAACATGTAAAATATCAACTCAAATAAAAGGGGATAGTAGTTCTCTCCTCTGACCCAGGGGGCAGTAGTTCCGACTGTTGGTCTGTGAATATTCCTTACAAATGTCATAAACATGGATTTATAATAAAACTCTAGACACAATGTTGCCATGGAAACCCATTGGCTCTAATGCCCAGTGCTGACGGCCATGTTGTGATGGTCCGCTCTGTTTCAGAACTCGTGAAACTGTTGATGATTAGGATTTTCATTCATTGAATTTGATCACGTGATGTCCACGAATGTTCTCCAGGGCAGGCTTTGTGCTTTAGTCAGTGACTCTTCAGGTACTTTGGAAGGATCCCATCCTCTTTAAGCATCAGCTCTGCTCATCTGCCCGAGCTGCTGTTTTTGGATGGAGCATCTTGACTTCAGTCAGTGGAGATGCAGAGTTTGACGTGATACAGAATATTGTGTAAAAGTACATTTTCCCTTAGAGCTTCAATTCAAAAAGTGAACACACAGGTATATATATACCTCAAATACACACAGTAAAACAAGTTGTGTTTTTTCAGAATTATACTGTAATAAAAATGAGTATTCACAAAATTAGAATAATACACAGAACAATTAAGTGTTAGTCATTTAGGTCGGTGTTTCCCAACCAGGTGTACGGGGACTCCTGGTGGTACTGAATAATTTTAGATTAAAAAATGAAGGTGACATTTTCAATAATCTCCTATTAATAATCAACTATTTAAAGTTAATTTTGATGAATGTTTTTCAGTAACAGGTTTGAATTTGAGAGCATGTTAGCATAATTTTGAATACAACACTCGACTGACCACTGAAAAATCTTGAGTTTCGTACATCACTGTGTAAAAACAGTGACAGGATCCTCTAGGTAAGGGGTACTTGGATAGATCTGTCCATTGACTAACATGGCGGTTAGCCCTGTTTGTGAGACTTTATGCCCAGTGTGTGAGACTTTAGGCTTGGGATGTTTTAAATTGTTTACTATGAGTACAATCACCTGTTTAGCTTTTTTAATTTATAATTTTTTATTGTTGAGAACTTTTACTTTTTGTACATTTACAAAATATTCTAATTTTCTAAGATGTACACCAGCCAGAGGCCACATTTTCATCAAAGTGAATTTTCCTAACACTTATTTTTATTCCTGCTAAAGAGACAGTTACAAGATGGCTGCCACAATTGCTACGGCAACAGCATGTCGCCTCTAGAGCTTTATTATAGATGTGTGTTGTAAACACTTGAACATCTGCACCTTTAATGGAATATTATTCAAAACAAACGCTGAAAAGTGAAATAAACCACGTTTTGATAACGCTGCTGTGGCTTCTTTCTCCAACTCATGCCCGAAAAGTGCTACTTTAACAGCCATAAAATCACTGGACTTTCATGGTTTTTGTTGTTGTTGTTCTCAACTCTAAAAAGTCATAGAACTTCATCATACATACCAGATATTCGTAATGTAGATTTTTAAAACCTATTAACCCTTTATTGGCTGGTATGCACGCAGAACTTTGGCCGTAGAAGAATCATGAAATCAAATTATTTTTATTACTTATGTCTAGTACCTGTGAAATTTATTTCAATTGAATTTTAATTTACTGTTTAATTATACATTTTTTCTAAAACACTAATTCACATCTGTAGGATGCAGAGGGAACCATATACTTACATACACTTCCTAAAAAGACGCATTTGCATTTTTTTCTCACTGTCTGATATGAAACCAGAATTAACTTTTATTTATTTAGGTCAATTAGAATTTTAAAATTTTCAAATATATATATATATTTTTTATATTTCTATTTGTCAAATTCCAGAAGAATGAGAAATAGAATTTTCCACAAATTTTGTATTACTTTTTACAAACCAAAAGTTTACGTACACTAAGAAGACTATACCTTTAAACAATCTGGGAAAGCCCAGATGACGATGTCATGTCCTTGGAAGCACAAGTCTGGTTCATCCTTGGGTGTAATTTACAGACACTTGAAGGTTCAGGTTCATTGGTTCAAACAATGATGGAAATGACCAGTCATCATACAGATCAGAAAGAAGGCGGGTTCTGTGTCCCAGAGATGAACGTGCTGTGTCTGAAATGTGAATATCAACCCAAGAACAAATGCAAAAGACCTGGTGAAGATTCTGAACCTGGTAAGAGTTTGTCATTATCCAGAGTGAAAAAAGTACTGTACCGACATGGGCTGAGAGGGAACTCTGCTAAGAAGAAGCTCATACTCCAAAAGAAATATAAAAAAGACAGATTGGAGTTTGCAAATAAAAAAGGATAAAGACTTTCACTGAGCGCAGATGGGTCTTCCAAACGGACAATGACCCAAAGCAAACTGCCAATACTGGTTACAAAGTGACTTAAGGATAACAAATTCAGTGTTTTGAAGTGGTCATCACAAAGTCCTGATCCCAATCCAATTGAAAATGTATGGACAGAGCTGAAAACGCATAGGCACACAAGGTGGCCTACAAATGTGTCTCAGTTACACCAGTTCTGTTTGGAGGAATGTACCAAAACTCCTGCCAACTATTGTGAGAAGCTTGTGGAATGCTACCAAATATTAATGAAATGTATGTTTTGGTCCATTTCTCCAAACGCAAGGTGGCCTACAAATGTGTCTCAGTTACGTGGTGTAACTCGCGCTCCTCTCAAACACTCACTAATGCGCTCTTCTTGTTGTGCACGCCCCGTGCACATACATATATAATGCAAAATCAACATTGTAATTGTACAGAGCCCATAAAAGTCAATGGGCGACTGAGAGCCTGGGTCAGGACCTTTACCATGTGGTAGGAATGCCCAACCACGTAAGCAGGAACATTGTTTTCGTATGGGAATATTATTATTCTTTCTTTCTTTCTTTCTTTCTTTCTTTCTTTCTTTCTTTCACACGTCACATTTTTCACCCAGTGAACATTGACGAAAAGTCACAGATTTTGGCCCAAAATTCAAACCGGATCCGACACAACTATTTACAAATTTTGAATTTCAAATAGTTGTCGTAGAATCATAAAATCGGTACAGACGTGCATCATGACATGTTGAGCAAAAAATATTATTACGGCAACGCCGTCTGCCATATTGGGTGTCGGCCATTTTGGATGACAGCCCGCGAAGCGGGAATCCGCCTTTATTTTTCACTTCATACAAAATCTATCTCCTCCTAGAGCGTTTATCGGAACGAGCTAATTTTGGGTGGAAAATAATCTTGAGAAGTAGAACTTTAAAAGTTATCCAAATTACTTTTCTAAGTTTTACGGTTTTTATGCGGCAAACATTGGCTCCCATTCACACATATGAAGCCCGATTTCAATCATTTTGTTATCAGTTGTTAATGTCACAGTCCTAAACACTTTCATCTGGCAAAATTCAAATTGGGCGTGATAGCGCCCCCTATAGGAATTATATGGAGAGTACAAATAATACAATAATTGCCACTTTGCGGCTATATTTGACTTTGTTATCCTTAACCACTTTGTAACCAGATTGGCAGTTTGCTTTGGGTCATTGTCCATTTGGAAGACCCATCTGCGCCCAAGCTTTAACTTCCTGGCTGATGTCTTGAGATGTTGCTCCAATATGTGACCAGTCACTAGAATCAGGGACACCGCAGTGCTCCAGGGCCTGTCAATCAAAGTCCGAGCTCAGTGGCGGTCTCTGGGTTAAACCACAGAATTGGGCGGATTTTAAGCCTTTTATGGCTGAAAAAAAACTGTCCCTGTTTTTTTGCCATGTTGTTTTCAATGTAAAATAGACAATTTATAGCTTATTTCTTGATAAAGATCACTATTTCGAATGACAAAATCTAAAATCTAAGGCTGCTTTTAGTAAGGGGGGCGGTTTCTCATCATTACAGGAGCACATGGGCTCTGTAAAAAAGTTATAAACATTGGAAATTCCAGCTGCACTGAATGTCCACGGATTTAATTTGGGTTTTTGGGTTTGGCTACTGAAACCAGGCGACCCTGGCCTGTTTGGCGCCCCTCACATGAAATGCAAAAGTAGGACAATTTTGTTTATTTGCATTGTTGGCGGTGCTCAGCTGCAGGCATACTGCCACAGTTGCAGATGGATCCTTGGAAGTATTGATGGGCAGATGATACCTCAAAGTGTGTGTCACACACTTTCATAATTGTGTTACACTGTATTGAGAGCCGAATGTAACAAGTGAATTTCTCCATTGTGAGATCAATAAAGGATTATCTTATCTTATCACACAGTGTGGGTGGGCTACATCTGGTGGTGAAAAAGCATGACAGCAGTGAGCCTGAAAAAAGCAAACTCAATACCGACTGAGCTAATTTATTCTTGTTCAGAAATGTGAACCCAATTGTCATGAATGAGCTTTTAACAGCTGAAAGTCATCATTTAGAAACCAGGCGACCCTGCTGCGGATAATGAGAATAGAAACAAATGAATGAGATACATCTCATTCATTTTGTTGTTTTTTACCAGTTGTTGTCGAGTCAAATGACTAAATCACCAGACCATCACCTGACTCGAACTGACGTCCCTCTGGTTACAAACCGGGTGCTCTCACAGAGCTATGGGAGCATATTGGGGTCAATTAATAGGCTATGTATGTTTTTGTGTTGCACTTCAATATCTCGTGAGAGAGAAGAAAGGAGATGGCTCTAGTGCTTCACTGGCTATCTATTGAATCATTTTGTTATCAGGGCCTGGTGCCCAAAGATTTGGGCAGCCCAGGGCAGGCGCTCGAGCCCGAGAGCACCCATGGGATCGGCGCCCGGTGGATAAATCCCAAATGACAAAATGAGCCAAGTGTTGCTCTCGTTCAACTGGCGCCCCCTGCTGCACATTACGTACGATACTATATGATACACATTTTGTGTGTGCGTGTGTGTGTCTCTGAAGTGGGTTGGGGTGAGTATGTGTGTGACAATGTGCTTGCTTATGTGGGAGTGGGTGGGTGTGTGGATGTGATGGCATGTTTTAAATCTATAAGCATTTTGTGTTACATAACAATAATAATAATAATAATAATAATAATAATGCATCGGTTTTATATAGCGCTTTTACATGAAAGATATGAAAAGCACTTGATAAATCAAGTTTGATTGATTGAGACAATTGTATGTTTTGAGCTGGCCTCCTAATGACCACTTTGTGAAAAAATATGTTTTCACCTGCAGCATAGTGCCTTCAGTCTGCTTTTTATTAAACCATTTTACTTGAGTCAGTTTTTACAGGGAACAGATCCTTGTCCGAGTTCGTCATGAAAAACCAAAACTAAAGATTTTCAGTTTGCAGTTTATTTATTACGATAAATCTCACTTTTGTACAATAATAATCATCATTTACAGTAGAACAGATACAGAAACAGAAGTCTTTCAAACAACTTTGGACCAAAACATTAAAATCAAACAGAAAATGACAATAAATGATCTGAAAATTCACTTTTCAAGCTTCAGACTTAGAAACACGTCTGGGTTAAGGCTCTGACAGAACGATGTGCTTCAGTGGAATCAAATCTCCCAGAGTTCAGCTGTTTGTAGTCCAAATCACAGAAATAAACTACAAACATAGCCGTTAGCACAATCATAGAAACACTCGTCAGTGGATTTGGCAGTTTTTACCGTATTTTCAGTAAAGTGCGCACTAAAAAGTTCAGGCTGATACCGTCTGTGATATTACCATAATGTACTGTAGTCTGCGATAGTACGGTAATATGCTGTAGTCTGTGATATTATAGTAATATACTTAAGTCTGTGATATTACGGTAATATACTGTAGTCTGTGATATTACGGTAATATATTGTAGTCTGTGATATTACGGAATTAAATCTGTGATATTACGGTAATATACTGCAGTCTGTGATATTATGGTAATATGCTGTAGTCTGTGATATTACGATAATATACTGTAGTCTGTGATATTAACAATGTTCCTAAATATGCCTTGCATACAAACTCATGCTACAGCAGTGTACACATCTATTTTGTTGTTGAAACAAGGCCTTTATCGACAAACAAAAGACTTAATATAAAACATAAATAAATAAATAATTGGCAAAAGAGGAATGAAAATGTGCAGCATTTGGAGCTCTCCGTGAGGCGCCTGGACAGTAACTCTCTGTGAACAGGCTGGACATGGATATTCACTCACTTTTAGCATTCCAACATTATTGGCCGTGTGGATATTCAGTTTCTGTCCAATATAAGTGCTTTGTAAATAAAGTTGACCTTGACCCTGTTCCAGATCACTCATACATCCATGGCTACAGCACACATGTGTGGTTCTCGGGGACCGGTGGAAAACATTTTCTCTAGTTCTAAAATGCACAAATGGAGCTCAGCTGGGGAAACATCTGGGGAACGGAAATCAGCTGATCTGCTCATTTAAACACTGATACTTTTTAGAGTTTAGTGTGAGCTGTCATCAGAGAAACAGTATTGAGAGCAAAAAGGAACGTTCACATGATCTTTTATAAGATCAACAAGCTAATGATTAGCTTTGGAGACGCTGAACCCAAATTTAAATGGTTAGCTCAGATAAACGCTAATCAGTAAGTTATTTGATGACATTTTCCACATAAACAACACATGACACAAACCAATTGGGGACAACGTCACATCGCAGGAAAACAGGCTCCCAGGTCACAGGAACGCAGCGTTAATTGATATTTTAGTGCAACATTACTGAGTAAACATCCATGTCCACTCTGTCCACACGTCTCATGAATTCATTTTAAAATTTCTCCATAAATATCTCTTTAAACATCTGTGTAAGTCTTAGCTGTGCGGTCACATGTCGTCGCTACCCAGAAGCCCGAGCAGCGCGCTGAGCAGCCGGTCGTCACGGTGACGGTAGCCACTCTGGTAGAACTGGTCGACGTAGCGACCGTACATCGGGACGTAGCGCTGGTCGTGGGGTGTGTGCAGGCGGTTGAGCAGGTCCAGGGCCTCGTAAAGCGCCTGAGGGGGGAGAGAGGAGGGCCGGGGGGACGTAGCCACAGCGGGGGACTGTTGGCTGAAGGCCGCCTGCAGGAGGCGCTGTAGAGCCGCGGAGGGGGCGGAGCGCTCTCGCTCAGCGTTGGAGGGAGGGGCGGTCTGAGGGGAGTGGCTCTGGGGAAGGGCCTCTGGGAGGGGCTCGGTCGGCTCCTGTGGGGGAGAGACACAGTTTATATTTAGTCATGTCAAACGCATCTTTTTCACTATCTTACACTGCAATTTTGATCTAAAACAGATTAAACTAAATACCCAGTAGTTTCACATCCTGGTGTTCACACTATCTGCCCATAAGCCCCTCCCACTCCCCTTTGCTGCAGCACAGAGCAAGTTAAATCCACACAAAGAATTCTGGGAAAAAAACCTTCCAAATCCCACGGAACTACGGCCTGGCTGGGATTTTAGATGTTTTTAACTTGTTTACGGAGCCATGTGCTCCTTCGTTGATGGAGAATGGCCCCTTTCTCTCTCTCACTTAAACAGCAGCTTTCAGAACCTTGGATTAGAGATTTTGTCACTTGAAATAGTTTTTTTCACCCACAGAAAGACACAGATCTGGCAACCCTGGGCTGTAGCTGAAGCTATGGTGTGTTTTTTACTCCACAGTGAAAGGATTCAGCTTAGCAAGAGATGTAGCGATGAAGAAATCATTTCAGATATACGACCTCAGGCGGAGTATGGGGAGGGAGATATTATTTTGTTGACTAGGTTCAGGAACAGGGCCTCGCCTCAACCAACCCACTCTCCTGCAGTCAACCACTCCATTCTTCGCTTAACCACGCCTCTATGCCCTGGTTATACCAGCCATGCCCATTCAACACGCTGCTAAGAACACATGGACAGTAATTCAAAGTTCATTCAATGAAACACAGCTCCAGGTCTAGTTTTGTAACTTAAGTAAGTAAGTAAGTTTTGTAAACAACATTGTAACTTGGTGAAAAGCTGAAGTGGTTCTGGCCTGTGATTGGCCCTCACCTCCATGTGCTCCACCCCACGGCGATCGTTCTGGACGGGGTTGTAGGGCGTGTAGACCCGCGGGGTCTTCATGTGCTCCGGCGTCTCAGTGGTGCCATGGAGGATCAGCTTCCAGCTCAGAATACGGCCATTATTTTCCATCCGGCCGGACTGGAGAGAGAGAAAGCAGTCATCCTCTGCTAGAAACCTTTCAGCGTTCGTTAGCCTGATTACATGTCTTTAAGTAACGTGAGTTTGTTATTTCGCCATCTAGCAGACCTCTGGCTGGTGTATATATCAAACTCTGCATCTCCACTGACTAAAGTCAAGATGCTACATGTGTAGGGTTCTAGATGGAATGTTATTAATTCAGCATGAAAATCTGCCGTTTGTGGGTACTAGCAAACGTTTTCCATAGACTTATGTTGCGTTCCAGGCGACTGGTAACTGGTAACTTGGATTTTTTGGGGGGCGCCATTGCCACTTTCATCTGTATCTGAACTTGGAGCACTCTGATCATCTTTGAGTTGTGTTGGAATTACCACTTTGAGTGGGACCACCCCAGAACTGACCGTGTCAGTGACCTTCAGGCTCCAGGTACCGCTGGGATCTTCTCCCAGGTGTGGACCGACATGAAGAACCAGTTCCTGAAGCCGTTGGATGAGGTGTCTCGCTCCCGCTCCGCCAGTAGCACTGTGGGAGTACCTAGAGGACACGAGGAGAACTTCAGTTAGAGCACCTAGAGGACACTAGGAAAACTGAAATAACAGAAATAACAGAATAACAATAATACTGAAGTGAAATGCTCTTACAGATTCTTTTTCACAACTCGTATGGAGGACGGGATTAATAATTTTTTAAATCTGTTGAGTTTGCATATTCGCTCCTGAACATGCAGCACAAGGAGCATCTCAACTTCTGTGTTTAGCTCATTTCAGGAGGGGTGAAGTGAGGGGAAGTACCTGATGTTATTTTTTACCTGAGGGAGAGGTCAGAGTGATGTGTAGGTCACCCCGTCGCGTGTACTCGATGCTGGCTTCCACCTGAACATGTTCCAGCGACAGCACAGCGTTCTCCTGCCCCCTACAGGCACGCGTCGGGATCTCGATGGTGATCTCCCCCGCTGCTTTCAGCTCCCTGCAGACAGAACAATGAGGAAGCTGTGGATCACTACCTGTGTATGAAGCTGTGGATCACTACCTGGGGATAAAGCTGTGGATCACTACCTGTGGATGAAGCTGTGGATCACTACCTGGGATGAAGCTGTGGATCACTACCTGGGAAGCTGAAGCTGTGGATCACTACCTGGGTATGAAGCTGTGGATCACTACCTGGGTATGAAGCTGTGGATCACTACCTGGGTATGAAGCTGTGGATCACTACCTGGGTATGAAGCTGTGGATCACTACCTGGGTATGAAGCTGTGGATCACTACCTGGGTATGAAGCTGTGGATCACTACCTGTGTATGAAGCTGTGGATCACTACCTGGGGATGAAGCTGTGGATCACTACCTGGTATGAAGCTGTGGATCACTACCTGGGGATGAAGCTGTGGATCACTACCTGGGTATGAAGCTGTGGATCACTACCTGTGTATGAAGCTGTGGATCACTACCTGGGGATGAAGCTGTGGATCACTACCTGGGGATGAAGCTGTGGATCACTACCTGTGTATGAAGCTGTGGATCATACCTGTGTATGAAGCTGTGGATCACTACCTGGGGATGAAGCTGTGGATCACTACCTGTGTATGAAGCTGTGGATCAAAACCTGTGTATGAAGCTGTGGATCACTACCTGGGGATGAAGCTGTGGATCACTACCTGGGGTATGGAAGCTGTGGATCACTACCTGGGGATGAAGCCATGGATCACTACCTGTGTATGAAGCTGTGGATCACTACCTGGGGATGAAGCTGTGGATCACTACCTGGGGATGAAGCTGTGGATCACTACCTGGGGATGAAGCTGTCGTCCTTCACAATGCACTCCCTCTTCTCGGGACGTGGCTCCAGCCCTGCGGGTCGGCGAGGTCGACCAGCGCCTTGGCGTTGAGGAGGCCAAAGCCGAAGCGTGAGTTGACCATAAGCCCCGCCCCGTTCCTCTTCCAGCCCGGATTGGACGCCAGTGGATCGAACTCTGATGTCCACACAATCAGGTGCTGCAGGTCGCGCCACGTCAGGTCAGGGCTGAGGAGAGAGTACTGTTACTACTATAAATACTACTACTACTTCTACTACTACTGCTAACACTACTACTGCTGCAGTTACTACTACTACTACTATTACTACTACTACCACTACTACTGTTTCGATGACTGCTACTACTACTACTGCTAATGCTTAAAAGGTTCCTCGAGCAAGACATTAGGTTACAACAAAATTGTTAGTTTACATGACATGTTTTGACTGAGTGGAGAAATAATTCTGCTGCTAATACGCAGTGGTAATACTACTGTATTACCACTGCGACTATGACTACTACTTCTACAGAGAGAAGTACTACTACTACACAAGGAGATGCAGAGCAAAAAGCTGTACTTCAGTACTGTCCTTCAATTGAGTGTTTTAGGATCTAATGCTCCGTATCTCATTAGGGCTAAACTGAAGGGAAAGGCTTTTTACTACAGTACTTTTAGGTTGTACTTCTTACTTCATTTCCAGGGCCAGGGCGAAGATCCCAGCGGCGAGTGGGGCGGAGGCCGAGGTGCCTGTGTGTGTCTGTGTGCACGCGTCGTGGAGGTCGGCACTTGTCTGAAACGCAACAGGAGAGATTGAGGTGATGGGATGTGACCCAGCAGAAGCAGGGCATCAGGGGTACTCACGATACGCTGGTCGCTGTAGTCGCCACTGCTGTAGGCCGTGGCGATCGTGCTGGAGCATTTCTCGGCGTACCATGGTGACAAACCGTGCTGCGATGCGGAGGAGATGGACACGGTGTAGATGCTGTCCGTGTAGCCGTCACAGTCGCAGTTGTCACCCTGACGACCGCCGTTCCCCGATGCCCACACGAAGATCGAGCCTTTCCCGCCGCGACCCTGCATACACGGGGGAGGGGGGATTAGCTAACTGGTTGTATCATTAGCCGATTTGTTATTCAGCTGGACGCTCTGAGGTCGTAAGTCATTATTTTCAGGTGGGAAAAAACAATTACCGGGAACGCAGCTTTTGTTCTAATTTGATCTGTTTTATATACGTAAGTAACAATGAAGCTGTTACTGAAACTGTTGAAGGGGTTATTCCAGAGTTCAGCCTCTGCTTCAGTCTTCACGTTACATTCACATGTGTCAGACTGGTTTGGTAGTTCTAATTAGTTAATAAAAGGTTACTACCTTTTGTATGCCGTACTCAAAAGCCTTCTGCGCCAGCCGGCCCGGGCCCTCCACTGTCTTGCCATCGTCGTTGGGGCCCCAGCTGGCACTATAGATGTGCACATGGTCCGGGTTAAAGCCGATGGAACTGGCCTCGATGGCGTCGGTAACAATCCCGTCCAGCATCCGGATGCCTGCGCCCAAAACGTGTACAGTTATAGACAACACCTCTCAAACAGGTACAACTATAAACAACACCTAAAACATGTACAACTATAGACAACAACACCCAAAACATGTACAATTACAGACAACACCCCCCTGACCACACCCCGACATTCCCGGGCTAAATTAAAGCTGACACTTCGGTTCTAAAAGAGAACAGAAATGTTCTCACCTCCCACTTTGGCGTTGTAGGCCACACCCACGCCGCACTTGTTGTTGTCGGCCTGCATGGCGATCTCTCCAGCGCAGCGTGTTCCATGTCTGACACGGAACACAGACATGAGGCACAGATGTCACTTCAGTTGTGAGCACAAAAAACACACGACCTGCTCATACGAGTCAAGCACAGTCTTTCAATAGATTCAATAATGATTATACAGTGAGGAAAATAAGTATTTGAACACCCTGCTATTTTGCAAGTTCTCCCACTTAGAAATCATGGAGGGGTCTGAAATTGTCATCGTAGGTGCATGTCCACTGTGAGAGACATAATCTAAAAAAAAATCCAGAAATCACAATGTATGATTTTTTAACTATTTATTTGTATGATACAGCTGCAAATAAGTATTTGAACACCTGTCTATCAGCTAGAATTCTGACCCTCAAAGACCTGTTAGTCTGCCTTTAAAATGTCCACCTCCACTCCATTTATTATCCTACATTTAGATGCACCTGTTTGAGGTCATTAGCTGCATAAAGACACCTGTCCACCCATACAATCAGTAAGAATCCAACTATTAACATGGCCAAGACCAAAGAGCTGTCCAAAGACACTAGAGACAAAATTGTACACCTCCACAAGGTTGGAAAGGGCTACGGGGAAATTGCCAAGCAGCTTGGTGAAAAAAGGTCCACTGTTGGAGCAATCATTAGAAAATGGAAGAAGCTAAACATGACTGTCAATCTCCCTCGGACTGGGGCTCCATGCAAGATCTCACCTCGTGGGGTCTCAATGATCCTAAGAAAGGTGAGAAATCAGCCCAGAGCTACACGGGGGGAGCTGGTCAATGACCTGAAAAGAGCTGGGACCACCGTTTCCAAGGTTACTGTTGGTAATACACTAAGACGTCATGGTTGGAAATCATGCATGGCACGGAAGGTTCCCCTGCTTAAACCAAGGCCCGTCTTAAGTTTGCCAATGACCATTTGGATGATCCAGAGGAGTCATGGGAGAAAGTCATGTGGTCAGATGAGACCAAAATGGAACGTTTTGGTCATAATTCCACTAAACGTGTTTGGAGGAAGAAGAATGATGAGTACCATCCCAAGAACACCATCCCTACTGTGAAGCATGGGGTGGTAGCATCATGCTTTGGGGGTGTTTTTCTGCACATGGGACAGGGCGACTGCACTGTATTAAGGAGAGGATGACCGGGGCCATGTATTGCGAGATTTTGGGGAACAACCTCCTTCCCTCAGTTAGAGCATTGAAGATGGGTCGAGGCTGGGTCTTCCAACATGACAATGACCCGAAGCACACAGCCAGGATAACCAAGAAGTGGCTCTGTAAGAAGCATATCAAGGTTCTGGCGTGGCCTAGCCAGTCTCCAGACCTAAACCCAATAGAGAATCTTTGGAGGGAGCTCAAACTCCGTGTTTCTCAGCGACAGCCCAGAAACCTGACTGATCTAGAGAAGATCTGTGTGGAGGAGTGGGCCAAAATCCCTCCTGCAGTGTGTGCAAACCTGGTGATAAACTACAGGAAACGTTTGACCTCTGTAATTGCAAACAAAGGCTACTGTACCAAATATTAACATTGATTTTCTCAGGTGTTCAAATACTTATTTGCAGCTGTATCATACAAATAAATAGTTAAAAAATCATACATTGTGATTTCTGGATTTTCTCACAGTGGACATGCACCTACGATGACAATTTCAGACCCCTCCATGATTTCTAAGTGGGAGAACTTGCAAAATAGCAGGGTGTTCAAATACTTATTTTCCTCACTGTATATTATCATATATAGGCGCCGTGTCAAGGTCAGATTCTGGGCTGCGTCCAGGGGCGTCAGTAAGTAAATGTACTTCAATAGAGTTGTTGAGGATGTGAACTTTACTTTTGTGTTCAAAACGTATTACTTTTACTCCACTACATTTCTATAAAGGCCCCAAAGTTTAAAGTCCATTTGTCCATGTATTTGGTTCATTTCAAAGATGAACACTCTATGAACAGAAGGTGTTGCTGTGCAGATGTACTGTCAATGCCACTGACTCACAACAAGGAAGGAGGTTTGTCGCCGATGTGTTGCTTATTTAAACGGATTTATACTTTCTACTTTGAATACTTGAATGTTCTCTACAGAAAATATTTAGACACTTTCACCTAAGTAATCATCTGACTGAGCATGTTTTACCTTTATTTGAGTAATATTAGAGCAGTAGTATCTGTACTTTTACTGGAGTAATGAAACCAAGTACTTTGACCAGTTCTGAGTGTATCTGGTGTCAAAGCTTGTGTAAACGCCACTCACTTGTTCTCGTTGGTGGCGTCATAACGAGGGAAAGGGTCCGGGTCGTTGTCGTTAAAGTCGTAACTCGCTGCCGGGTCCTGCACAAAGACAACACATAAACAACGGTCAGACGTCAGTGTGAACCAGCACAAACCTCAACTGTAAAATCAAAGTTCACAAAGCACCGAGCTCTAGAAACAACACTGTCCTGACTGAGACGAACTAAAGACAATCCAATCTTCCTCCATTTGTCTGGATTACAGATCAGGTTTAGGCTCATTCAGGTAATTTCCTTCAAAGCTCTAGTGATGGGTTTGAGTCACATGATCTTTTCCTGTTATGCTAAGATGTAAGTAAATAGTCAATAGTACTAGCTTCCCTGACTCAAAAGTCTAAATGTATTTCATATAAAATGTCACTTTGTCTTTTAACGTATTTCTTCACCTGATAAAGAAAAGAACCTAAGACTGAAAACTGCTTGAATTATTGGACTTTTAACTGACTTTGAGTTGATTTTATTTTATCTTCTTGCCACTGACTATTCTGTCGGGCAGGGCAAAAAATCGATTTGATTTTAAAATCTAGTTGGTAAGTCAAATCAATTTATATTTTCAAAAAAGTGTATAAACAAAAAAAAAAAACTGAAAAAACTCTTCCTCACCCTCCGCAGGCGGTCTCTTTTTCCTCCAAGCTCGGGTCCTCTACCAGAGGCCTGGGAGCTTGAGGGTTCTGCGCAGTATCTTTGCAGTTCCTAGAACTGCACTTTTCTGGACCGAGATGTCTGATGTATTTCCTGGGATCTGCTGGAGCCACTCCTCCAGTTTGGGGGTCACTGCACTGAGTGCCCCAACGACCACGGGCACCACTGATGCCTTCACTCTCTCTATATACAGTATATACAGTATATACAGTATATATATGTCTCACTGCACAGTTTTTACTGTGATTGATTCATTAATTTGTCTTATTATAAGTGAATTAATGCTTGTTCCATTGGCTCTTATTTCAGGATAGCCAAAACCTGCACCAAATCTGCAGAAATGGTCTTAATTTAAGCCCTTTTTAAACGGTTTATCTGACATGGTGATGATCGTAAAGGCTTGTATTTGATGAAGTCTCCCTGATGAAGTCAGTAAATAGTCCGTGTCCTCAGCCTGTGTGGTCGTTGTTTCCTCTGATTGCATGGCCGTTGTTGACTTGCTCTGAGGGAGATTGACTCCGGCCTCTGTTTCCTGTTCACTATTACGCTCTACTGCCCATCACCATAGCAACCGCATCCCCGCCCGTCTCCGTAGAAACAGCAGCTCCACAGTCTCCACATCAACTCACCGGACTGCCACACTGTCCCTTTTCAAAGTTGGAAATTTTCCATGGAAATTGTAAATAATGGGAATAAATAGGTATCAACAGGGAATGAGTACAGCTGAAGACTATATCTGGACAGATATGTATAGCATATTAGTCCAGAATGCTATACATAGCATCCATAACCACCATGATCGAGTGGTTATGGATGGGAGCGACCTGAGAAGATCGCTCAGGTCGCTCCCCTATCGCCCGTACGTAGTTAGCGTAGATGTCGGTGTGCTTTTACTTTTTAGTTGCCATTGATCTTATGTAGTTGGCGTACATGTCAGTGTAGTCGGTCTTATGTAGTTACAGTAAATGTTGGTATAGTCAGACTTATGTAGTTAGCGTAGATGTTGGTGTAGTTGGTCTTACGTAGTTACCGTAAATGTTGGTGTAGTCAGACTTATGTAGTTAGCGTAGATGTTGGTGTAGTCAGACTTATGTAGTTAGCGTAGATGTTGGTGTAGTCAGACTTATGTAGTTAGCGTAGATGTTGGTGTAGTCAGACTTATGTAGTTAGCGTAGATGTTGGTGTAGTCAGACTTATGTAGTTAGCGTAGATGTTGGTGTAGTCAGACTTATGTAGTTAGCGTAGATGTTGGTGTAGTCAGACTTATGTAGTTAGCGTAGATGTTGGTGTAGTCAGACTTATGTAGTTAGCGTAGATGTTGGTGTAGTCAGACTTATGTAGTTAGCGTAGATGTTGGTGTAGTCAGACTTATGTAGTTAGCGTAGATGTTGGTGTAGTCAGACTTATGTAGTTAGCGTAGATGTTGGTGTAGTCAGACTTATGTAGTTAGCGTAGATGTTGGTGTAGTCAGACTTATGTAGTTAGCGTAGATGTTGGTGTAGTCAGACTTATGTAGTTAGCGTAGATGTTGGTGTAGTCAGACTTATGTAGTTAGCGTAGATGTTGGTGTAGTCAGACTTATGTAGTTAGCGTAGATGTTGGTGTAGTCAGACTTATGTAGTTAGCGTAGATGTTGGTGTAGTCAGACTTATGTAGTTAGCGTAGATGTTGGTGTAGTCAGACTTATGTAGTTAGCGTAGATGTTGTGTCGTTTAGTTGGTAGATGTTGTGTAGTCAGACTTATGTAGTTTTGTTTGTTTTTTTTTTTTTTAGCGTAAATGTTGGTGTAGTCGGTCTTACGTAGTTACCGTCGATGTCTGTGTGCTCAGACTTACATAGTTAGCGTAGATGTCGGTGTGGTTCCACTCCAGGCCGTCGTCCAGCACGGTGATGACAACGCCGCGGCCCGTGATGCCGCGCTGCCACACGGGGATCACATGGAGGTCCAGTTTCGGTAGCGATGGCGACGTCCGAGTGTCCTGCTGTAAAACAAACAAATATACAGAATTTTAATGAAATCAGTCTGAAACTTCTGCTGCAGATCTGGACAGGAATAGGAGAGGAATCATTTATTGTTTCAAACAGCCAGGTATAAATGTGTTGTTTTATTTTGTGACACATTAGTTACAAAGACTTTCTCAGAGGGATTTGGCATAAACTAGTTATTAGTGACACTAACCTCAACATTGACCACTGCAGGAAGAATCCATGTTTTCACCTGCAGCGTCTGGCCTTAATTGAAAAATGTTATCAGTTCTAATGGAGAAGGTCACAGTACGGCTTTCTCTGTGATATTTGCCCCCTCTTATCTCCGTCTGTCCCGGGGTGTAAAGGCCACTCGGGACCAGACAAAGTCCAGACGAGGATCTAAGTGTGCGGCCTTTCTCCACAGAGGAGCGGACTGCGGCCCTATCTCGCACTGACGGCAGGACAAAGCAGCGGAGAAGGTCGAGGCTTTGTGTTTCTGGGTTTCAGTCTAAAACAGCCACAACAGCCCTCCAGTGAGACACTCCTGACCAGTGGCTCTGAAGGTCAGAGCTTCACAACACAGTGTGCCAGGGAATGGATTTGTGATGATGTTTATGGCTCTTTTTGACGGCTCTTTGATGTGAACTGTTCAAACTGGACCCCATGTGGAAAGAGTCGGCTCTCCGATTCTGTTTTCATCCAATTTTTACACAGATTTTACACTGATGTTTTTGTACTAAATATGACTTTGCAAAGCTGTTTCCTGTTTTATTTAAACAACACAAATTTGAACGTGTGAACTGTTTACTAATATTAGTAATTTTGATCAAAGAAGTGACTCTCAGTAAATTAGGTTTCAGATAAGATGACTTTTCTCGCGGACTTCCTCAAAAATGTAGATAGAATGAGCCCGTCGTTGGAACAGCTCTTTGAAATGATCCCAAAGATCCAGCTCCCATCAAAGAGCCATGAATCCCGTCACTCAGAAGGACAGTTCGCTTGGCTCAGACTTAAATGTTGCCCCGGGCTCAGAGCGGTTCGCACCGGCCCTGGCCACATGTTACTGTCGCTCTGCTGCAGGTCATGAGTCACCTCCTCAGACTCGTGTATCTGAAATCTGCCTTTTACCCTTTTACCAATCTCCCTCTCCAAGAGCTCTATTACTGTGCTGATTTTTTGACTTGGCTTATTGTTAATACTGTATCTCTGTAACGGCTGTACCTATCCACATGAAACAAAAACTGTCCCAAAGTCCAGGGTCTTCTCTCCCAGCACAGATGAACTAAGGTCACATGACTGTCTCACCAAGGCGACCAAAAGTGGAGACAATATTCCAAATGATAAAAGGACTTTGAGCCATAATGAATGTGGCAGGTTTGTGAATCCAATCACTTCCAAATGATGATCAGGTGGACATTTCCAAAAGCTCACATTATCACATGACGTTCTACCGTTTGGGCCAACAGTGCATTTACTCGCATCATCAGACGCCGGGGCCAGTGTAAGACTCCGTCACGAGCAGCTCTGCATGTGCTGCTTTAGAGGATGACTCATAGAGAGGGGAGAGACGGGGGCGGGAGGGAGGATCATAGCTTCATCATCAGGAGCAGAACAAACACATCCAAACAAACACAGCTGCAGCCACAGGAGCTTCCCTAACACCACTTTCTGAAATAAAGCTCAGTATAAACACATGAAGTCTTTCTCTGCAGCGCCGTTAAGATGAAATCGTAAAAAATAAATCATAAAAAAAGTGGCAGAGCCCAGAAATAAACCTGCAAAAGGAAAATCCACAAATGTTTTTCTTTGTCCAATACATCTAATTAATGGATTGACCGTACAATGGAAATATAACCACATTCAACTCAGGACCGACAACAATACAACAGAAACGGTGGAGCAATTTCTACTTTTGCGCAATCAATCTTCTGTTAATTCTGTTCCAAAGCACCATCAGCCAGTTCCCACCGTTCACTCCGTTTCCGAACAATGTTCCACTTAAAAACCATAACCTCTTCATTGAAATAACAGCTACAGCTGCTAAAGTCAATGGTCTGTCCACTCTTAACCTCACAGTTATACTCTCAGGCCATAACACGCCTCGCCATGATACTGGACTGTGCAAGAACGACTCGATTTGATTTGACAATAAACTAAGACTCACCAAGATTATTCACAATTTCCTTTACTGTCAATCTTTCAAACCAAAATACAGAGCACCTGAAAAAGAATGAACCTATTTCATGACGCATTGCTCCAGTTCTTGTTGTTGTGGAATGAGTCTGTGAGTATTTGAAAGAGGAGTTTTCGAAGTTTTGAATGGCATGAAAACGTGCCGCAGTGATGGATTGGACGGAAATGGGCCCAAGACCTCGCCCTTTGCGCTTGGCCTGCGATATCCCCAGACTCTTTCTTGTTAAGTTCCACCACTGTCCACTGACCTCAATAACCATAAAGTTCAATAACAATCAACTCAACTGGATCGTGAAGTGCCGATACGAGTCTGGGATTCTCAGAACGAAAAGCAGATTGTGGGTAGAATACTTGTGACTTGGCTGGAGTTTTCTGTTGCTTTTCCTGATTAAAATGAAATTGGTTCATTCTCTTTGAATTGCCCCGTACCTTTTCTGCTCGCAAACACACACAAGAGACAAGAAGCTATGTAAAAAAAAACAGGAAACATATAATTAAACATGAAAAATATATATAAGCAGGATGTGTGTTGCAGGATGTGCTTATTCGGGGGAAGTGGAGCAGATCATTCTAACAGCCTGGAAATGGACACTTTCCAGCGATTTATCTAACATGTAATTAATGCCTGGACATTTTATCTCTCCACTGTGTGTTTTTCCCTGATCATTTCTCTGACCTCTTCTTCCCTTTGGTGCAGAAGATGACTCACTCTCCTCTGCTCTGATGGAAACAGGAAATTGAACGCTCTGTCTCCAAACAGCGACAGCGTCAGAAAGCTGTGATGGGATGTTTACCAAGTCAGTCATTAACCACGCTCGGTGAAAACTGAACTAATGACTCTCTGGTAGTTCACAGCACAAACAACTTGCGGTTGAAGTCCCTGTCCCTGAGATTAAATGATCTTCTCTCCCACAGACTGCTCTTAAACGGCTTTTCACCTGTAAATGTCACTGAGGCATCCGGCGATTGCTCAGAGTGCGAGCAGCTGAGGTGATTCACCGTGCTTCCTCTGCGTCACTGACGAGAGCAGCTCTTAACAGGCTTTACAAGAGCTCTACTGGTTCTGGAGGGCTCTGACAATGGACAGATTTTCAGCAAGTGCTGAAGTTTTACTAAAACTTCAAACTAGTCTGAGCCGACAGACAGCGGTGACTGCGGCAGAACATGAAGCAACAAAATACTGTTTATAGTTTCAGGCAAGAAAGAACTATACATTCTGGAAATGTATTACAATTTACAATAAAGTCCTACAATTTTCTGAAAACCTTGTGTCTCAACTGAAAATATCCAGCTGTTTGTTTTAATATGGCATCTGTTTACACAGTCAGGCCTGTTGTAGAGGACATTTGTGACCTAGTCCACACGTTTGGGATCTGCTCATAGTGACTGGACAGATTGGGATTTTTCCGTAAAAGCGATTATTCCCTGGTCACAGCGGGGTAGCCTGAGACCGGATGGATTTATTGTCGGCGGCAGATTAACCCTTTAATCCACAGATGGTGATTAATCAGACATTTCCTCCAGATGTAACTCTGTGTCACCACTCGCCCTCTCTCTCCTTCTGATAACAGAACAATGACACATTTATTTAAAATTCACATGACGAAAAGAGTGCTGGAAGGGCTCCGCTGTGTTCCCCACGCCTGTCCATTCACAAATACTGACACGCACAGAATCCCCCGACAACACTCTGTAATCCAAATATGGTCATTTCCTTTGTGGAAGACGCGAGCCGCCAAGTCGATTTTTCAATATCTATTTCCTGCCTGAATTACTGAGCATTGAACCAAAAAAAGAAATTGGAATTTTTACAGCAAATCTTTGTAACTTCTATGTTCCAAAATAAAACCACGCATTTAAACCTAGCTCTGTCCATTATTTAGATTTTGTTGCTGAAAATATTGACAACTATGGCAATTTTTTCTCATAAAATGCCTTATTTCTATATGAAAACTTCGAACGACAGAAACTTGCAATACATTTTTTCCTCAGCCATTCACCAAAAGTTTCAAATTGACGTGTTTCAGTTTTGTCCTAGTAATGTAGTACTAGTTCCTTTTTCACCTCAGATAGATAATCTTCTCCTTATTTTGCTGAGTGAAAGGAGGTGTTATCGGGAACTTCAGATGACATTACTCAGGGAAGTTGCTAAAACATTGTTGTGAGTGTGTTGTGGTGTAGTACTAGGAGTATTTGCAGTACTTACCAGGTACCACTGCTGGCTCCACATGGGGTCACTGAAGAGCGTATCCACCGACTCCTGCCTCAGAGCGGCACGTTTCGTCCGGCGCTTCTCATACTGCTGCTCCGCCCACAGGACCTGAAGAGAAGGACCAGGCTGAAGCAGCAGTAGCAGTATTAGTATTCATAGTATTTGCAGTGCAATACTCACTCGGTCGTCCTCAGACAGTCTCTTTGTGATGTGGATAGCACTGCGTTTCATTCGTTGTGGATGTTTCCGATGTTTGAAGAGATAATGGTCTTCCAGGGCCCCAATCTGGAACACGAGGTACACAACAGACACATACGTAAGAGAGAGGGGAATACACGAACTACCGCTACACACAAGGACCACTACACCAAACGACCGCTACACCAAACAACCGCTACCCCGACGGACCGCTACACACATGGACCTCTACACCAAACGACCTCTACACCAAACGCCGCTACACCAAACGACCGCTACACCAAACGACCGCTACACCAAACGACCGCTACACCAAAAGGACCGCTACACACATGGACCTCTACACCAAACGACCTCTACACCAAACGACCGCTACACCAAACGACCGCTACACCAAACGACCGCTACACCAAACGACCGCTACACCAAAAGGACCGCTACACACAAGGACCTCTACACCAAATGACCGGTACACCAAACGACCGCTACACAAAAGGACCGCTACACACAAGGACCTCTACACCAAACGACCGCTACACCAAACGACCGCTACACAAAAGGACCGCTACACACAAGGACTGCTACACCAAACGACCGCTACTCCAAACAACCGCTACCCCGACGGACCGCTACACAAAAGGACCTCTACACCAAACGACCGCTACACCAAACGACCGCTACACAAAAGGACCGCTACACACAAGGACGTCTACACCAAACGACCGCTACACCAAACGACCGCTACACAAAAGGACCGCTACACACAAGGACGTCTACACCAAACGACCGCTACACAAACGACCGCTACACAAAAGGACCTCTACACCAAACGACCGCTACCCCGACGGACCGCTACACACAAGGACCTCTACACCAAACGACCGCTACACCAAACGACCGCTACACAAAAGGACCGCTACACAAAGGACCTCTACACCAAACGACCGCTACACCAAACGACCGCTACACAAAAGGACCGCTAAACACAAGGACCTCTACACCAAACGACCGCTACACCAAACGACCACTACACAAAAGGACCTCTACACCAAACGACCGCTACCCCGACAGACCGCTACACACAAGGACCTCTACACAAACGACCGCTACACCAAACGACCGCTACACAAAAGGACCGCTAAACACAAGGACCTCTACACCAAACGACCGCTACACCAAACGACCGCTACACAACAGGACCGCTACACACAAGGACTGCTACACACAAGGACCGCTACACCAAACAACCGCTAGACCAAACGACCGCTACACCAAACGACCGCTACCCCGACGGACCGCTACACACAAGGACCTCTACACCAAACGACCGCTACACCAAACGACCGCTACACAAAAGGACCGCTACACACAAGGACCTCTACACCAAACGACCGCTACACCAAACGACCGCTACACCAAACGACCGCTACACAAAAGGACCGCTACACACAAGGACGTCTACACCAAACGACGTCTACACCAAACGACCGCTACACAAAAGGACCTCTACACCAAACGACCGCTACACCAAACGACCGCTACACAAAGGACCGCTACACAAAAGGACCTCTACACCAAACGACCGCTACAAACGACCGCTACACCAAACGACCGCTACACAAAAGGACCTCTACACCAAACGACCGCTACACCAAACGACCGCTACACAAAAGGACCGCTACACAAAAGGACCTCTACACCAAACGACCGCTACACCAAACGACCGCTACACCAAACGACCGCTACACAAAAGGACCGCTACACATAAGGACCTCTACACCAAACGACCGCTACACCAAACGACCGCTACCCCGACGGACCGCTACACACAAGGACCTCTACACCAAACGACCGCTACACCAAACGACCGCTACACAAAAGGACCGCTACACAAAAGGACCTCTACACCAAACGACCGCTACACCAAACGACCGCTACACAAACGACCGCTACACCAAACGACCGCTACACAAAAGGACCGCTACACACAAGGACCTCTACACCAAACGACCGCTACACCAAACGACCGCTACACAACAGGACCGCTACACACAAGGACTGCTACACACAAGGACCGCTACACCAAACGACCGCTAGACCAAACGACCGCTACACCAAACAACCGCTACCCCGACGGACCGCTACAAACAAGGACCTCTACACCAAACGACCGCTACACCAAACGACCGCTACACAAAAGGACCGCTACACAAAAGGACCGCTACACACAAGGACCTCTACACAAACGACCGCTACCCCGACGGACCGCTACACACAAGGACCGCTACACTAACGGACCACTACACTAAAGGACCATTACACCAAAGGACCACTACATCAAACAACCGCTACACCAAACGACCGCTACACAAAAGGACCGCTACACCAAACGACCGCTACCCCGACGGACCGCTACACACAAGGACCACTACACTAACGGACCACTACACTAAAGGACCACTACACTAAAGGACCATTACACCAAAGGACCACTACACCAAACAACCGCTACACCGAAAGACCGCTACACACAAGGTTCGCTACACTAAAGGACCACTACACCAAAGGACCACTACACCAAAGGACCACTACACCAAAGTACCGCTACACCAATGGACCACTACACCAAAGGACCATTACACCAAAGGACCACTACACTGAAGGACCATTACACCAAAGGACCACTACACCAAAGGACCATTACACCAAAGAACCACTACACTGAAGGACCACTACACCAAAGGACCACTACAGGCAAAAGGACCACTACACCAAAGGACCACTACACTAAAGGACCACTACACCAAAGGACCACTACACCCCAAAAGGACCACTACACCAAAGGACCACTACACCAAAGGACCATTACACCGAAGGACCACTACACCGAAGGACCGCTACACCAAAGGACCATTACACCAAAGGACCACTACACCCAAAGGACCATTACACCGAAGGACCACTACCACCGAAAGGACCGCTACACCAAAGGACCGCTACACCAAAGGACCACTACACCGAAGGACCATTACACCAATGGACCGCTACACCAAAGGACCACTACACCAAAGGACCACTACACCAAAGGACCACTACACTGAAGGACCACTACACCAAAGGACCATTACACCAAAGGACCGCTACACCAAAGGACCATTACACCAAGGACCACTACACCGAAGGACCGCAACACCAAAGGACCGCTACACCAAAGGACCACTACACCAAAGGACCATTACACCAAAGGACCACTACACCGAAGGACCACTACACCAAAGGACCACTACACCGAAGGACCACTACACCAAAGGACCACTACACCGAAGGACCACTACACTGAAGGACCACAACACCAAAGGACCACTACACCGAAGGACCATTACACCAAAGGAACGCTACACCAAAGGACCACAACACCAAAGGACCACTACACCGAAGGACCATTACACCAAAGGACCGCTACACCGAAGGACCATTACAACCAAAGGACCGCTACACCGAAGGACCACAACACCAAGGACACTACACCAAAAGGACCGCTACACCGAAGGACCATTACACCAAAGGACCATTACACCAAAGGACCGCTACACCGAAGGACCATTACACCAAAGGACCATTACACCAAAGGACCACTACACAAAGGAACACTACACCGAAGGACCACTACACCAAAGGACCACTACACTGAAGGACCACTACACCGAAGGACCACTACACCAAAGGACCACTACACCAAAGGACCGCTACACCGAAGGACCATTACACCAAAGGACCGCTACACCAAAGGACCGCTACACCAAAGGACCACTACACCGAAGGACCATTACACCAAAGGACCATTACACCAAAGGACCGCTACACCGAAGGACCATTACACCAAAGGACCGCTACACCGAAGGACCACTACATTGAAGGACCATTACACCAACTACGCTACACCGAAGGACCATTACACCAAAGGACCGCTACACCAAAGGACCGCTACACCAAAGGACATTACACCAAAGGACCACTACACCAAAGGACCTTACACCGAAGGACCACTACACCGAAAGGACCGCTACACCAAGGACCACTACACCGAAGGACCATACACCAAGGACCGCTACACCAAGGACCACTACACCCAAAGGACCACTACACCAAGGACCACTACACCAAAGGCCACTACAGGAAGCGACCACTAACACGCAAAGGACCATTACACCAAAGACGCATACACCAAAGGACCATTACACCCAAGGACACTACACCGAAGGACCCCGCAACACCAAAGGACCGCTACACCAAAGGACACGTACACCAAAGGACCATTACACCAAAGGGACCACTACACGAAGGACCACTAACCAAAGGACACTACACCGAGGACACTCACCAAAGGACCACTACACCCGAAGGACACTACACTGAAGACCACGAACACCAAAGACCACTACACGAGGGCATTACACCAAAGGACCGCTACACCGAAGGACCTTACACCGAACAGGGGCCGCTACACGAGACCCACAGAACACCAAAGGGACCTACACAAAGACCGTACACGAAGGACCATTACACCAAGGACATTCACCAAAGGAGCCGCTACACCGACCAGGACCATTACACAAAGGCCATTACACCAAAGGACCACTACACCAAAAAACACTACACCGAAGGACCACGACAGCCAAAGGACCACTACACTGAAGGACCACTACACGAAGGACCAACTACACCAAAGGACCACTACACAAAGGACCGCTACACCGAAGAACCATTTACAGCCAAAGGACCGCTACACCAAAGGACCGCTACACCAAGACCACTACACCGAAGGACCATTCACCAAAGCCATTTACCACCGAAAGACCGCTTACACCGAAGCCCATTAACCAAGGACCGCTACACCGAAGGACCACTACATTGAAGGACATTACACCAACTACGTACAACCGAAGGACCATTTACACCAAAGACCGCACACCAATAGGACCGCTACACCAAAAGGACCATGACACCAAAGACCGCACCCCGACGGGACCCTACACACAAGGACCTCTACACCAAACGACCGCTACACCAAACGACCGCTACACAAAAGGACCGCTTTACACAAAAGGACCTCTACACCAAAGACCACTACACCAAAGGACCACTACACCGAAGGACCTCATTCCACCAAAGACCACTACCCAAAGGGACCACAACACCAAAGACCACTCACCAAAGGGACCGCTAACCCGAAGGGCCCATTACACCAAAGGACCACTACACCGAAGGAGCCATTACACCAAAGGACGCTACACCAAAAGGACCACAGACACCAAGGACCACTACACCAAAGGAACATCCACCGAAGGACCACTACACCCGAAGGACCCACACCAAAGGACCACTACACTGAAGGACCACTACACCGAAGGACCACACACAAAGACCGCACCAAAGGACCATTTACACCAAAGGACCGCTACACCGAAGGACCACACACCCAAAGGATCGCTAACCGAAGGACCACTACAGCTGAAGGACCATATACACCAAGGACCACTACCCAAAGGACGCTACACCGAAGGACCATTACATCAAAGGACCGCCTACACCGAGGACCATTTACACCAAAGGACCGCTACATGAAGGAACAACTACACCAAGGCCACTACATCAAAGGACCATTACACCAAGGACCGCTCCACCAAAGGACCACTACACTGAAGGACCACTACACTGAAGGACCACTACACCAAAAGGACCACTACACCAAAGGACCGCTACACCGAAGGACCATACCACCCGAAGGACCATTACACCAAAGGACCATTACACCATAGACACTCACAAAGGACCACTACACCAAAGGAACATCCACCGAAGGACCACTACACCCGAAGGACCCACACCAAAGGACCACTACACTGAAGGACCACTACACCGAAGGACCACTACACCAAAGGAACCACTACACCAAAGGACCACAACACCAAAGGACCACTACACCAAAGGACCGCTACACCGAAGACCATTACAACCCAAAGGACCGCTACGCCGAAGGACACTACACCGAAGGACCACTACCACCAAAAGGACCGCTACACCAAAGGACCATTACACCCAAAGGACCGCTTACAGCGAAGGACCACAACACCAAAGGCACCGCTACACCGAAGACACTAACTGAAGGACCATTACACCAAAAGGACCACGACACCAAAGGGACCGCTACGAAACGAGAGACCATTACATCAAAGACGCTACACGAAGGACCATTAACCAAAGGACCCGCTACACTGAAGGACAACTACACCAAAGACCACTACATCAAAGGACATACACCAAGACCGCTACACCAAAGGACAACTACACTGAGACCACTACACTGAGGACCACTACACCAAAGGACCAACCACCAAAGGACCGCTAACCGAAGGCCATTACACCGAAGGACCATTACACCAAAGCCTCCACTTTACACCAAAGGACCACTACACCAAAGGCCACTACACAAAGGAACACTACAGCCGAAGGACCACTACACCGATGGACCACTACACCAAAGGACCCTACACTGAAGGACCACTAACCGAGAGGACCACTACACCAAGGACCACTCACAATAGACCGCGTACACCGAGGACCATTACACCAAGAGGACCGCTACACCAAAGGACCGCGCTACACCAAAGGACCACTACACGAAGGACATTACACCAAAGGACATTTTTACCACCCAAAACGACCGCCATACCCCGACGGACCGCTACACACTAAGGGACACCTACACTAACGGACCCTACACTAAAGGACCACTACACTAAAGGACCATTTACACCGAAAGACCATTACCAAAGGACCGTACACCAAGGACGCTACACCAAAGACCTTACACCAAAGGACCATTACACCGAAAGGACCATACACCAAAGGAACCGCTACACCAACAGGACCATTACACCGAAGGACGCATTCACAAAGGACACTACACCAAGGACCCTACACCAAAGGACACTTACACCAACAGGACACTACACCGAAAGGACCATTACACCAAAGGACATTACACCAAAAGGACCACACACCAAAGACACTACACCAAAGGACGCGTACACCGAAGGACCATTACACAAAGGACCAACAACACCAAAGGACCACTACACCACCAGGACCGCTACACCGAAGGACCATTACACCAAAGGACCGCTACGCCGAAGGACCACTACACCGAAGGACCACTACACCGAAGGACCGTTACACAAGGACCGATACACGACAAGAACCACTACACCCGAAGGACCCTACACAAAGGAGCGCACACCCAAGACCCCCAATTATCCAAAGCGACCATAACACGAAGGACCGACTACACCGAGGGACCGCTACACCAAAGGGACCATTACACCAAAAGGACCACTACACTGAAGACCATTACACAAAGGACACTACACCAAAGGACCGCTACACCGAAAGGACCTTTACATCAAGGACCGCTACACCGAAGGCTACCATTACACCCAAAGGACCGCCTACACTGGTAAAGGACACTACACCAAAGACCACTACATCAAAGGACCATCTTACACCCAAAGGATGCCGCTACACCAAAGACCACTACACTGAAGGACCCACTACACTGAGGACCACTACACCAAAGACCGACTACACCAAAGGGCCGCTATACAAAGGACACTACACCTATGACCGCTACCCGAAGGACCATTACACAAAGGACCGGTGGGCTACACCGAAGGACCACACCACCAAAGGACCGCTACACGGAGACATACATGAAGACCAGTTACACCAAAGGACCACTTACACCAAAGGGACGCTACACGAAGGACCATTACATCAAGGACGCTACACCGAAGGAACACTACGACTGAAGGAAAAAAAATCATTAACCACAAGAACCACTACACCAAAGGACCATTACACCAAGACCGCCTCACCAAAGGACCCGCTACACCAAAGGACCATTACACCAGAAGGACACTACATCCGAGGCCACTACACCGAAGGCACCCACTTACACCAAAGGACCGCTACACGCAAGGACCATTACAACCAAAGGACCGCTACACCGAAGGACCACTACACCGAACGGACCACTACACCAAAGGACCGGCTACACCCAAAGGACCATTACACCAAAGACCGCTACACCGAAGGACCACTACACCTGAAGGACCTTACACCAAAGAACCACTACCCAAGGCCGCTACCCACCGAAGGACCATTACATCAAAGGACCTGCTACACCGAAGGACCATTCACAAAGGACGCTACACTGAAGGGACACTACACCAAAGGACCACTACACCAAAGGACCACTACACTGAAGCGGACCACTCACGAAGGACCACAACACCAAAGGCACATACACCGAAGGACCACTACACACAACAGGACCCATTACACCAAAGACCACTACACCAAGGACCGCTACACAAAGGGACCACTAGCACCAAGAGGACACTACACCAAAGGGGACCATTACACCAAAGGACCACTACACTGAAGGACCACATACACAAAGACTACTACCCAACGGCCACTACACCAAAGGACCACTTACACTGAAGCGACCACTACACCCAAAGGACACTACACAAAGCGACCACTACACCAAAGACACCACGTACACAAAGGACCGCTACACTTGAGAGGAAAAAAAAGGAATCCTCTTGTCTCTTTAATTCTTTTCACATCAAATAAAAAACTGTTACTTAGGTCAGCGTCCTTTCTCTCTCTGCACATATAAACGGGTTTTTTAATAAGGTCTTTATTATTTCACTGTATTAGTAGAAAAGTGGTTTTGTTTCAGTCATTACAGGGTACACCCACTGGTCTGTGGTGTTTGCACGTGGAATATCATCGCATGCCCTCTCCAAAGCCTTTGCGCTCAAAATCATGTCCGGTTAGTGAATGATTTACCGGTGCGCGTGGGCCTCAAATGCATGTCCAGGAAGAGCCCACAGACGTCACTCTGGCCCCGCCTCAGAGTGCGCTCTCTGGGGGTAAAGCTCCAGGAAACAGGCTGCTCCACCGGGAAGCGCCACGTCACGGAGGCTCAGGTAACGACCTCGTGCACGCCTTTACAGTTTCTGTAAATCACACCAAGAGTCTGGAGTATTCAGACTCATGGGCGTATCATGAGGCAGGTTTAAAACAATCCGGACTCACTTTCTCTGCTCTGACGTATCAGTCTGTTGGTGACACAATAAGCATATCCCAGAAGCCCCAGTGTCTCCGTTGGAATGAGAGTAAAAGCACAGCCTCAAGCACAAACACCCTTTGTGTTCAAAAAGTTATCTAGAAATAAGATAAATTCATTCTTGATTTGATCAACTAATTTCAGGAAATCAAGAAAGGTTTTTGCACTTATGTAAAGAATAACACATCAACAACAATCTTCTACAAATAAATAAATATTTTTTAATATAAATGTGAGTGCGATGAGATCTTTGTTTTAAGTTAAATGCATGAGACGATGAATAAATGATTTTGTTGATGCCCTTTTTTTCCTGACGATAATGATAAAAACAATACTTAGATCAGTTTGATCAAATACTAAAACTTTTTTTATTGAATGGACTACAATGAACTAAAACGATCACATATAGAAATTGTAACTGTCTTTTGGAAGTTAATGCTTTTTAGTCTAAGAGCCAAAAACAACAATGACCAAAAAAAACATTCCTCTTGGACAGATTTATTGACATTACCTATTTCAGAAACATTTCACTTGTTTCCAGGCGACTTTTTGCAGTTTGGAACTTCAAAAGTGCCTTCGTTCAGTTTTTTTTTGTATGAAGTTCATTTTGGCCTCATTATACCCAGGTTTAGGAGGTTTTAAACAGGTGGAATGTTACTCTGCGTAACATTGTGGACTCTCCTGTTTAACCTGCTTTAAGTTCAGTTAATATAAAATGTGTGTTTCCAAAAGACATTTAACTGCAGGTTTGGCGGATGTTTGTCGATTTTAGTCGACTAAATAACAGTCGACTAAAACAGTTTTGCTCAAAGCTGTGAAAATCTTTTAATTTAACCCTCAGGCACCCTAGGGCCTTTTGTGGCCTTTGACATTTTCATTTTTATGGCATTTTTTCTGTGTCAGTGGATGTTCCTCAAATTTCCCTCAGGATAATCATTTCTGGAGAAGTTCATTTTGGCTATTTCAGTTTTTTTATATTAGCTTCCCAGAGCTGGTCTGAAAAAAATCACACATAACACCCTAAGGCCACAAAAGTGGGCCTCTACTTTCAACATCCATAAAATTTTTGTACTTTCATATTTTTTTCTACTTTAAAAACTCAGAATCATAGAACTACTTCTGCTTGACACATACATACCAAATATTTGTACATTTTTAATGATTTTTAACCCTTTATCGGCCAAAATGCACACAAAAGTTCACTGTCATGCAAGTATTTGTGATACCTAAACAGGAAAATTTTTTTAAATGCATTCCAAATTGAATGAGGTGTTTAGTTTTATTAGGCCTTGGGATGGGTCAAAGTTGAGTGGTAAAATTATTTTTTACAGGTTTTTTGTTTTTCTGTAGTGACAGATTTTTATAAAAAATCACACATAACACCCTAAGGCCACAAAAGTGGCCTCTACTTTTAACAGCCATAAAATCACTATACTTTATATTTTTTCACACTTTAAAAACTCAGACTCATAGATCTATGTCTGCTTGACACATACATACCAAATATATGTAAATTTGTAATGATTTTTAACCCTTTATTGGCCAAAATGCACACAAAAGTCCACTGTTGTGCTGTTTGTAATGCAGAAATAATTGCATATCTTCTATAAAAATATTCCAAATTGAATGAGGTGTTTATTTTTATTAGGCCTTGGGATGGGTCAAAGTTGAGTGGTAAAATTATTTTTTACAGGTTTTTTGTTTTTCTGTAGTGACAGATTTTCATAAAAAATCACACTTAGCACCCTAAGGCCACAAAAGTGGCCTCTACTTTTAACAGCCATAAAATCACTATACTTTCATATTTTTTCACACTTTAAAAACTCAGACTCATAGATCTATGTCTGCTTGACACATACATACCAATATCTGTCATATTTTTATATTTTAACTCTTTATGAGCCAAAATGCATTCTTAACTCCTCATTTTTGCTCTTGCAGCGTCAGTAATACTTGTATAACCTTTATAATGTGATTCAAATTGAATGAGCTTCATTTGTTCATTTGTCCTAAGGGTTGGTCACACAATGGTAGTAACCTTGTTTTAACAGTTTTAAATGTTTCTGTAGAGCCACACTAAAATGAACAAAATGCTGTCATCCCATTGAAAATCAATACAAATGTTCCACAGAACTCTGTCTTCTGTGGTTTTATCTCAGGAGCAGTTTGCAATGTGGGGAACATTTTTATATGAGTTGGATGACTGTGCATAAGATAAACATTTGGAGGGTGTGGGTGTGGTGAGGGGGATTTGGGGTGTGTGGCGTCAAAAGCCTTTCCTCTTTGAAGAAACAACTAACACAACAGCAATAACAACAGTAAGAAAATGTAAACAAAAGCGTGTAGTGTTATGGTTTTCACACAGTGTTTCACAGGTGCACTGGGCACGATCCAAAAACTTAATTTGGTCTTTGTATGTTAACTTGCAAACGATTTCTTTTAGATCAGACCAGTGTGTTTTTTTTTATTCCTATATACAGTTTCTACTGGTCACTTTCTGCAGAGTTGGTCACGTTACTGTGACTTGCCTTGTCAGCTCAAAACTTCATGTGACCAACTCTGAGGAAGATTGCAGAAAGTGAGCAGTGGAAACTGTCAGGGATAAAAAACCACACTGGTCTGATCTAAAGAAAACTTTAGCAAGCTCTGGGCACTATATAAGAGCAGTGGGACAATGAGGAGACATTTGAAGATACATCATGAGGCTTTGGATGTGATCATGAACTCTGGGAGAGAGGATGAGGAGAAAAATATTAGACCAACGAGGATTCTGATTTAGGGAATGACCAATGAAATTAAGCTCTGATTCAAGGGAGGGCTCATCTGAAGACCACACTGAAGATGGCAGTGTAGAGGAGATTGGGGAAGAATTGAGATGGATATCCAAAAGTGGAAGCATTGTGTGGTACTCGCTCCGGTATGTACTCGCCCCAACAGGATTGTCTGCTGGACATACAGTACTGCCTATGCTGTCACGCGAGTAAGTGATCCTTTGTCTAACATCAGGATGTTTCTAACTGATAAATAATGAAGCATTTATTATAGCACTTGGGCCAGATAAAGGTAGAAAAGCGCTGTATAAGTTGAGATCATTTATTGGCAATGACAAACTTGCAAACGTGAAATTGAAAACTGGCGAGATTAGGACATGCTGGAAATCTTGGCTTACGTCGGGCTTCTTTTTCTGTAGTCAGTCCAGGAGACAATCCCATTGTCCCACTGCTCTTATATAGTGCCCAGAGCTTGCTAAAGTTTTCTTTTAGATCAGACCAGTGTGGTTTCTTTATCTCTGACAGTTTCCACTGCTCACTTTCTGCAATCTTCCTCAGAGTTGGTCACATGAAGTTTTGAGCTGACAAGGCAAGTCACAGTAACGTGACAACTCTGCAGAAAGTGAGCAGTAGAAACTGTTAGGAATAAAAAAAAACACTGGTCTGATCTAAAAGAAATCTTTTGCAAGTTAACACACAAAGACCAAATTAAGTTTTTTGGATCGTGCCCAGTGCACCTGTGAAACACTGTGGAAAACCATAACACTACACGCTTTTGTTTACATTTTCTTACTGTTGTTATTGCTGTTGTGTTTAGTTGTTTCTTCAAGAGGAAAGGCTTTTGCGCCACACACCCCAAATCCCCCTCACTACAACACACCAACACCTCCAAATGTTTTATCTTATGCACAGTCATCCAACTCATATAAAATGTTCCCACATTTGCAAACTGCTCCTGAGATAAAACCACAGAAGACAGAGTTTCTGTGGAACATTTGTATTGATTTTCAATGGGATAACAGCATTTTGTTCATTTTAGTGTGGCTCTACAGAAACATTTAAAAACTGTTAAAACAAGGTTACTACCATTGTGTGACCAACCCTTAGGGCAAATGAACAAATGAAGCTCATTCAATTTGAATCACATTTATAAAGGTTATACAAGTATTACTGACGCTGCAAGAGCAGAAATGAGGAGTTAAGAATGCATTTTGGCTCATAAAGAGTTAAAAATATAAAAATATGACAGATATTTGGTATGTATGTGTCAAGCAGACATAGATCTATGAGTCTGAGTTTTTAAAGTGTGAAAAATATGAAAGTATAGTGATTTTATGGCTGTTAAAAGTAGAGGCCACTTTGTGGCCTTAGGGTGTTATGTGTGATTTTTTTATGAAAATCTGTCACTACAGAAAAACAAAAACCTGTAAAAAATAATTTTACCACTCAACTTTGACCCATCCCAAGGCCTAATAAAAATAAACACCTCATTCATTTGGAATATTTTATAGAAGTTATGCAAGTTTTGTGATTTCTAAACAGCACGTCAGGGAACTTTTGTGTGCATTTTGGCCAATAAAGGGTTAAAAATCATTTAAAAATTACAAATATTTGGTATGTATGTGTCAAGCAGAAGTAGTTCTATGATTCTGAGTTTTTAAAGTATGAAAAAATATGAAAGTATAGTGATTTATGGCTGTTAAAAGTAGAGGCCACTTTTGTGGCCTTAGGGTGTTATGTGTGATTTTTTTATGAAAATCTGTCACTACAGAAAAAAAAAAAACCTGTAAAAATAATTTTACCACTAAACTTTGACCCATCCCAAGGCCTAATAAAAATAACACCTCATTCAATTTGGAATATTTTTATAGAAGTTATGCAAGTTTTGTGATTTCTAAACAGCACGTCAGGGAACTTTTGTGTGCATTTTGGCCAATAAAGGGTTAAAAATCATTTAAAAATTACAAATATTTGGTATGTATGTGTCAAGCAGAAGTGTTCTATGATTCTGAGTTTTTAAAGTATGAAAAATATGAAAGTATAGTGATTTTATGGCTGTTAAAAGTAGAGGCCACTTTTGTGGCCTTAGGGTGTTATGTGTGATTTTTTTAAAGGATGCCCTGAGGGTTAATAAAATACTAACAAATGCACAGATCTTTGGGCCTTAAAATAGCATTAAAAATGATTAGATTTGACTTCCTCTTGTACTGATCAACTTCTTCCTTAACCGTCAGAGACAGATGCCCAAACACAGCAGCACATTTCCATTATATCTGATCATAATATCTGGAGAACAGTTCCTGACGTGGCTGGAATCTGAAGTCCCGCTGAGATTAATAATCTTTAATTTCATGGCAGTCCTAGCCCCAGAGGGGAACCTATTGTACATGTCTTTAGTGATGGGGAAACCTCCACAGACACGGGGAGAACATGCATGGAAATCGAACTCCGGACCCTTCTAGCTGTGAAGCACGAGCGCTAAGCGCTGCGCCATCGTGCCGCCCATCTTTGGAATGTGCTGGAGAAGGCAATGCAGAGTGGTCGCACTTTCCATCATCAACACAAGATCTGACTCTGGATCTTCGGACGTCGCAGAAGCTTATTGAAACAACGCCGCAGAGAATGAGCTGTGGCTGGAATCAAGGCTAAAGTGAAACAAACCAAATACAGCTGGGAACTTCTTTTTAGTTAATGTATAATCAGTCGTGTTGTGGCTGTGCAAAAACCAGTGAAAAAACATTGCTCAGTTCAGAATACTTTTATGATGCAAACATCCTAAAGCTTTTGTAAACAGTTCCCTTTTGTGTTTTGTGATACTGTGTTTACACAATAACCACTAAAGCATCTAATTTAGCTCTGAAATGATCGGATCGTGTTTCCTTCAGGAATAAAAGGCCGAAACACGTCGAAACCCGCTGTACCCTGTAGCGTGACGCTTCACTGCGACCTGTTGATCCTTCCAAACATGTGTATGAGTAAGTCGTAACGATAGGAGACACTCCACCCGTCGGACCAGGTCGTACTCGAGCTCTTTGGCGAGGGCCCGCGCCACAGCGAGGCCCCCCGGGCACCTCCACGGCCCACTCGTTCAGGTACTGCGGTCCGCCAGGGACAGAGCGAGCGAGGGCTGAGGCAGGGGGGAGAGGAGCGCGACGAGGAGCAGCGACACGAGCGCGGCAAGAGGCGACACGAGCGCGGCGCGGCATCTCACTTCCATGTCAGGGACGGACGAACCTGGCGACGGGGGCGCACGTTATATGCGCGGAGTGGGAGCGACAGGAGAGCGCGGAAACAACACAGAGAGCGGGGCGGACTGGGGGCGGCAGGAGAGCGGTAGCAGGTTCCGAAGCGTCGGCCTGGTGTCGGTTCGGTCCGGAGCAGCGGTGATGTACGACCGTGTGCGAGGGCGCGCGAGTCGAGAGTGTGCGTCTTGTGCTCGCGACGTGGTTGTGGGGGGAGTCACACGTCAAACTGTACGGAGGCGCTGACGTCAATCTGCGTAGCGCATCGATAATAAGTGAAGAGCCGAGGAGAGAGGAGGGGCACGGGCTAAAAATATCTCGGACAACCTCTGGAGAAGCTCCTGTTCATGATCAGAGGAGTCTGTGACGGAGCGCGAAGCATCAGTCCGTATTTCTCCAGAAAACTCACATGAACGGATTATTAACAGTAAAACGGTACTGGCGGAAAAGACTGTTAAAAGTGTCTGATGTGAATGGAAAGGAAAACTGTCCATAAAACCCTAACATTAGGACATTTCCTTTATTTCATTATGTCTTTGACCAAAAAAAAAGGAAAAAAAAAGAAAGAGAAGTCAGACTTAGAGTAAAACCTTTATTCATCAACAAACCGAAACATCAGAGTCGCCTCAGCATACGTAAAGATCGACCACAACCAGGTTTTTAGGAGGATTTGAGATCATACATTGAACAACAAATAAAAGCGCCTTTGGAGCTGCAGGCACACAGTGCAGGGGGATGGAAGGGCATCTGGCATCTGGCACAAGAGGAGTTTCCCTGTTTTTAATGGAGTCACCCTGTGGGTTTCCTGCAGTGGGTCGATATCTCCGCCTCCTCACCGACACTTCAGCACTGGACAGCTCCTGCGCACGTCACTAAAGCTGGAGCTGGCAGCTGTGGACCGTCGTGAAGCTGGCCCCACATCAACCTTACATTAACTAAAACAGGTTTCCCTCATGTTAGGCACTGTCGCATTCATGTTAAAGCAACAGGCCACCGTTTTTCCATACTGAGATACCAGTCTTACCTTATCTTAGACGAGTTGATGCGTACCTGTCTGGTCTTTGTGCGTGCGCTCAGTCACACAAATGTTGTTAGCATTTAGCCTCTCCAGCAAAGGTATAGCTCCAAGTTAACTTCCAAGTGAAGTTAGAAGCGACCAAGCTCTTCCACATTTCCTTATTTAAATTTGTTACGTGAGTAGTTAGGTGTTATTACGCCTCACAATAGAGTACACCTTTTTATCCGCTTAGAAATCCACGTGTTTAATTTTGTGTAACTATACTTGGATCGTATAAAGGCTCACATACTGTATTTAAATAGGGGAAATGTGGAAGAGCTTGGTCGCTTCTAACTTCACTCCAGTTTGGAGCTATACCTTTGCTGGGAGAGGCTAAATGCTAACAATATTTGTGTGACTGAGCACACGCACAAAGACCAGACAGGTACGCATCAACTCATCTAAGCTCAGGTAGAACATAATCTCAGTATGGAAAAACTGTGGCCTATCCTTTAAGGACCGTCAATAAGTTACTAAACTGTAGTAGACACAACTACTGTAGTAAACCATAAATAGTATATGGCTGTAATGTTAAAATCATCAATTAATAATACATGAAAAAATCTAAACACAAACACAAACAAATCATTTCACTGCAATTTTCATATTTGTGGAATTCAAACACATTATTTTTCAGTAACAGGGCATTTTACCCAGGGAAACAAAAACAGCTTTTAGAAAATGAAAGCATTCATAAAGTTTTTGATTGGATTTATTTGAGTGATTATTACAACAACATTATTGCAGTGCAAAAAACAAACAAAGCAACAAAAACTCAAAAGGAGTAGGCCGAAGCAAGAAAGCGTATAAGTGGCTACCCACATATTCAAATGAATTTACATTCCAGATACAGTAATACAACATCTCATGTTTACATACAATATAACACTTTACATTACAATTCCTTACACAATTGTACAATTGCAAATGTCTGCATTGACTTTACAAATAACAGCATTGATAGAGAAAAGCATTTAATGTGTGACAAGAAGAAAATCACAAGATGTTTACAAGATTTCCAAGTAAGAAGACATAACACAAAGATAGAAATGTATGCAGTTTACCAATATATATAAACATTTTTATTTTTTTTATTTTTATTTACAATTTGTAATTTTTTTCTTTTCCTTATTCCTAATTCCCGTTCACATAATAACCATATCCAATCATTACTTATAACACCAGTCACCATTCTATTAATTGACTATTAATTTGGTTATAATAATATTATATTACATACATATGACTATGTAATATAATAATATATTACATAGTCAAATAGTTAAATATATATATTTTTTTTCAAAAGCTTTCCGGGCATTACCCATTTAGAGTATCATACCTCTGGGTAGCCTATGTAGAGTAGGTCTTTGTTCCTGTTGTATTGGTGACTCTGGTTTGTAGTCAGAGTATGAAGGGTCCAGGTTTGGCTCCAGGGCCTGATATTGGCTCCTGTTGTATTGGTGACTCTGGTTTGTAGTCAGAGTGTGAAGGGTCCAGGTTCGGCCCCTGGGCTTGACGTTGGCTCCCGGTGACTCTGATGGAGAGGCTGTAGTCCATTAACGGAGCTGAATGCGACACTTGAGCAGAGAGAGGCTCAGTTTTACTTTTCACTCACTTACACACATGCATGCTCGCACACGCACACACACACACACACGTGCACGTCAGCAGAGCGTCTCCATAGTGACCAGCGTTTGCTCTGTGACATCATCACGGCCACATTATTAGCTACACTAATAGGACTAAAACATAGGCCAAGATGAGTGTTAGAGAGTGTGAGTGATGGAAATGAGCCCATGGCTACACTCTGGTGAGGCGTGTTTACATGCACGTGTCCCAGGCACTGTTCCGACCAACTAAACACTCATGTGGGGCCAAAAGTCTGGAAAAATATGCAATCAAAAAGAACAGGATAATGTGAGGGTGAGTGGTTCCTTGATGTAAAGTGCTTTGGGCTTAATGTAGGTGGAAAAGCACTGTAAAACTAGAGAGCATATACCATTCACAAACATCCTGCAGGGTCACATTTACATTAACTCAAGCTTACAACCCTGGTTTGAAAAAAGCAACTATTTCTTTTCTTTTTTTTTATCTAATTGCTATAAGTAGTAAGTAACCATTAAAACAGTGACAATGTGTGGGGTTGGTGGTCATAAAGTAAATAAGTTTACATGTTCGGTTTTTCAAACCCATACACATAGAAATACAACCGTCATACATTTAGCCACATCATTTTGTGATTAGTCTCATTGACTGAAAAGAAGAACTTGTTACCTTTCAGAACAGCTTATTAACACAGACCAAACTCACAACCACTGTTTGAACTGTTCATATAATTAACAGAACCAAACACTATTACAAGAACGGTTTTGTTTCATGTAAGATCTCTACAAAGCAAGTAACAAAAGGTGACCATTAATATATTTCTTTCAGATGGTTACCAATGTCAAATATCACCCAAAATCACTTGTTTTATGACATAAGTGTACATCAATATACATATGTATTGTACTCCGCAATTGTCATTACCATGCTCAACACAATATTAATCTGTGTACATTTTTAATTGCATAATCGTCTTTGCTTTATTTGTTTTGAGGAGTAGAAATTACCGTTCCAAGCAGTTCCAAACACTCTGCTTTAAATTGATCCTACTACTCCCCCTTGTGGCAACGTGTTTCTTCTTCTCTGTACTTTTCAAAAGTCTTTTGTTTGTATTTATATTTGAACAGGTTGATGTTTGGACATCATTTCAACTCCATTTCTATTTTGTTCCACAATTGTACCCCATTAACTGTCGAGCTAAAACTTTTCAAAGTTGTGCTATGTTTCTGAATCCTAAGTTTAATTCATAACGACCAGTACGTTCTTGGAACCTTCTTTGTATTTGGCCGGTAACAGTTTGTACCTTGCTTTGTATAACATTTGTACAGTTTGGAACCCAACAATGTCACAAAACTTCATGATCTTTGATTTTAAAAATAATGAGTTTGTGTGGTCCAAAAACCCAACTTTATGAATTAATCAGATAGCTCTTTTTTGCAGCATTACTATTGGTTTTACTGTGTTTTTAAAAGTACTACCCAAACCACAATACAATAATATAATAGGGCAAAATCAGCGAACAGTATGCAGAGCTTTGATATTTAAAATGTGCTTTGCTTTTGCTATTACTGCAATGCTTCTAGAAATTTTAGTATATTTAATATGAGCTTTCCAAGTAATTCTGTCATCTATAATAACTCCAAGGAATTTGATTTCATGCACCCGCTCTATAACACACCCTCTATCTGAATTGCTTCCTGAGCATTGGAATTACGGTTGCCGAATATCATCATTTTGCTTTTACTCAGATTTAAAGATAATGTATTTTGTTTGAACCACTTATTGACACTTTTGAGTTCCAAGTTAACAATTTGACACAGTTGTTGTAATCGTCTCCTGATGCAAAACTATTTGTATCATCTGCAAACAAGATACATTTAAGTTTTACAAATGTCGTTAATGTACATATTAAACAATTTTGGACCCAGAATGGACCCTTGAGGTAAACCACACACAATTTGCCGACAACTCGGCTGATAATCACAGATTTTCACACATTGTTTTCTTTTTTAAGTAACTGGTAACCCACTGTAGAGCTACCCCCCTAATCCCATAATGTTCTAGCTTTTTAATTAATATATCTTATTATACGGCCCTTCACAATGCAAGTAGAATGCTCCATTGACTTGAATGTGATTTCCAATGTTCTACCTGTCATTATTTTTTGATAGAAGACCTCTGAAAAAAATAATGACCGCTGCCAATGGCAACGGAGTTCGTGCTTGTAATACAGGTCTTTCATATCACTCCGCCAGTAGTAGTAGCGGACAGGCGGACACTCTGTCCCCGTCCCTGCGAGAGAAGTTGGGGGAATCACTCGTGAAGTTAATGGGAGTCCGACTTTCAACTTACCCAGAGATTCACCACCATTCCTCCTCTCCAACTGCACCTTCAACTAAGTAGCTAGGCTAGCAATAAGTAGCTAGCTGTGCTGCTACCAGCCTCGCCACACTGCCTGGAATCAACAAACGTTGCCAGCAACGCGCAAACTTTTGGGAACTATTTGCCGCGGAAATCATTAAATAAACCTTTCTGCCTTCATAAAAGTGTATAAAGTTTATTTGTGTGTGTACAGTTGGCAAACAGCCGTATAATAAGCGGGATAATGTATAGAACGCCGGTCATTATCGGGAAAATAAGTACCGACAGGGCGAACTGGACCCCGACGCATAGCGGAGGGGTCTCGTTTCGCCCTGATAATGACCGGCGTTCTATACATTATCCCTTACATGGTTTATTGTATCAAACACTTTACTCAGGTCAATAAATAACCCAATTGCATATTTCTTCTTGTCTACAGAATTAGTTATTTCATCAGTTATATCAAATAGCGGTTGAGAGATTATTCCTAAACCACACTGATTATCAGAGAGTAATTTATTACTTTCAATAAAGCTGTCAAGTCTAGAGTTAAAACCTTCTCTTAGATTTTTAGAGAATTGTGGTAAAGGGGAAACAGGCCTGTAGTTTGTAAAGAGATATTTATCTCCTGCCAATCACTTTTGCTACTTTCATACTATCAGGAAATTGTCCAGTTTGCAGCGATAGGTTACAGATGTATGTTAACGGCTTAGAGATACTTTCATAACAGTTTTTAAAGTTTTCATATTCATGTCATAATAATCTGTCGAGGTTTTATTTTTACACCCTTTAACAATGTCCAGTATCTCCTTTTCCTCAACAGGATTGAGGAACATGGACATAGGGTTTGTGTCTCTCAACTCGCAATTATAGTTCTCAACATTTGCAATTTTTGTCGCAAGATTCGGGCCAACATCTACAAAGATTTTATTAAATGTACTGACTACTTCATTCATATTATAGTTTTATCCTCATTTTTAAAGTATTGTGGATAATTGATCATTCTTGGTTTATTTCTAATTAAACTATTTAAGATATTCCAAAAGCCCCTTTGTCGGGTTCCGGAAGTCAAAATCCCATTCAGCATTGACTGTTCGAAAAATTCAATGTATATAGTTTATAAAGTTTTAGATAAATCTTCAATTTCTGTGTTTTATTTCCATGAGTTAGCACAGAGCTAGCCTGGCCTTTGCCATCGGTAAACGCCGGTCAATTGTCTTTTCCCTACATGTACGTCTGGGTCTGAGCCATAGACTGTTAAAAGAATAGACAACTCCTCCCCACTCCTCCCCGTTTACCATAATGACCACGTTCGAGGGGGAATTCATGGCGGATTTACAGACTCCTCCTCCCAGCTCTGACGAAGCATGTTCCTAATAAGGGCATAAGGGCGGGATCTTCACTGTAGACTCGGCCCTTGCGTGACGTGTAGCTCGCGCAGCTCCAATGCTAACAGTCCGACCTCCGTTAAGTAGGAGATTTAAAAAAAACGAAATGAGTACGAGGGTATGGTAAGACCAGGCTAGCACAGAGCTGATTAGTTACTATTTTTATTTTTACTTTTAAACCCTTGATATCCTTTTTTTTCTCCCCAAAAGTCAATGGTATGAGAGGGAATTTTTACTTCTGGAACGCGGCAGAAGACCGGAAGTGAGCGGAACTGTCGAGCTCTATTCACCTTATTCTGGAAGTTGGCGTGGGCGCTGCCAAGAATTGCGCCCGCCCCTTCACTCCTATTAGTTTACATAGGACAGGAGAGCCAAAGTCGTTTTAAGGCCATGCAGAGAAAGAGCAGTGTTGATTTGTTGGTCCAAATGAACATTGTCCATTTTACACAAATCAATCTACTAACATCAGATTTTAGCAGCAACATTTTCCCTCATTCTCCGCTTAATGGCTGTTTCCCAATTGCCAGGATCCGTCCTCCGTTTGTCCACTTCGTTGACGTCCTCGGTGGTGGTTCCTCCCAAACGGAGGCGAGTGTCCTCTCACCGCCGCATTTGAGCTCAATTGGAACGGCCTCCGGAGCGGCTGCGTCATGTCACGTGTCAAATCATATAATCAAATGTCAATCTATGCTTACAAAAACTACTGTTTTATGAATAAAAGCTGTTTATAAACTGGTTTTGGTTGGATGTCTTACTGTTTGAACATTTTGGCCTGAATAAAATAATAACATTTCTGCAAGGATTTGTAAGAAATTCAATTAAATATCAAATATATTTAGCAGGTCCAGTTTATCACTAATCGCCTTCAATTGCACAACAACCATAGGCCTGATTTATCAATAAATAGGCCAATTTATTAGGCTTTTCATTAACTTTATATAAACCTCTTTTTTTTACATCTTTACTTGCTTACAACACGTCTAATGACAAAACTTCAAAACTAATAATGTTTTGCAGTGCATCATGGGTATGTCAGCTCTCCGAGGCAGCGGAGGATCCACCGGTGCATCCTTCGTAAATGAGCCAAACGGAGTCGTCGAACTGCGAGGAGGCGAGTGGTCTAAGTCAATTGGAACACCACTTGGCGGCGCTGTGATGACGTGAATTACGGCCGTGGTCGAGACGCCGAGGATCCTCGCAATTGGGAAACAGCCAATTGCTCCATCCGAAACCAGTAAATTGGTAAGAGGTCTTACGCCAAACCGGATGTGCGTCAGCGTCCGCCATGATAAGAAGCGTCCGAATTGGGCTTTCAGTTAGGAAGGAGTTAGGGAAAGGAGCTTGTATGCTAACTATCATAGCCACTTTAGCATAGGGACCTCTGATGCTAACTATCATAGCCACTTTAGCACAGGGACCTCTGATGCTAACTATCATAACCAGGGGTTAAAGTGGGATTTGGGAGGTGGGGGAACTCTACCTTTAACAAGCAGTAGGAATCGCGCTACATTTTATATTTTTTTATGTACTTAGGTACTGACATGTAGTCATGGGTTCTGAACAGATACTACACAATACAAGGTATTTGATACTGTAATTATTGTATTTTCCAATATTTTTTAATACCTTGAATTATTTTTAGATATCCTTTAGTAGGTTTTAACAATCATAAATGATTGGAGGTCTATGTGATTTACTAAATGAACAAATTCTGCTTTTGCCAGATCCACTCTTTTGGGTTCTTCTTAGATGTAGGACTGCAGAGCACCATGCCTGCCAGAGAGGAGCTTAATAGATTATAGAAACAAATAAAATGTCAGGATCCACTTATTCAAAGAAGGCCCAACCAAAGAAATGAACATGTGTGCTGAAACATTACTTATTAACAATTTTGGCTTGTTATTATGTTCTTTATTTGAGAAAATCCTCTTTCACAGAGTGGTGCTTACAGCAGGGCTCTTGCAGGCTGGTCAGGGGTCAGCCTCCCACCACCAAACGTGTTCATATTTTTGGGATAAATAAATGAAAATTTAATTATCATCACTGCTTGAACAGAATAGAATTGGGCCTAAACATAAAAGTTATATTATATTCCAGCATTTTAAGGCTTTAGAGGGAAAAAAGAAGAAAAAAACACAGTAATAGATTAATACAGAATAATAAAGAGCCTAATAATAAACTAGGACTACTCAGAACTAAACCAGGAGTAAGCCAGGCAAAAACATGCAATATCAGGACTAAGGCAGGACTAAATCACATCTAAACCAGGCCAAAGGCCTAATACAGAATGAGACCAGTACATCTCAAACAACATGACTAACTCCTGCTCAGCCACTGCTCCTCAGCGCTGAGCAGACAGACCATGGAAAATAATAAATAAGTGCGGACCAAACGCCAGACCTCGCGCTTTACGAAAAAACTCAGTAAATGAAGCGCTCCTTGGAGATGGCGCGCTCATCCACATATTCAGCTTCAGCCTCGTTTACCATGTTAACTTTGCAAAGAGCATCTCTGCGCTTGTACATTTCCCACAAACACGTATTGAATGAAGTCAGAGCAGAAAGGAAGAAAAATGCACCTGTCAAATGAATGATTCGGATGTTATTTAGTAAAATTAGAGCCCTGGGAGCGAGGTTTAGCGTGTTGACCGGTTAAACACGAGTGCTGGTGGTGCAGAGCAGTTTTCCAAAACTCACGTTCCATCAGCTTTATCGTCCGCTTTACAAACATCCACAGCTGAACTGGTGTTCCTTACCTTAAAGTCGCTGGTTAAGCCCTTTGCACCGGTGAAGGCAGGAACACACGCTGCACCTGACGCGGACCGCGAGGAGTCCTGCTTCTGCATGGATAATGCGAACAAACACGATTCATACTGTCCTTGTGCTGCGGTTTGATAAAATCTGTCAGTCCGTCCAACGATAAGCCTCCTGTTTTCTCAGTTTAGCGTCTTACACCGTTAACAGAGCCATGTTTTCATTTGAGCCCGCGCTAGGAGATGATGGTCCGGAGCCGGAGGCACACTGCTACGCAAAGTGCCGCGAACTTGCTGTGGAGCTACGCGAATGCGGCGCGGATAATGCCGGAAAAAATATAATGTTTATGGAAAATGAGGTCAGATTATATTTTTTGGCCCCGGGACGCATATTGAGTAGGCCCAACCTAGTACTTTTATCGCATATCTCACAGGCAGAACTTCGTATGTGCGTGAAAATGACAAAGTTGCAATCATGAACTTTTTTTCTTTTCTTTTGCCATGCGAAGGTGGGGGAACGCCGTTCCCGACCGTTCCCGCCCACTTTAACCCCTGATCATAGCCACTTTAGCATAGGGACCTCTGATGTCAACTCACTGGTGATTAGGAGCTATGTGCCATCCCATAAGCCACTGGCTACAATTTAATGGTTTCGGATGGGGCCAATGACTGGACTTTGCGCTCTACCAGAAGTGTCGATGCAAAGGAAGTGCTGATCCGTGGCCAAAGAGGCAAAAGTGGGCGGGGCGGTATAAGGTAAATAGTAGGAGGAAGTCCTTCTCCCTCTAGTGTAAAATAACAGGGCATCTGGGGGAACAGCGTGAGGATGTTCCATAGGGGTGTTCTCTACGTGAGATATGAGAAGCTTGTGGTTTAAGTTTTAGCCACGAGGGGGTAGTACTTACACAGTTTTAGACCGTTTTGACTGTATACGTCTGTTGAGTGTGACATCACACACAATAAGCTACTGGAGAGTTCCATTGAAAAACAGCAAAAAGATATATATACTTTTCTGAATCTCCTGCTGAAATAACAGATAAAAGGCGAACTGTTTTACACCAAATTAGTAAAATATAGCTCAACATTTCTCCAGGCAAAATGAATATATATTTTTTTTTTTATATATTTATAAGCCATTGTGTTTGGGGAAAAAAAATTATAATTAATGTCAGAAAGCATCACTAAAGAAACTCCAGAGTAAATGTAATATTTCTTTGCGATCAGATGTTTAAAAAGAGCCTGTAGTCGGCTCTACAGCAAGTTAAAATAAGATATACTGTATATAATTGAAACTTTTTGTGAAAAACACACACTAATTGACACACACTCGTGAAGTTAAATGAAATTTATTCAAACAAACAAACAAAATCTGGAATGTGCAAAATTACTTTCCTTTTAGTGCAACCAATTGCCTTGAGAAGTTGCCTGATGATTTCTGAATGGTCACATGTTGACCCAATGTCTAAATAGAGTCTACCTGTGTGTAATCTAATATCAGTTCAAATACAGCTGCTCTGTGATGGTCTCAGAGGTCTGTTAAGAGACAGACAGCATCATGAAGTCCAAGAACGCACCACACAGGTCCGGGATAAAGTTATTCAGAAGTATAAAGCTTAAGCTGGGTTAGGTTATAAAAGATTTCCAAAGCTTTGAACAACAAAGTACAGTTAAATACACCATCCAGAAATGGAAAGAGTATGGCATCACTGCAAATCTACCAAGATCCAGCCGTCCTCTTAAACCTACTGACCGAACAAGGACAGCACTGACCAGAGCTGTTACCAAGAAGCCTATGATGACCCTGGATGAACTGCAGAGAGATACAGCTCAGGTGGGGAAAACTTTACACAGAACAACTATTAGTCGTACACTGCACAAATCTGGCCTTTATGAAAGAGTGGCTAGAACAAGCCATTTTTAAAAGAAAACCATAGGAAGTCTGGTTTGCTGTTTACCAGCAGCCACATGCAGGATACAGCAAACATGTAGAAAAAGGTGCTTTGGTCAGATGAGACCAAAATGGAAATGCTTGGCCTAAATGCAAAACCCTATGTTTGGCGTAAAAGTAACATTGCACATTACCCTAAAACACAATCTCCACTGTCAAACATGGAGGTAGCATCATGCTCTGGGATGCTTTTCTTCAGCAGGGACAGGGAAGATGGTTCGAATTGAGTGGAAAATGGATAGGGCCAAATACAGGGCAATCTTGGACGAAAACATGTTAGAGTCTGAAAAAGACTTGAAAGTGGGGCGGAGGTTCTCCTTCCAGCAAGACACCGACCCTAAACATAAAACCAGGGTAACAATGGAATGTGTGGAAAGACGTGAAAACTGGGGTTCATAAGCTCAAGAAGAATGGGTAAAAAAATCCAGTTAAGAGTGTACAGATACTTATGCAACCCACTGTACAAGTGCAAAATACACCAGTTCACACTAAAATGACCATAAATGTCAGTACTGTACTCTAAAAATATTATACAGTTTATCAGTAAAACAGTCACTTTGTTCTTTAGTTGCTCTTGAAAAGCTTCTAAAATCTTGTAAAGACAATGTGGGCTCAGCAGTTACACAGATATTCTGTGGTATGGGGTGATTGGGTCCAAAGCCCTAAAAACATATAATTTCACTGTAGAAATTAAGTTGTTCTGTGTAAATAGTTTATTAGTGGAAAAGTGGGAAACGTTTACAAAAGAGTACATCTATAATCTTTGTAAAAACTCTAGTTTAGTTCATTAAGTGCCATCTCAGCAGATGAAGAAAATGTCCTCCAGAATACGGCTCTCCTCCCAGTCCTGAGGGGCGGGCTTTCTGAAGGAGCGAGAGGCGGGGCCAGACGGGCAAGGTGCAGTTTTTTCTCTGTAGGTGGCGCTCTTCTGTTTGGTACTTGGACAGATGGGACTGAAGAACCCCAGTAACTCGGACAAAGACAGGTCCAGCCTGAAACACATTATTATGTTATATTTAGTCTTCACCATATGTTGTTTGAATATCGCCATGGCTGCTCACACATTTAGACGAATTCCGGAAGTTTCTTTTGTGCTCCTCCACCCTAATCCTAACCGCTGACCAGTGGTTTTGCAATTGACAAGATAAGATAGGACTTTATTGATCTCACAATGGAGAAATTCACTTGTTGCTAGGGCTGGGCTATGAGCTCCGTTTATGGATCAGCTGCCTCCATAGCTAGTAACAATCCCTCTATAGAGATTCTATAGCCTCATTGGCAGCAAAAAGGACTAATTATGAGTTGCTAATGGAAGAAGAAAGGAAAAGGATTTCTATACAAGTCACCTGGGAGAGAACAACAAATACATGAATTTGATGAGCAAAGGATTGCACTAGAAAAACTACAAGCGCAGAGAGAGATACGAGTGGCTGAAGTAAGGTTGAAATTCTGATTGAGGAGATGAAGGGGTCTAATGAAATGCTCGGACCATAAATAACTCTGCCCACCACAACAGCTGAGGTACGGACGTCTGACTGTGCGGGGGGGGGGGACCTGCCAAACAAGTTTTAGATGGAGTGTTTTTTCCCGCAGTGACAACAAAGACTTTTCTGATGCTTGGAATAAATTAAATCAAAGATACGGACATCCATTCATTATTCAGAGAGACTTTTGAAAAAGAATACAGTGCCTTGCGAAAGTACTAATACACCTTGAATTTTTGCCATGTTTACAACCCTAAAAATAAAGATTTTATTTTGAATTATATTTTGAATTTTGATCACATGTGGAGCTGCAGTTTCTGGAGTGGACTCCTCAGCCTCCCACTCATCCCTTACAACTACATTTTCCAGCTTCATCCTCCAAGCCATTTCCCAACTTATTCTCAAATCTAAACTCTACCTGCCAGCTTGACCCTCTCCCTACTGCACTTGTTAAATCCTGCCTCCCTTCACTTGCCCCTTTATCACCAATATCATTCACTCATCTCTTATCTCTGTACTGTCCCTCTCTCATTCAAATCCGCCACAGTTACACCAATCCTGAAAAAACCCGGTTTTAGATCCCACCAACTTCGACAACCGTTCCATTTGAAACTTTCCCTTCATCTCCAAAATACTCGAAAAATCTGTCGCAGCTCAACTCCATAACCATCTCATCACTAACAATATCTACGAGAAGTTTCAATCCGGTTTCCGTCCCGGTCACAACATTGAAACAGCGCTTCTCGAATTCACTAACGACCTCCTCATAGCTTCTGACTCCGGTTTACTCTCCAGCCTGAGCCTCCTTGACCTCAACGCTTTTGACACCATTTCTCACTCTACTCTCCTTGACAGACTCTCTTCCATTGGCATAACCCACACCCTCCTCACTTGGAAGGTGCCGCGCATGCGCACTTGGTACAAAACTTCAGGGCTGGTTTGCTCTAATGAGGTTTTTCCTCCACTCATGCATCGGGTGAGCCCTTATAGTTGCTCCTACAGACTCCAAACTTTCCAGCCTGGGACTTAACAAGATTTTGAAGATTTTTCCTGAGGAATTTTTTAATATCTTATTCCAAGCCTGATTTATTCAGCTTTGAACCCAAAAAAAAAAACAAGGTGGAATTTGAGTTTTTACAGATTTTTTCACTTATGATTAGTTTATTAAAAACTAAAGAGCCAAAATCCTTTGTTACTTGTTGTCAATAAAATAAAACCATACATTTACATCTGGGTCGATCCATTATTTTGATTTTGTCACCGGAAATGTAGGCAATTTTGACCATTTTCATGCACAAAATGCCTGATTTTATATGAAAACATAAAATGACAGAAAAAATGCAATACATTTTTTTCTCATATACATTTCAGTAACGTTCAGTAAAAGTTTCAAATTGATATCTCTACATTAATTTCCCCCCCCCTATGCATCTGCAGCGTCTCACCAAAAAATTGCCCGCATTTTTGAGAGGGGCATGGGGGCTAAAATCTTTTATTTACCCTCCATAGATGATAAATCCACTAAGAAACGAACCTCTGCTCTCCACAGTCACGCAAGTGGCTGAGATGACCCAACTAACAAGCTGTACGTGTCGGCGGCAAGTATTCCAGAACCCCACTGAACACGGGGTTTCTACAGGGCTGTGTGCTGAGCCCCCTCCTGTTCACTCTGCTGACCCATGACTGCGCTCCAAAGTATGACTCAAACCTCTTCATCAAGTTTGCAGACGACATGAGACCCACCACAGAGACGAGTCAAACTACAGGAGTGAGGTGGGCAGTCTGGCCATGTGGTGCACACAGAACACTCTCTCTCTCTAAATGTGGAGAAGACAAAAGAGATTGTTGTAGACTTTTTAAGAGCACGGGTCCAGCATGCTCCTCTAATAATCAACGGTGCTGCAGTGGAGAGGGTGACCAGCACTAATGCTGTGTCCAGACCGCACGCTTTTCGGGTGTCAAAAATACGCCCAAAGCCCCTAGTTGGACGCTTGTGCTTACTGAAGTCAGACGCTTGTCACAATGTCACCGAGCATCAAGACACTCTAGAGGCGCGTTCTGAGTGTGTTCTGAAGCGTAGCTGCATCTTGGAAGGAGCTCTTGCTGGAAAAATAACTGCCGTTTTGGGGCTAACTAGTCCCTCTTTGTGCTGCCATGTCTTATGAATCTTTAACTTGTCTACGCCAGGATCTCCCCGGTATTTAAGCCTATATCCAACCCATACGCTTGAATAGAGGGACATTATTTGGGCTGGTGGCTAGGCTAGGCTAGGTTAGCCCGGTTAGCTTGTTACAATCGCCAAAGGAGCCTCCAGCGCATCGTGAGAGCAGCGGAGAGGATCTGCGGAGCCCCTCTCCCCTCTATTCAGGACATGTCTCCAAGGTAATGCCTTCAGGGAGGAGACTGAAGAACAGTTTTATCCTCCAGGCTGTCAAGAATCTGAAGGGAGAGATCCCTTCCCTTCCCTTCCCTGTGCTTCCAACCCTCACACCCCACCCCGAGAGACCGATCATTTCAATTAATTGACAAATGAATCCAATAAGAAACTAATAAAAAATCTTTGAATCTTTAACCAAATTTCATAAACTAAAATACCAACACTTGACCACTTTGGAGGGGGACGGTTTTTTTAGGCTACTTTAGTTATTTCATTCATAGTTTCAGTCCCAGCCTTGATTAGTTGCTGCTAGCATTAGCATGCTCCGTCTAGCTTTAGCATGCTGTGGCTAGCGGTGGCATTTTGCGTGGCAATCAAATAAATACACATACATCAGCACGATTTATTGATCGGCCTCTAGATTTGACTCCAAACTGCGTGAATGAACAAAAAAGTCGCAAAATTGGTTTAAAGCTCAAAAGACTGAAGAATGTCTTTAAACCTCCGTTCAGCAGATCATGTCAACTTTAGCCGCCCTACTGTCTCACCTGGACTCGGAGAGGGGCTCAGGGCTGGCAACGGCATTGGGCTGGTGGACGTCTGGAGATGGAAGTGTGGAGGTGCCTGCGTCTCGTTTGGAGCGGCTCGTGGCGTCTAAAGGTCAGTGTGACAAGATCAAAACACAGAAGAAAGAATGATGGGCAGGTGTTCTGAGGAGGGGCTCACCTTTGCTGCTGCGGCGGAGCTCTGGGACCGGCCTCACCGCAGCCCCGCTGTGCTCCGAGTGTCTGAGCTCCCTGAAAAGGGGGAAAACAAAAGAAAGAAATGTAGAGATATCAGCTGTAGATTTTTCATATATTTAAGGCATTTTATGCATAAGAATGGCCAAAGATTTGGAATAAACTAGTCATTAGTGGAAAAACAAAATCTGTCAAAATACCCTTTGGGTTCAAAGCTCAATAAATCCGTCACAAATTTGATGAAGCAGACACTAAAGTAAAAACTGACACCGTTTTCCACCTCACTGTCTCTTTACCTGTCGACTGTAGGACCTGGTGTCTCTGCAGTTCCAGCCGGAGTCTGAGACGAGAGCTCCGTCTGAGCACATCTGAAATAAACCACAAGAACAGAGAAACACAGGACGGAGCGTTAGAGTGCTCCACATAATCCAGGGTTTACTGCAGCAGCGAGTCAAATCTCATTTTGATGAACAAAAATATGATTCTTTTTATGGTTTATTGGTGTTAATGAGCGTGCGTGACCAAACAAAGCACAGAACTGATCATTTGGCAGTGAAATCAAATGATACAAGGCTCTTTCAAACATGTTTTTAGTCCCTTATTTTACTTTTGATTTAGTTTTTTAGGAGTCAAAATATCTGCAGATTTTAGTCACAGTTTTAGTCTCATTAACCACTTTTACTTTAGTTCTAGTCTCATTTTAGACAAGTGAATGACTTGGACTAAAACTAGGACCGAACATTGTAGTGGCAGTGAAACGTGTTGTACCCATTGCCGTTGAGACCCTGCTGCCTGCTCATCCTCTGCTCCTGGTCGCTCAGCCGCCTCTGCAGCCGCTCGCGCTCCTGCTGCAGCTGCTTCCTCTGCACCAGCAGCTGGATCCTCCTCTGCTCCCAGTCCTCAGCTCGGACGGCAGGGCTACTCCTCCTCTGCTCCCAGTCCTCAGCTCGGACGGCAGGGCTACTCCTCCTCTGCTCCCAGTCCTCAGCTTGGACGGCAGGGCTACTCCTCCTCTGCTCCCAGTCCTCAGCTTGGACGGCAGGGCTGCTCTTCCTCTGCTCCCAGTCCTCAGCTCGGACGGCAGGGCTGCTCCTCCTCTGCTCCACTGATGTAGAGGAAGAGGGTACTGGACTCCTGAGCTCTGACCTGGAGGATGGTAAATAGTCTCAACTTATATAGCGCTTTTCTCCCTTCATCAGGCCGAAAGTGCTTTACAGCAACGAACCAGTCACCCTTTCACTCTGTCATACACCAATGTACACACACACTGGAGGCAAAGTGGGTGAAGTGTCTTGCCCAAGGACACAACAACAGTGTGCATCTTCAGGAGCAAGGATTCTAACCGTAGATTTGAAAGCGTAGATTCACCTCAGCACAGTGTCAGTGGCTTTACCTTCCAAAACAAAACGTGGCACGGGCCTAATGCACCAACTCAATTTAATCCCATTCCCCTGACAACACTCTGTAATCCAAATGTGGTCATTTCCTTCATGGAAGACACCAGCCGCCAAAGTCCGCTAAGTATAACTTATCCATGCGCATGTACAGATGTTACTAAACTTTAGGGTCGTTTTCTCCAAATGAGGTTTTCATTCCACTCTTTAACATCCATCCATTCATCTATCTTTATTTGTAAGTGTAGTAAAAACAATTTCAACACAGAATAGAAAAACATACATTTCACATGTGCAATTAGAAGTCAAAAGCAGATCTAAACAGGTATGTTTTCAACTTAGCTTTAAACAGTGTCATGTCAGTGATAGCTCGTAACCCAAGAGGCAGAGTGTTCCAGCCTCGGACCAGCCACTGAAAAAGAACCTCCAGCAGGTGTTGTCCTGCAGACCGCAGCCTCTACTGGGCTGATGTGCAACGAACAGTTCACATAAATAGGAAGGTGCAAGTCCATGAAAACAAACATTACGAGTTTTATGGTGCGTACAGACAAACGCTGACACGCCACCAACTTCCATGTTAACCCTATGTAGACGTGCTTCGACGCGCATCGAAATGTAAGCAAAGATGTCCGCGCGTATGAAGCGTTGCAAATGCGAGCAGATGAGGATAAACACGCGTCAAAGCCAGGGAGAACAGCGCGGTACAGAGCAGCGATGCCGCGCCCACTGCTTCATGCACTCAAGTAATCACAATCTACACGTGCGTTCATTTACGCCTTGTTAACCAATCAGGGACTGGGCTCAAATAGTGAGCACAAGCGTCACCTGTTACCTGCAGCAGTGGAGCAAAAAGGGCATACGCAATATACTGTATGCCTTTCATAGGGGCGCCAATAGTGATGTGTCGGTCGCGAACGATCCGGCTCTTTTGAACGAGTCTTTACAGTGAACGATATGAACAGGTTCGCGGTGGTGAAGTGTTTTTTTTTTTTATTCCTCTTTGGGGGAGGGGCGTCACTTTAGTTGTGCATGCTTATTTTGCGAAACAAAAGTCACTGCTGGAGTGGGGCAGAGAGGAGTGCAGAGGGACTGTCATCTCCACCCCCCACGAGGAGCTCAAAGTGAGCATAAGGTAGTTGCGGTAGTTGCGCCCGTGACCGGCAGCATGGAGGACAAGTTGATCATCGCGGTTTGCGCTCGGCCTGAGTTGTATGACACGCCTCCTAATTATGACGCTTGCAAAACTTCACGCGCCAGCAAACGGGCGTTTCTTGCGAGTGTGAAGCGGCAATGTTTGGCGTCCAACTAGAGGCTGACGGAGCGTGGACGCACGTTCTGTCTGAACGCACCTTTAGGGTGTTTTCACACAGGCTCTAGTTAGGTCGACTTAAAGGGACTTTCGGCCCGAGAGCGGCACTTTAGGGTCAGTGTGAATCTAACCGCAGCGCTTTAAGCCGGTCTAAACAGCCGCTCCGACTGCGGCTGAAACAGATGGTCGCATCTCGCTCTCTGCGTTGGAGCGGTGGTGGTGTGAAGGCGGCCGACCTCTGCTGAACTATTCTCATTTTGATGCCTCTTTTTTGCACGAAGAAAGAATGACTACGCGCTGCATGAGGACGTTTGGATTACTCTGATGAGGAAAAATGGATTAACTTTAAATCATCAAGGTACTGTACGCCTCTCTTTCCTGTCTTCCCCTTCACCTGCAGTGAAACTTTCCTCTCCATGTGCTGATTAAGTACATTCTCTGCGCTGCGCGTCTATAAGCCTCAGTGTATTTAACCACGAGGGAGAGGAGTGACCACAGTAACATCGGGGAAGTGTGCACGTACGTGTGCGTGCATCAGTGTCGGCATATTGACAGGTTGATGCCCGTTGTCATGGTAATAAGTTTGTTGTACAGGTGATCATTGTTACGTGGCTGATGTTGTGATGTTTTGTGCGAGCGTGTGTGAACATGGTGTTAACTAACTTTGGAGTAAATACAGTTGGAGCTAAGGCGGTCTCGAGGCGACCTACAAAGCTCCAACATGTGTGAGAACGTCTAAGTCCTGTCTGATTTGTTGAACTTGGAAACCAAAAAACAAGGAGAAATTTGAATTTGTACTGATTTTTTTCACTAATAAGTATTTTATTCTTGACCTGGTTCACATCCTATCTTACAAACCATACACAATTTGTTCAACAGGCAATTCCGCACAAGACCGTCTTCCATCCGCTGTGGCTCGGTCCTTGGCCCTTTATATAGGCGGCACGGTGGCACAGCGGTTAGCGCTCGTGCTTCACAGCTAGAAGGTCCCTGGTTCAATTCCCACCTGGACGGGGCCTTTCTGTGTGGAGTTTGCATGTTCTCCCCGTGTCTGCGTAGGTTTCCTCCGGGTACTCCGGTTTCCCCTACACTAAAAACATGTACAATAGGCCAGGATGAATGAGAGTGTGTTTGAGAGTGCGCATGGGGGACGACGGATGCAAATTAGCCCAAGGCTACAATCCGGTGTGGCGTGTTTACATGCATGAGACCCATGTATGTTCATTAACATGCACTGTCCCGACCAAATAAACCAATAAATAAATTATTAATATACCTCCTTCCACACGGCAAGAACTACAAAAAATTCAACATTAAAGTCACCTCACTTTTTGGAGCTTATAGCCATGTTGTTATGCTATTTCCTTCTCAAAACACCCCCAGAGCGGTTTTTGGCTTCATTCACGCAGTTCTAAGTAATCCTCCTGAATCCTGCTCTCTGAGCAGCTGCTCCGCCCTCTCCTGGTAAACCACTGAGCTGTTCAGTTGTGTCATCACAAAGGAACGGAAGTGCTCTACGTCTGTAATGTAATGCCTTACGGCCTGATTTTAATTTATAAAACAGCTTTTTCAGTTTTTTTTTATTTTTGTTGTGAGAAATAAAAAAAATAAAAATAAAAAAAGCAACTCTCCGACACGTCTGTGCTGTCCCAGGAGGCTAATCAAGCGCACCCACGGCCGGAGGATCCATGGATCCGAGCAAAAGTGTTGTTTTTGAAGACTGAGCTCTTTCTAACCTACTCTGGACACGCCTGTTCTTTTTTCTTACCCAACGATAATGTCACGGATGCGCGTTTGGCTACGAGAGGAACAGGACTATTCAGCCTTCCTAAAGAAGAGTGCACTCGCCAGAAGTTGGAATTTCTTTCTTGGATTCAGCGACTTTATCAACCAACCTGATGGATGCTTGGTGAACCGTGACCAGAATCAAAGTGGATTAACTTGTATAACCAACGCGATCCCATGGGGAGTCCAGACTGAGCGGTGAGTAAATCAAAACGCGTGTTAGCGTGTGTGTTAGCCATTTATGAAACTGTGTTGCACATGTCAACTCCTTATAACTGCATTATGTGAAGTAACTTCACTTTTTGCAGCAATATTTATGTTTATAATACTGCAAATGTGGAATGAGCGGAGAGAGGGCGGAGTTAACTGAATCGAAGCGTCTTGTCTTCCGGGTAGGGAAAATACCCCCCAAAATACTTACAAAAATACTTCTCAAAAATGAGTACTCCATAGTGATAGAGGTACAATATATCATATAAATGCCTATACTTTACTTTGGAATGGCTAAAATAGCATGATACAGAACCTTTAACAGTACAAAGACTGAAGTCCTTCTCATCGGTACCTCCTCAACCCTCTCCAAGGCTCCCACCTTCACTCTCTCCATAGACTTACAATACATGCGAACCTCACAGACCATAACTCAGTTCAAGTATCTTCTTAAAATTTACCTTTTCATTATGCCTTGTGATTTTAATTTTGTAATTTCTTTCTATTTTGTTGTACAGCAACCTTGAGTGTCTTGAAAGGCACTATTTTATTATCATCATCATTCAAAAACTAAAAAAGGATCCCAAATCTTTTGAACTAAAGTCACAAAATAAAAACTAAATTTAAACCCGTCTCTGTCCATTATTTAGATTTTTCAATATGAAACCTAAAATGTCAAAAAACTTGCAGTACATTTTTCCTCATATTCATGTCAGTAATCTACAGCACAAGTTTTAGATAAGGTATATAGTTTAAAGAGCGGGTAAATTAAGCGTATGACCTGTGAACCGCTGAACAGGAGGCGCAGGGGCCGCTCCGGAGCGAGGGCTGAGTGGGCGGGGCTGTGGGTTGCTGAGGGCGGAGTTGCTGAGGAGGAGCGAGGCCAAGGTAGGAGCCATCAAACAGCGACGAGGCGCCGTGAGGGCCCGCTCTGCTCCCGGCGCCTGGACAAAGGGACACACACACACAGCTGACCTCAAAGGATGGCTGGATAATCACGGTCATTAAAACAGCAAACTCTCCTGTCTCCATGGAGTCTTATGTGTAAGAGCTGCTAAAGCTGTAGTTTAAAGTCACGCCACGTAAAATTTTACCCAATTAATATCAGAGCAGCATAAACACTGACTGTAGAACACGGGAGCAGGTGCTTAAACAGTGAAATGAAGTATGTAAACTGCTTGAGTAGATCATATTTGCGAGAATTAGTATGCCGTAAAAAAAAAAAAAAGATTAAAATATCACTGAATTAATCTTCCCAATAGACGTAAGGCTGGGATTTGAAGTAATTTGTCCATTGTCAGTTACATCGTCAAATATATCGTTATCGAAATATTTCTTTTTATATCGTGATACAGATTTTTGGCCATATCGCCCTGCCCTAATGGCTAAACCAACAGTTTGGAACATTATTAAAAAGTAAGTAAGTGCTTTATTTGTCAACGAAATAGTGTTCAGGTGTTGGTCCTGAGCCGCTGCAACTGAGAGTGCCACCACCGTGGGTCAACCTGACCAGCATGTTTTTGGAGGTCAGGGAAACTGTAGCACCTGGAGAAAACCTGCCTGGCTGCCTTCAGTCTCCTCTGATCTTCTGAAACTGTGCCTCCTGGGTTTGTCCCCGTTTTAGAGCGTTTCACCTCTTCCTTCTTCTTCCTCCTGCGCAGCTCCCTCCGCTCCACAAGTCTTTTACCATCTAGTCATTTGTCCCTTTTTTGTTTCCTGGAGCACCTCTTGTGACGCTTCCACTGTGCTGCATGAGCCGAACAACACCAAAAGACCCAAAAGACCACAGATGACAAATGTGGAGGATGACCAAAGAATTCTTTCCCTGGTGAAGAAAACTCCTTCACAACAATAGGTCAGATCAAAACCACTCTCCAGGAGGTGGGTGTATGTGTGTCAAAGTCAACAATCAAGAGAAGACTTCACCAGAGAGAATACAGACCACCAGGTGTAAACCACTGGTGAGCCTCAAAAACAGGAGCCAAAAAACATCTAGAAAAACCTTTACAGTTCTAAAACAACATCCTAGGACAGATGGGACAAGATCAACTTGTACCCGAGTGATAGGAAGAGAAAAATATGGAGAAAAAAGGAAACATCCCACCTCATCAGTGAAACATGGTGGTGCAGCGTCATGGCATGGGCTTGTATGGGCCAATGGAACTGGTTCCCTTGTATTTATTGATGATGTGACTGTTGTCAAAAGCAGCAGGATGAATTCTGAAATGTTTCGGGCAATAGTATGAGCTCATATTCAGCCAAATGCTTGGACCATGCTTGTTTTCGTCAACGAAGACGATAACGATATCATTTCGTTGACGCCCCTTTTTTTAATGACGAGCTAAAAATAGCTCTTTGGGGACTAAAACCTGACGAGACGTCTATGAGTTTACGTCAACGAGACGAGATGAGACTAAATGAGACTAAAATGGGAGAAAGTGGTTCGTCAGATCGTTCACAAACAGAGTTTGTATGCGGAGCGGGAGAACACACCGGTAAACGTGACACAGAGCAGCGCCGTCAGCTCATGATGCTGCCGGGCAGCGGCGCCTCTCTCTCCCTCTCTCTCGCTCTCTCCCCGTGGTGTGCAGTGCACTGCTAGCGTACATCCTCCAAGGAGCGCGTCTGACATCGATGTCACAGGGACATCGAACTCAGGACAGTTTTAAATACCGTAGCGTCTGAACGCAGAAAGCATGTTGAGGTAGGCTACGTATGTGCAGACAGCGCTGTTGATAAAAAAATAATAATAATCTGAAAGCGGTGATCAGAGGACGAGGAGAGCGGGTGCTTTTGGGGAAAGTCCTGTTCACAAAGACACTTCTACTAGTGCCTATTGTGGTGTAATCTGTTTGTCAAAAGCTATAAAGCCAATAGATAACTATTATTTATCCCAATTTTCAATACTTATCAAAATTAATTATAACCTTTTATAATGAAACTGACGAAAACTTGACTAAAACCTTTTAAATTTTCGTCTGACTAAAACGTGACTAAAACTATCACATTTAGAAATGACGAAAATGTGACTAAAACTATACAATAAGCATTTTCGTCCAAAAGACTAAGACTAAAACTAAAAGGGCTGCCAAAAACAACACTGGCTTGGACGCCGCTTCACAGTGCAGATGGACAATGACCCAAAGCTACTGCCAAAGCCACCAAAGAGCTTTTTAAGGCAGAGAAGTGGAATGTTATTCAGTGGCCAAGTCAGTCGCCTAACATGAATCAAATTGAGCTGCATTTCACTTGTTGAAGACCAAACTGAAGGGAAAATGTCCCAAGAACAAGCAGGAACTGAAGACATTTACAGTAGAGGCCTGGGAAAGCATCACCGGGGATGAAACACAGCATTTGGTGACGTCTATGCCTTCTAGACTTCAGGCTGTAATTGACTGCAAAGGATTTGCAACCAAATATTAAAAAGGAAAAAGTTTGATTTGCAATTGTTTCTTTGTCTCATTACTTTTGGTCCCTTAAAAAGTAAGGGGCACACACACAAACGCTTGTAATTCCTATACCGTTCACCAGATTCCGATGTAAATAGCCTCAAATTAAAACTGAAAGTCTGCAGTCTAAGCACATCTTGGTTGTTTCAGTCCCAATATATAAAAGGACCTGACTGTAGATGGCGGGTGCAAGCAGTTCAAAAATTAAAGCACAATTTGGTGCCTCCTCCAGCAGATGTTGCCCTAGGCGGCCGCCTGGGTCGCCTATGTCCTGGGTTCAGTGGATTTTTAAACTGGAGAGTGCATACTAGCCCAGATTTTTAAAAGTAAACAAACAGCTAGCTTATCAGCTAAAGACATTTGAGAGACCTACACATTTCTTCTGAAACACTAAAGAAGCACCAAGAGCCCCCCCCCACACACCCCTGCAGCACAGAAGAGCCATCACAAGAGGTGCTACAGGAAACAAGGAAGGGACAAATGAGGAGTTATTCCGGCAAGACAGCTAAGTCACACAAGCCTCTGTCCCTACTAATGTTCTGGCTAATGGGTGTTGACTGGAGAATAAAACTAAGCTCTTCCCAGAAGATGGTGAAAGACTGTTGTGGAGCGAACGGAGCTGCGCAGGAGGAAGAGGAAGGAGGAGGAGCTGACCAGTGCAGGACACCACGCTCTGAAAAAGGGACAAACCCAGGAGGCGGTGCTCCATTTCAGAGGAGACTGATGGCAGTACTACGGCTTCCCAGGCCTCCAAAAACATGCTGCTCAGGTCGGCCGACAGTGGCTCAGGATTAACCCAACTCCTGAACACAATGTCGTTGTACAATTGTACGATGAAAATAATACACTTACTTACTAAAAAAAACAAAAACAGACGCCACAGTAAAGCCATCTCCCATGCTGGCTTTTATTTTGTAAGGCATTAAAAATCCCATTTGTTCCAAGGCTTGTCCCGACCCATGGACTTTTCTCAGAAGAAAGTGTTTTATTCCCAACCGAATACAGTGGTTTGATGTCCGTTATGAGACGGACGAAAGAAAGTCGTGCTGTTAATTAAAAATCTAAAAGGAAGTAAGAGAGGAAGGGGAGGAGACCTAGTGAAGTTGGTTTCATGTTGGATGGCGGATAATTGTCTCCAACACTTTGGTGCCGCTCTGGAGGAAGCGACAGCCTGTTCCACACGGACTAAAGCTCTACGGGCGGTACTTACATATTCTCTGTAGCACGGGTCAAGTCCTGATCATGTAAATAAGAGAGATTATGGGTGGCACTTCTATAAACCCATAGCCTTCCTACAGAAGAATGTGTACATTACAACAATACATTTATTTCAAGCATAGACCAAAGCAGTGTTGTTGGTTTAATTCCATTAGGTTTTCTATGTTCATCTATCAAAGGCATACTTGGAGTGAAGTTGAAATAGGCGCTAAATTATCACTTTTGAAACTCCTTAATCTGTTTGAGTACCTGGGTTTGATGAGTCCAGTGGAAGTCCAATCTCTCCTGCGGCTGCCTGAGGGACTGTGGTAAGACGGCGGAGTCCTGCGGCTGCCTGAGGGACTGTGCTAAGACGGCGGAGTCCTGCGGCTGCCTGAGGGACTGTGCTAAGACGGCGGAGTCCTGCGGCTGCCTGAGGAAAAGCTGGTACAGTCCCAGCAGCTCCTGACACTCTCTGTACTGCTGCTGCAGATCTGGGAATGAAAGGGTTAAGGGCCAAATCTGCTCAGAGGGATTTTGGTTCTTGTTTCGTTGTTGTTTAAACTTAAGTTATTATAGAAAAATCTGTAAAAACCTCCTTATTTTTGTGGTTCAAAGCTCAACTGTCAGGAATCAGATCTGTAAAAATCCCAGGGAGAAAATCTTCTAAATGTAGTTGAGTGGGAGCCTGTAAAGTGTGGAGTCTCATGGAGCAACTAAAGTGCAGAATGTTGTTAAAGAGCGGAATGAAAACGGCCCTAAAGTTTAGTCCCTTTGTCTGCACATGCGCCCGGTGTATATTCCTCCCGTTTTTAGCCGCTGCCGTCTCCCACAAAGGAAATGACCATATTTGGACTACAGAGTGTCATTGGGGGGATTCCGTGTGTCACGTGGATATCAAACATGTCAGCATTTGTGAATAGATACGAGTGGGATACGCGGCCATGTTGGAGTGATTTCAGATCCCAAGTCGACAAAATGATGTATTGTAAATCATCTTCGTAAAGAGAGAGTTTGGTCTGTTTTTACATGGACATTAAAACTAAGACAATAAGGACTAAACCAGACGCTAATCTCTAAGTTGACTTGTTTTGACCTTCAGCAAACAAAGATCAGTCGGTTAAGGATACTCTCTCGTTCCTGGGCGATGAGGACGTTCTGCTCCTCTAGTTCCAGAATTTTCTGCTCGAACTGGCCCTGTTCGTCTCTGAAACGCAGAGTGGTCTCTTCCTTCTCCTCGCTCACTCTGGAACACGGACAGCAGGGGGAGCAGTGAGTACACATTGCAATGGAAATCTCTGGGCCTTCTTTACAGATAAAACACTCCGAATGAACTGCTCCGGTGAACTCAAAGACAAAATGACATCCCTGTATGGACTGGACCATTTACAGCCAGCAGCAAGTCAAATGTTATGCGTTTAATGCCGTTTTAATGTCCAAAAACGATTTTATAATGCATCGACAACAAAATAAATCTGCATTTATTTTTCTTTAGATTAAAAAAAAAAACACCACACTGATATGAGGAATCTGGATATTCAAAAGTAAATTGGAGGCAAAAATATTTGTACAATTTCAGCCAAAAACTGCAGCTGAAAGAGTTCTAGACGAGAATAGAGCTCCACAGTCCCGCCTCCTCTCCGGTCCGGAAGTAAAATTCCCCTTGCTTTGGGGCCGTATGGATTTCAAAAAAGTCTTCAACTACGTCAGCTTGGGCTGAAACCAGCTATGTGGTTATAAAGCGACCTCAAAGTCAGATGTAGGTGAAAAAAACACGTAAGATCGATCTAGTTTAGGAAAAAATACAGTTTAACAGCGAGCTTTCGTCCTAGAACTACGTTACCCAGTATGCTCGGTAGTCACGTGATCTACGCCAAGATTGGTTGAGCTTCACGTTCCCCACGTATTTATTTATTTATTTATTGTAATGCAGGCTGCATATATATTTTTAGCGGCAAATGTAATGATTATGTGCAATCATGATCTCGCTTTCAGACATGATGCGTTATTTCAGCGATGAAATAAAAAGTGTGAAAAGAGGGGGAAAAAATTATAAATCTGGTCACGTTTGCTCTTAAATAGGAAAATTACGTTGAAACCCTTGTCTTAATGGTAAAAGAAAGTCACCGAACCCGCTAAAACCACCGTTGCCACTTACCAGCGCCGTGTCGCAATGGTTTATGGGATACGGAGTTTCTAATGTCAGGAAGTAAAATATGTACACATGCTTGTACCTTTGCCTTTTCTTCAACATTATGTCTTCTTTTTGGATTGAAATTAAACATTTTATGGTCACAAATTGCTACATAGCTGATTAGCTTTTGCGGTGTTGTTAAACTCTTAATATTTGAATTTTTGGAAAATCGACGGTCTCAGAGAAAGGGATTTTTTGCTTCCGGACCGGAGCAGCAGGACCGGAAAGGGTGGGACTGTGGAGCTCTATATAGATACAGACGGCATCGCGTCATAGAAGGGGGCGTGGCTTCTACTGCTACTTCTCTTTTTAGCCATTGTCTGGTGGAATGTGAACTTATTTATCACATACAAATAAAGTCAAGTCTAAATCGGGTCCATGTGGATGTTTATTCACAGAAGATTGTTCAGTAGAAGTGAAAAAACGGCAGTCATAGCTAGCGCTAGCTAGCGTTAGCATTAGCACGCTGCTAACATGAAGCAACCTGTTAGCATTCTCCGTATAGGATACGCATCTGTGACTGAGTGTGTGCATGGTGCGCTTGTGTGTGTGTGTGTGCTTCTGAGGGGGGTACACACATGGGCATGGGCGTGTGCACGGCACGCACTCACCTGGGGTCCGGATGAGAGAGGTCTGGTCTGGGTAGCCACAATTTTTGTTGACCGCACCGCACTCATTCCATTTATCATTTTTTGTCTGTTAATCCTTCTTGTTTCCATCATTTTGTCATATTCATTTTAATGCGCTGTTATAGCGTCCTTTTTAACACAATAAATGTACAAAACGTAACTCTGGATTTCAGCGTATTTGTCACCATATATAGCCTCCTTGCGCGTCACAAAGCTAACCATAGGACCCAGCCTCATCCTCTATGCGGCTAAAAGGTTTGGTCAGAAGCTGTAATACTTCGTTATTTATGTATTTATGGTCTGTTGAACCACTTTGCTCCTCTCCATGTCTTTGCATCTTTATTTAGTAGAACATTACATCAATAATACAGCATTTGTTTAAGTAGTTTTTAAATAATTGGAAAAAGTTTTGAGTTTTCTCCAAATTGTTTTCCCCCTTAACTGTTTTCACACATGACCATATATGGGCGATTCCAGAGATGCCGTCTGTATCTATTAGTGTTCTGAACGAAATTATTAACTAAATATACCAAGAAATTACGATTTAATGCCAGTTTGGATCAAATTTAACATTTCTGGAAACAAAATGAGACTTTTAATGCATTGGAAAGAACTCAGTCAGAGCTTTAAAGTGAGCCCTCGCACAACTTCTAGGACTCAGGGTAACTCAGAGACATCGCCGTGAAAATAGGTCACAAGATTGTACACTTCGGATCCTATTATTTTATATATTAATTATTAATAATTTTGGAACCATAAGAGATAATGGGCCCGATCTTCTACAGAAGAGTGACATCTTGTGTGCAGACAAACAGGCTTAGAAAGCGTAGGTTTCCTCCGGGTACTCCGGTTTCCCCTACCACTAAAAACATGTACAATAGGTGAATTCTCCAGCCAGGTGATTCTGACCATCAGCCTGGCTCCACATCATGGAGATGGGTCCCGGGCGCGGCACTGCCGTCGACCACTGCTCCTTATGGGTTGCCTCAGCGGCATCGCTGGCATCAGGATGGGCATTTAGCATTTAGGCTGCATCACTTACATGACAAACTACACACTTTATTCCACTGTGAGCTAAACATTGACCGTGTCCGAGTGAAAGAGAAAACACGGCTGGCTCTGGTATTGAAGAGCGCTGTGTGGGGCTCCACACGCACCACAGAAACGTGATCAAACACAAGCATGTGCGCCCCCTGACTCGCCATACCCACCGCCACCACCCACTCCGCAGAATATATTGGTCTGCAGGAGGAAAAAGCTTGGGGAGGGACCACTGTTTTACATAACTTCCCTAACAAAGCCCCTCCTGCTGTCACAGTTCAACACTGACACATTAGAAGCATCATACACAGGATAATAGACATTTAGAAAGAAATCGGTCAAACATATTGGCTGTGCATATTGGCACCGGCCTTAGAAAAAAAACATACTGGATGAGCTCTACTGTGGTTACAGGCTTTCTAGCTGATGACCTGTGGTTACAGGCTTTCTAGTTCTGTTAGCTTTGATGACCCTGTGGTTACAGGCTTTTCTAGCTGATGACCCTGTGGTTACAGGCTTTTCTAGCTGTTGACCCTGTGGTTACAGGCTTTTCTAGCTGTTGACCCTGTGGTTACAGGCTTTTCTAGCTGTTGACCCTGTGGTTACAGGCTTTTCTAGCTGATGACCCTGTGGTTACAGGCTTTTCTAGCTGTTGACCTGTGGTTACAGGCTTTCTAGCTGTTGACCCTGTGGTTACAGGCTTTTCTAGCTGTTGACCCTGTGGTTACAGGCTTTTCTAGCTGATGACCCTGTGGTTACAGGTTTTCTAGCTGATGACCCTGTGGTTACAGGCTTTTCTAGCTGCTGACCCTGTGGTTACAGGCTTTTCTAGCTGCTGACCCTGTGGTTACAGGCTTTTCTAGCTGCTGACCCTGTGGTTACAGGCTTTTCTAGCTGCTGACCCTGTGGTTACAGGCTTTTCTAGCTGCTGACCCTGTGGTCACAGGCTTTTCTAGCTGCTGACCCTGTGGTCACAGCTTTTAGCTGCTGACCCTGTGGTCACAGGCTTTTCTAGCTGCTGACCCTGTGGTCACAGGCTTTTCTAGCTGCTGACCCTGTGGTTACAGGCTTTTCTAGCTGCTGACCCTGTGGTTACAGGCTTTTCTAACTGTTGACCCTGTGGTTACAGGGTTTTTCTAACAGTGACCCCGTGTTTGTACCTGGCCAGTTCCTGGATGAGGTTGGCGATCCTCTTTTTGTCTTCCGGACACAGATGTTTCAGACTGATCCTGTCTCTCTCCGTCTGAACACAGGGAAAACACATTAGAGTTCAGATGTGTCTCAAAGCCGATGCCCAATTAGGGATATTTTTTAAAATATATTATCTCGGTGGTTTAACGCGCCCGCGGTGTCAGCAAAGTGAGCCTTACCAGACGACATCTCATCTGCTGAAGTTGCTGCGCAGGCGCATTTTGTAGTTTACAACAAAAACAAAACTTTCGCGAAGCTGAAATCATGTCCGAAGAAGGAGACGACAGCACTCAGGACGTCTATCAGCCTTCAAACAGGACCAAGTCTGAAGTCTTGTGATATTTTGGGTATTTTAAGAATGCAGAGGGACAGTTGATAGAAGACAGTTATCCGTTTGCAGAACGTGCAGGAAAAACAGTGTCTGCTAAAGGCAGCGATACTTCGAACCTCATGACTCATCTGCATGACTGTCACCCACAACTCTAAAGCCAATGCAAGGTAATGTTAACATTAGCATTTTAGCTGAAATGCATGATGTGGGGACTTTGGGTTGAGGGAGAACGCAACGAGTCGCCCCATAGTGCAGTCGCAGCGACGGGGTCAGCCCGATGTTCCCCGGGTCCGATGTTCCCCGGGTCCGATGTTCCCCGTACCTATGTTCCCCGGGTCCGATGTTCCCCGGGTCCGATGTTCCCCCGTACCTATGTTCCCCGGGTCCGATGTTCCCCGGGTCGAGGAACATCGGACCCGGGGAATATCGGACCCTCCGAAAGCCGGAGGGTCCGATGTTCCCGGCTGCGGGTCTCGCTCATAGACATGTTATTGCTGCGCGTCTTCATGCGCCCGACAATTAAAGTCCTGCTGTAAACTCTTCTAACCGACAGGCCTATAGGCAGTAAACACTCGCCTCTCACCGCTCTTTCTTCTCTCTTCACCGCCTGGCACAGCACGGCCCGGTACGCGCGGATAATGGCGCAACAAGCGGCTTGGTTTCGCTCATAACTCGCCTACTGATAACTTTATAACATATTATAAGCCTTGTAGATCTCGCATTGTAATAGCCTACAACATGTGTGTACAACCTCAGAATAAGAACGTGTCGCAGTTCAGACAAGAAAAGTAAAATTAGCTACAGCAAACTCACCCACACCCACAGATTTCCCTCCGTTTGTTTGACTGGTTCGTTGTTGTAGCTCGATCGTGCTTAAATCCATGTTTTTCTCCGTGCAGCCCCAGCATACTCCATCACGCGGTGTACAGAGAGCCAAGTGCAGCGGCTCGTGCCATACCGCTCCTAACTCTAAGCTCTAAGTTTTATCTGATGTCTGCACTCCAGCCTTATGCACATTAAATTAGGGATCTTTTTAGAATGGGGCAACACATGCATTGCGTCCTCACTTCTCTCCCAGTGCCGCGCCTGTCATGCGCTCATTACGCACTGTGCTTCGGCCATCAGATGCTCCGAGAGGCACCACTGAGGCCTCTGTGATTGAATGACGTTTAACAGTATTTGCGCTGCTGTTTTATTAATGCAGTTCACAAAAAAACGATCCATAGATAATAAATGAGAACGATGAGGAAGAGGAAAAAGGAAAACTGCCAACATGGCCAGTGATCGGGGCAATTACGCGGCACCGGGGTGGACCTGTGAACACCCACTTTTGTCCTTAGCCCACCCGACGGTCCTTATCATTCACTTCCCTGCCTCTCCCAGGACAGAGACATCTGCACGGTCTGCACCGTTGTCTGCAGGACGCACATCTGGCTGTCTCTGTGCAGATTGTTGCATCGTGCGCTCTGTTCCTAAAACTTGTGTCCCCAACCTGTCATCCCTTCTTGCACCCTCTCTTTTATCAGCCCCTTTTTCAAATCAATTGACCTTATTTATTTGTATTATTCACTGTCCCACTGTTAAGTGTACAGAAGAGAGAAAGAGAGAGGAGAGAATGTGGTCCCGCTGTAGCGCGCTGCGATCAAAGGGCTGCGCTCCACATTTATAGAAAGGCCAATTCTATTTCTTCAATTTAGTAATTTTGTTTTCAAATTGAAAACAAAATAAAAATTGTAATTGATTTTCGATTATTATTTTGAAATGACAAACAAATAAATAAAACAAAGAACGAACCACGGCACCTTCTCCGGTCCATGCGTCCGTCCAATATTTTGGACTCTGCTGGACTGAGTCAGTGCAAATGGAGTACTAACTAAAACAAATTAAAAGAAAATTGGAACGAAAAGAATGAATTATCTTCAAATATGATGTTGCAAAAAGGCGTCTTGACCAATTGATAAAAGGTTCAAACCTAATGTGTGTTTTTACAAAGGAACAATGCACATCTCAGGAAACGAAAATGCTGAAGTAAAAGGCACTGGACTAAAAATACTGGGACTAAATTGGCAAACGAAAAATGATGTATTCGCGTTTGACCTGAGTGATCTGATGGAGCTATTGCAAGAAACCAAAAACACTAAACGAGGCGTGCAAGAGACTGCGCCAATCGTTTATCCTATTGGCTTTTTATCGCCTTTCAAACGTGGATTTAAATGCTTCTTTTATGAAATGCTGAGGCGTTGGAAATACTTGTAACCTTGTAACTTGTTGGAGAAAGTTCTCACGCAAAACATCCAAGGACTTTCAAATCGGAGGTCGTTTAAACAAACGAAGTTTACTTGGAGAGGACGCTCTACCTGTGATGAGCTGACCAGAGTCAGGCTCACCGGCGGGGGTCTGTTGTAGCTTCTCATTCTCAGCTGCGCAAAGCGAGCGCACCTTACCGGACCCGCGCTCCTCCCACGGGGCTCCATTATGCGTAAAAGCATGATGCTCTAAGCAAAATCGCGTGTTTGAAAAACTATGCAGCAATAGTTTCAATTGTCTTCATTTTATTCAGTCAGAGATGTCAAATAGCAGATGCCTGGGGGAGAGCGAGGGGAGAGCTGGATAACGTGCCCAAAGTTAGCCATAGACACAAGCTGCGATCAGCTGAAATATGAACACACAGAGAGCAAGAGGGAAAAAGGAAAGTAAATAGGCTAGTTGGTATTTCCTCTCTATAGGTATTCACAAAAGTTGGCACGGATCATATCCCGTCTTTCGTGGATGAAGAAATGCAAACATCAAAGGGCACACACGGGGAACAGCGGAACTTGTCTCATTGTTGAAGTCCCGATGTTCCCCGGGTCCGATGTTCCCCCACTTCTATTGGCGGGGGAGCATCGGACCCGGGGAACATCGGGACTTTTTAATATGCGAGGTACCGATGTTCCCTGGGTCCGATGTTCCCCCACTTCTATTGGCGGGGGAACATCGGACCCGGGGAACATCGGTACGCACCCGCAGCGACATCGCCAGCATATGAGCCGTGTCACGGATACCTCCTTAATGGAAATGGCATAATGCATTACGGGGCTCCCATGGATCTAGGGGGCTCCCAGGAAGCAGATTGCAATAGATTCATTTTTATTTTATTTTATTTTATTTTAACAACGATTACTGTCTGATGACATTTTCCCAAATCTGCAAAGCACACTGGAAGGACACAAACTGAGGACAATATTTTCCTGATATAGAGGGTTTATTTAGTTGTTCGAAAATATTATAACACGTTTCTGCCACTATAACTAGTACATGCAATACCCTCGAATCGATCAACAACATCAGTTTGTGTAGGACTATCAATGCTTTACGAACATATTCTACATACTTTTAAAAAAAATACCACGATAATACCTCAGACCGTGATAATTTTGGTCACAATAACCGTGAGGTTAAATTTTCATCCCGTGACAGCCCTATACAGTGCTTTATATTTGGTAAAACCAGGTTGCCCTTTGACGTGGTTGATTGTTACCTGTGCCGCCGGTGGGAAGGCGGCGGCTGCAGGGACAGGCAGCGCATCCGACTCAGTGCCCGCCGAGCTCTCCCTCCACATGGCGCTCGGTTTACGGAACGCTCTCTTCGCCACGGACTCACTGCCGCGGCCTCTTCTGGTGGTCGCGGCTCGGAAAGCAGAGACCAAAGGAGCTCCACGGTTTGAACCTAAACATAAACATGAAGATAGTAACGGTTGAGAAATGCATTTTTGTTTCAAGCTTCTCATTAGGAGCAGCTTTGGTATTTCTGTGAACAGTATAATCCAAAATGTTATGCAGTCTGCGTTTGACCATATTTTAAGATTTTCCCACAACCTTTCACTATACAGTAAATTTCAAGATAAAGTTGATTTAAAATATCAAAATCCCCTTTGAATATAAGTCAGAACTTAGACCCATACAGGTTTAAACCTGGCTCCATGATTATTCAGATAAATTAAAGTATTAAATGCAAAATGTACATCAAACAATACACTGATGTTATGTACTTTCTTTCCTCTTTAAGCGCTGTGAATTACTTGCTTTAACACTTACCAGGGACACAAGCCAGAGGTTGATCTTCATCCGATACTAAAACAATACAAAAGTCAGATCAAAATCAGATCAGTATGTATTTGTCTCCATAATGTCTACTGTTTAAACGTTCAAGACAAATAATAAAGTAGTTACAAGGGCTAAAAGTTTGAAATCTGACCGTAAACACTGCGCTAACAACTTCGGAAACTCCTCAGGATATCGCCCCAAATACGTTAAAACATTAGCACACAGACACGTATTGAGGCAGACATTATCAACTAAATGCTGCGCCACAAAATACGACTTTATCAATGAGAAAAGTACCGTCATTCTTCCAAAATATCCCAGTTTTTCGGAGGTTTGTGGCATGGTTTGCAGCCGCCGCCGCCATCTTGAATTGACCGCCTCCTCCCGAAGAGCCAAGCAACCGTTGCTAAGGGCTGCAGGTCCCGCCTCTTTTCCACAGCTCACGCACTGATTGGCTGAAATTCTGGAGTCCCATGTTCTGATTGGCCAAATGGGTTTATCTGTCTTAAATGTTCGTCTTTTTGACAATTAAAAATTGGCCTTACACCCTTTAATGGCGATGGTGTTAAAACAGATGGTCTAGTCCAGTAGAAATCTTTTTTGTTTTATTTTCTATTTTATTGTATTTATTTTATTCGGACGAGAGGCGGAGCTACAGAGTCTAACTAGGCTAACCGTTAGCATGCTCGAATCTGAAATACAGAATAACTTTTTCGAAGACTGACTCAAACTTATGATTGTGGCTCTGATAAGGGACTCAGGGGATGTTTGTGAATGACAGAACGTTTTCACAAATTAGAGCATCCATGCGAGTGTAATTGGATTTATCCACGATCGTGCTTCCGTACACTATCGTGTAAACACAGTCACTTCCGTTGTATACATGCGGCAGAAGAAGGATGCTGCAACTGTCCGCACAATCCTAATATTTTCACAAGTTTATCAAAAATGGACGAGGCAAAGGACGATTTGGCGTTTAAGGGTGTCGCCGAAAGGTTGACCCTCGGGATTATACGTATTCTCGGTACGTGTTATACTCGTTTTTACTGTCATTTTACGGCGAGACGCTGCAGGTGGTGAAGATCGAGGCAGTCAGTCAACCAACCGGCCAGGCACCACTTAGATATTTGGAAATAATAACATAGCATTCATGCATAATAATCACCAAAATATTACCTTTTGTGATCGTATACGTTTTAATTTTGTCAGTTTATTTGTGATTTATTTAATATACATTTTTGTTTGTTTTTATATGGGATTGCATATCTTTAGACTTTGATTAAGCTAGATATTACAGGGGAAAAGTCTGATATGACTAAAGTGATCAACTAAACTTTAAGCAGAGGTGGGTAGAGTAGCCAAAATATTTACTCAAGTAAGAGTATCCAATCAATCAATCAGTCACCATGAATTGTGTTAAACAAAACAAGCCAACAAAACAGAAAATCCTGCGGAAAATTCCCAGAAAATACAGAAAAACAAAACCATCACTGTTTACATTTACACTGACCACGTCCACATCATGATTGTTACCTGTGATATAGGTCTTTAATATAGCTTTTTGTTTGGTTTATTGTGTAGAATAAATATATCTCCAAAGTGTCATCTAGATCATCAAAACTCTATCTGTTCAGAGTGTGACAGTGAGTAGCTTTATGTCATATAAATATTTCTTAATTTTTTTTTTTTATTTAATTCAAAAGACATCATACACACACCACAAAACCGCCAAGCCAATACAGTATGAATGAAAGAGCAGAGGAGAAGAACAATATGAGTGAAATTGGATTTTGAGCAAGTCTGCGAGGTGTTTGTCAAAGGTATGGGAAAAAGAACAGCACTGGCAAGCTATTGTCTTTGGGACGTGTGCATGTTGCCCACATTATGCCAATTTGTGTGAGTTTTCGGGGTCACGGAAGAGCACTCAAAAATGCGATTTCAGAGGCAGAAATAATACGAAAACGGGGAAGAAGAAAGACTGGGACTTTCTGATTTATTAGGGCGTAGTCCTAGGAATTAAATTAGAGTGTAAAGTATGGGGTCTGCTGATGATGTCTCAGAGTGTGAGCATTTGGAGAAAACAACCTTGGAAGTTCGCAAAGTGGACTCAGTCACATAATAAAACAGATTATTCCTGGTGTAAATATCGATGTGTTGCTTGGCTGTCTCCCCGTAAGGGGCTCAATGGAGCGTCTGTTTAATGGTATTTTCTCTCTCACAGAGAACATGCCTGGTGTGGCCGACGTGAGGTTCGCAGAGAGAGAACCCGCGGACAAACGGAGCCTTTTGTCCTGGGAGCAGGTATGACCATAATATTTATTTATGATGAAGTGACGGATGTTAGAAAATCCAAATGTTTGAACTGTTTTCCAGAGAAACACCTGCATTCTTCCCGAAGACCTGCGGGATTTCTACCTCACCACAGATGGCTTCATGCTGAACTGGAGCGTCAAATTAGACAGTAGGTTTTAATCTTTGTATTATTGTGATTATTTTATATTGAAATAGCCTTTGTACCAATGGTTCTCAAACTGTGGAATGGGTCCCACAGAAGACCTCATCTGACATTTTATACTTTATCCAATGTTTGTGTTTTTTGGGGTGTGGACTTGGTTTACACCTAGTTATGACATCATTTATTTATTCGCACTGGTTCAGGTTCAGCTTTGAGCGTTTCTTTGATTTGCTTTAATGCCTGCTCGTTTACTTGGTCCCATTCGAACTGTGCGTATTAGCATAGCAGTTGTCTGAGTTGTGGGCTCATTTCTGCCAGGAAAAACGCAAATTTGGCAAGGTCATTTACCATACCGAGGATTGTCTCTAGCCCTGCTGTTGTTTCACTGGGTTTCATATCCCTGACAGCTTCCACCAGGTGGGGATCTGGCTTCAATCCTTTGGCTGTGATGCAGCATTTCTCAGGACTGAGTTTTAAACCTCTCTCTGGTGCAGATGAGCATGGCCCTTAGGTTTCTGTCGTGTTCTTCCTTTGCCTGTCCGAACACTTATGTCATCAACGATGCCTGCCACTCAACTCAGGCCCTTGTATGTCTCATGGATCCTTCTCTGGAACTCATCCTGGGCAGATACTGTGCCGAAAGGACTTCTGAGGAAACGATACCTGCCAAAGATGTTATTGAAGGTTGTCAGAAAGATGACTCATCACTCAACTCGATGGCTTAAATATCGAGCATGCTCCTGCTGGTTTATGAGCTACACCCTCGAGAGTGGGTAGTGGGTTGTTCAATGACCCCGGATCTAGGCACAGGCATTGTTTTTGTATTTAACCTATTTGATGGGCTCTTCAACTCTGTTTTCTAGTCTTTGAGCGCAAACTGCACTGGGCATACGACTGGTGTGACGCTTGGGTCCTCTGAAACTGCACTCGCCTTGTCTTGACATGTCTTTGAAAACATCCCAGTACACACTGGCTCACTTCTGTGACCTTGATAAGGCCAGTGTCAAACTTGAAGGTTAGTTTTACTTTGTCTGGGCCTAGCTGTATAGCTTCATTGTCCTCACTTGCTGCTGTAGTGTCTATGATCAGAATCAGTCTTGGACAGTGTGCACCTCCCTGTGTCCTGTTTTCCTCTGACTGTTTGGTTTGATCCGCACACTTTTTCAAAGTGGTTAAACTGTTTACATTTTGCTTGGCAGTCTGTTCACCTCTCATAGCTTCCACCGCATGCTGTGCATCTTTTGCGACTTACTGCATGTGGTTTGTGGTTGAGCTAGCTGTATGACGGTATACATATATATTATATATACAGTTGTGCTCATATTTCAAAGAATATGAATAATGACACAACAGTTTGCTCTTTTTAAATCATAATGACCATGATCAAAAGTTTACTGATCTGGTGATCTTGGCCTGATAATATGCACACAAGTGGACACAAACGGGTTTGAATGACTACTAAAGGTAAGCATCCTCACTTGTGACCTGTGTTTGTAATTATTGTGTGTGTGTATAAAAGGTCAGTGAGTTTTTGGGCTCCTGAGAGACCCTTGCATCTGTCATCGAGTGCTGCACTGGCGTTTCTGGTTTCTGAGTCATGAGGAAAGCAAAAGAATTGTCAGTACTCAGGAGAACATACTCCTTGCTCGGAAAGACCCTAAACTTGGATTTTCAGAGGTGGCTGCATGATATCGAAGTAACTGGGGATATGGTTGTGCATTATTGCAATAACGATACTATTGCTACATTTTGCTCAAACATTTCAAAACAACATCCCATTCTAATCAAACACAAATCGTAAGTAAGGCGTTTTTCAGCTAATTGTGTCAGAAGAAGACTTGGAAAAACAGCAAAACAAAAGTCAAATTTACTGAACCTTTACGCATTTATAAGTTCAATGCATTGTTTGTTTATGGCTGAGATTGCAAACAAAATGTGTGGATCTCCGTCAGTTGAAGACTCTAGTGATGTTGTGGTTGTTGTCACCTATTATTGTGATATGATATTTTTTGCGATCTACTTTGCAGTACTGAGTACCGGCCTACTTAAAGCACTGATGACCATCCTATCCTTGTGTTTCAGACGAGAGCGTCCCTCTGGGCAGTATGACGGTGAATAGCGTGTCCCGTCTGTCTCCTCTGGTGCAGCCCGTGTCTCTGTTCTCTCGCCCCAATGCGCCCTCGCTGTCCGACCTCGACTGGGACGACGACACAGGTCAGTCGCTCCCTCCTGTCCTTTTGATTTAAGGCAAGACACTGCAGGAAAACGGCCCCAACGTTGTTTGCATCTGCACGCATATACTTATATATTTTAGGGATTTTAGATAACTGTCAAAGTCAATAAGAAACCGTTTAAAGTTGGGGATTGCACATGTTTATTCCGCCGTGGACTTTGGTGGCTAACGTGTTCCACAAAAGAAATAACCATATTTGGATAACAGAGTGTTGTCGGGGGGATTCCGTGCATCGCGTGGATACCAAACATGTCATTATTTGTGAATGGATACTGGTGGAAAACACAGCGGCACATGGACATGTTGGGGCTAATTGAAGTGATATTTCAGGATTTTTGACATGGGGTCTAATTTCCAGAGTGTTGTTGATTTCTGGAGATATATATTTTCTTTTATTCATGCAGTCCTTATATTTGAAGAGTTTAGTGGCGTTAGGCTAGTGCTAGGCTAGCGCATTTCTACGGTAACAGCTAGCCTGCATTAAAAACAGTGTGACCCACTCCACAGTGTACCTGAGGCAAATCACTTATAACACCAGACTAACCATATAGTAAATGTCTGTGTCTATAGAGTAATTTTTGAAATATAACAGACCTTACATCACATGAAGTTATTTTAAATACAAAATGGTTAAAATTATTCTATCGACACAGAAATTTATATCGTTAGTCTGGTGTTAAGTGATATGCCTCAGGTGCACTGTGGAGTGTGTCAGTTTGTAATGCAGGCTAACTGATACCATAGAAATTCACTAGCCAGCACTAGCCTAGCGGCATGAGACTCTTCAAATATAAGAACTGCATGAATTAAAAAAAAAACTATCTCCAGAAATTAACAACACTCTGGATAATTAGGAAATGAGGCCCTATGTCAAAAATCCTGAAATATCCCTTTAAGACCAAATCTAAAGGCGACAAAACGTCATAAATAAACCTCGTAAAAAGTGTACCTTTACAATACCTGTGCTTTAACAATACTTCGTTTTTGATTGAGATTCCTGAACAATACTTTTTCCAATACATATGCAAAAATATTTGTGATATAAAATTATAAATATATACCTGTATATAAAACAGATTACCCTCTTAACTCGCACCTGAACCGGGCACATTTTCTCCAGTTTGGCTTATTCTAAAAGCTTCTTGAAAATAAGCACCAACATGGCTTTGAAAACGAGACCTAAACAAGGATGAAAACAACAATAAAAAGGTATTTAAAAAAAAGCATCAAAAACGTGACGACGCGGTAACAACGCGGTCTTAGCTTTCAAATGAGGCTTATATAGGGCTGGAAAGTCTCGTACCAGTACGCACTTCCGGTTCTTCGGTCGGATGCAAACAAACAACCACGTGCTCGAGAAGGCGGCTGAATTGAATAGTGCAAAATGCTTTTGTGCGAGCGGTTTGCCTTAGCAGTTTAACACAAAATGCCAGCTGCAGACGGCCAGCACCAGTGAATCAAGGCACGTAGGTCCGTTGTTTATAAAATAGTTCACAGAGGCAATTTATACCAAAGACGAGTTTATTTTACTTTTTAGTTAACCTCTTAACCTCCACCATTTTCTCCAGTTTGGCAACATGCATAAAACACATAAAAGTGACAAAAATGTGACAAAAAAAGTTATAAAAAGAAGACAAAAAGTGACAAACAAGTTATAGAAACATGACCAAAAAAAGCAACAAAAAAGTTATAGAAACATGACAAGAAAGCAACAAAAGCCAAACTGATGAAAATAGACTTGGTTAAAGTGGGAGTTAAGAGGTTAAGACACTATTTAGTTTGTAGTTTGTTTCACAGTTCTGCTGTTGAGTCCTTAGTGGCTTCAGTCACCGTAAATGACCACAGTCTATCAGTAGAGGTGTTGCTCTCACACACGGAGCTCCATACATGTCCAGTAACAGGGGAATAACAACACAAAAAGGCGAATCAAAGGCAGCTGAAAAGAGTGGTAGAATGAGAGGTAGAATGTTCTACACGGTTTTATATTACTATTAAGTTTATATACATTTCATTAATATTTGGTAGCATTGCATTTAAACTGTATAAACTTGGGTCAAACATTTTGGAAATCCTTGCACAAGCTTCTCACAATAGTTGGAGGAGTTTTGGTCCATTCCTCCAAACAGAACTGGTGTAACTGAGACACATTTATAGGCCACCTTGCGTGCCTATGCCTTTTCAGCTCTGTCATCTATTTTGTGAAGTGCACCAGTCCCTCCCGCAGCAAAACAACCCCACAGCATGATGCTGCCACCCCCGTATTTTGGGGTACGGGGGTTGGGATGGTGTTCCAGGCTTGTAAGATTCTCCCTTTTTCCTCCAAACCAGTGTTAATTTCGTCTACTAAAATATTTCGTCTTAATTTTAGTCAAAGTGATATTGTTGACGACTAAAATCGATCTAAAACTAAATTAAAAGTTTTTCATGAGACTAAAACTATGACTAAAATGTCCAGATATTTTAGTCGACTAAAATAAGACAAAATAAAAATGAGAAGGAGAGACTAAAATCATCCAAACCTCTATTGACAGTCTGAAAGCGCCTCATATCATGTAAATTCTCTGCCAAAGGAGCAGCTCTGAGCTTTGTTCATGTGGGAGCAGCTCCATGAAGCAGAGGAGCTGATTAAATATGATTATAATGAATATTATTAATGCAAAGTCGACTAAATTTGTCTTAAATTTAGTCGACTAAATTTACTTACAATTTTAGTCGACTAAAACTAGACTAAAATTGAATATATTTTTTTGACTAAATCTCGACTAAAATTGAATTACATTTTCGTCAAAAGACTAAGACTAAAACTAAATTAAAATATGTTGTCAAAATTAACTCTGCTCCAAACATGACCATGGTCATTATGGCCAAAAAATTATTCTTTTCCGTCAGACCACAGGATATGTCTCCAAAAATTAAACTATGTATTCTTTTTTTTAATTTGCAAACTCCAGTCTGTCTTTTTGATGTTTATTTTGGAGCAAGAGCTTCTTCCTGGCAGAATTCCCTCTCAGGCCATGTCGGTACAGTACTTGTTTCACTCTGGATAATGACAAACTCTTGCAAATGTGTCTTTTAATGAAGTGTATGTAAACATATGGTTCCCGCTGTATATAAAGTATAACTTACTAGAATATTATCACTAAATGGGACCATGCCACAAACCTGAGTGGGGCATTTGCATTTGACTTGAGGCTTTGACAGCTAAGTCCGAGTCAACTAAAGCCGATCCACTCAGCGACTAGCATGGCCGTATATGAATGTTATCGTCCCAGAGACGAAATGTGTCTAAAATAACACAGAAAAAAGCCATCAGAGCGTATGAAGTCCACGATGGCAGTATAGGACAACCGGCGTGTGTTGTTTGTATCCGCGGACGGAAATCGCGCAAATTCTCGCACCTCCACTTTCCAGCCTATATAGGCTGTGAACTCTCCAGTTGAGAAGTTTTTAGATTTGGGTAAAGCTGAACTTGGAGGAAATGTGCTTGGTTAAAGCGGGGGTTAAGGTTAATAACGTCAGTTTATTCCTTTTCCTTCCATTTAATTTATTTTACATTTGCAGCATTTATTTGAGGTGAAACAACCAAGAGGCCTGCTTTAACTACAAAATGGCAGAAAAAAAAACACTTTCCTAACTTTTCCCCGTTTGTAATCAAGTTTTGTCCACTTGAGTCCCAATTTTTTTGGCACAATTTTCAAATTTGTCCCAATTTTCCCACTTTTTTCCATTTTTTTTGATGACCACTAGCATCAAAACTTGGATCCAAAGATAATATTTTTTCAGTACCTGCTTTCAATACTTATATTTTTCTGATGCCGGTTTCGTTAAACAGTACCCAGCCCTACTCGTAAACAGAGAATTTGTTTAGTTTTTTACTGTTCAGAACTAAACCAGACACAGATCTCTAAACTGACACTGAGGAAACACTGTTTTCACCTGCAGCGTCTCGCCTTGAATAGAATATAAATGTTTACCTGCGGTAGATGACAATGAAACAGTCGTTATTAGAAACATGTTTAAATCTGTTTGTGTGGTGTGCTCCAGGGGGCGCTGTGTCTCCTCCGCACTTTGACTCTCGCAGTCGTGTGTTTGAGCTGGACTCGTGTGGCGGGAACGGAAAGGTCTGCCTCGTCTACAACAACTGCAGCCCAGGTAATAAACATCGCAAGCCTTTCTCAACCAACCAAAAGTGATAAGAGACTTCCCGTTGCTTGCATTATTTATTTTTTATGTTGCAGAATTTTTTTTATGTTGAAGAACCTACTAAACACCCCATTAAACTGGCAGCTAATGGGGATCCTAATAAAACAATAAACAAACAGCGCCCCCTGCTGTCACAGTTCAACACGGACACGTTTAGAAGCTTCAAAGGATTATAGACCAGACATTTATAAAAAATATTGGCCAAAAATATCGTTGGTGGAGATCGGCATCAGCCTTAAAGAAACCCACATTGGTCGACCCAAAAATCCATACCGGTTGGGTCCTAGTTTGTGGTAGTTTTGTGACGTCTCCCTTGTTTCCTGCAGGAGTGGTGGAGTGGATCAAAAGTTTAAGACCAGTAGAAAAATTGTGAAAATTCACACTTCTCATGGTTGGATCTTAACAAGCTCCGAAGTGAAACTTCAATCTGCAACAAAAAGAAAAGGGAGTGAGACAAAAACATTTTGAGTAAAGATATAATTGAAAACAGCCATTAAACTGTTTCTTCAGCTGATCAAAGGTTTAGGACCACATATCTTTAAAAGGACAAATCTGTGCAAAAATGTGGATTCAATGTCATTTTCTGTCAGGTTTTCACACTGTCATAACTAGGGATGTCCCGATCAGGGTTTTTTTTGCCTCAGAGTCATTTGATTTTGAGAATTGTCTGATACCGAGTCCGATCCGATACCTATATAGTTTTTTTAAATTAAGAAAAAACTATATTATATTCAACTTTTTTCATGTATGGTTTTGGATATAGAGTAACTCTACTTAGTCTGTTTTTCTTTCTTTCTTTAAGCAAGACTATTAGTCTTTACAGTGTAATATAATTTTACACAGAGAGTGTGATCTAAAATCCCATTCGTTACTAAATGTGTTTGTTAATTGGCAATGAAAACAAAACTTGGACAATAACGTTTTTGTACACTGCAATGTACAAAACTGTCTGGCAGTACAGAAAAAAACACAGCAGTAATTTGGCCAAACAGTTAAATAACACAATATATTTGGCCAAAGCTAAATGTGCCATTTTAACTTGATTACAGTCTCTTTAAATCAGGAGTCTCAGACATAATTTTTTGCGGCCCGCGAGATGATTTCTTATTTATATTACATGCGGCCCGCCGATAAATTGCATTAAACACGTTAGAACTACATTTCCCATGAGGCACCGCGCGGTAGCGCCAATGCCGCTGCGGACGCGAGAATGACCACAACATCAGACAGGGGAGAGAGATGCGGCGCTTTTGCAGATGATTTATCAACTGTTTTCAACACAGAAACGGACTAACAGCAGCGGACTGTGAGAGGAGCTTCTGAAACAGGTGGAGACTGTCAGAACGTGAGGGAGAAACTTTAGTTGTTCAGCTAATATGTGCAGGAAAAGTTACAGCACTGCAGCATGACAAGAAACACCTTTACCATCGTTACCTTTATGACTTTGCAAAGCAAACACATCATAATTAGTGTTTAAAATCGTCACAACAGTAGCCTGGCCTTAGCCATCCGTAAACTCCGGTCAATTATCATTTCCCTACATGTACGAAACGAAATGAGTACGAGGGTAAAAACCAGGCTATCACAACAGTAAAGTGAGGAGCCTTTTCTCTCCATCTCTCTCTCAGAGCAACATTGTGTGCTCACACAAGAAGCACATCATGTCAATTAATTTAATCTTAAGGACACGTGCGAACACATGATCCATAGTTACATTAAAAATAGAGAATATGGAAATGTATAAAAATACTGCAAATAATTACAGCAACATTGATAATAAAACATATAAGCACCATCCATTATCTAACTGTAGGTCACAAAAAGGCATGAGGCCAATGACTCCACATTATTTACTTGAGGTGAAGCTTATTGCTAGTGCTCATTATCAGCTCCAGTCCCTGGTTGGGCCTTTACACTAAATTAAAATGACATTTGAATTACATTTTGCATTTCTTTCTAAATAGGCTAACAGACAGAAACTGGACCTGACTCCTGAAAGATCATTCACTGATGCCTGAACCAATTTACCTGAACCAAAATGAGATTAATTACAAAAACACTAATTGTCTAAGTCTGTATTAATTTCTAATTTAGAAGCTCAGCAAATGTTTGGCCAATTGGAAACCTCTGGAAGCTTAAAAATGTGCAGATAGTTATGTCGAAAAAGTCGCTTTTGACACTAGTCCATATTTTGGTTTAGGCCATTTCCAGCCCATTAGATAAGGATTTACACCATTGTATTTGGTATCATTATAAAGAAGATATTTTCATGTTTCATTTGAGCCCAAATGTACTACTCTGTGACTATTAACGTGGTAACCATAGCTCCTCAAACTCAAACCTGAGGACATGTTTTCACCATTTTCGCAAAAACAGTTTTACGACGTTTAACACCGTTTCTTCCAGGAACATCACAGACACAAATGTCTGATACTGGGTAACTCTCTAGACTCTGAGGATTCAGGAAATGTAAAACATGTCAGTCCTGTATCAACTTAGGGCCTCACAGTGAGCCACAAAGTAAAAGAATGTTCACCTCATAGAAGCATCTCCCATAGTAATAAGCCTATATCTGTCATTCCAAGGTTGGAACAACTGGTGAGACTTTCTGTCCAGGACAGGCCCAATGAAACTTGAAATGACATTTATGGAGAAGAGCAGTTCTGTATTGTCACAAAAAAAATTGTTCATATATTTTATATATTATAGCTATTTATCATTACACCTATATGTATGCCAAACACACAATATCATTCTGTTCTTTCACTACTACAATATACGTAGCCCTCTAAATCTGTGTAAAATTTCTCAATAATCCAAGATAATTCCAACAGTTTTGCTTTGTAGACACCACATGGTTATGCCTAAAATACCTTATGTATTTGTTGTACACTACACACTAACTTAGTTGTATTTGCTGTAGAAAACTGTGCTCTGTTCTGAAGGTGGAGTTACCATAAACCACACGTTTGCTACAAACTACACCCTTTTTTACTGATTAGTAAATTAATAAATAGTTGTATAAGGTCCTTTACATAAAGTTGTTTTATTTCATTACTAATAAGTAAACTATAGTAGTATAAAGATGGTGAGGTGTGAGGTTTTACGTATAACCAGGACGAAGACCCTGACAACAGAGCTCCCAGCATCATTCGGGCCCTCAAACCCCTCCACCACGTTAAGGTGGCAGTTCCAGGAGGGGACAACTGAGTTTACTCTTTTTAAATCATAATGAAAAAAGAAACTTCCAAAATTACCCTGATCAAAAGTTTAGCCTGGAGCCAGGCTTGGGGTTGTGGCTCAAATGCGAGCGTCTGGTGGTCGGGCCTTTGCCCACGGGGCCCAGCCGGGCACAGCCCGAAAGGAAGACGTGGGCCCGCCCTCCTGTGGACCCACCACCCGCAGAGGGATCCGTAGGGGTCGGGTGCAGAGAGGACTAGGTGGCGGTCGAAGGCGGGGTGCCTCTGGCGTTCGAGACATGGAACGTCACCTCACTGGGGGGAAGGAGCCTGAGCTTGTGCGGGAGGTTGAGAGATACCGGCTAGATATAGTCGGGCTCACCTCCACGCACAGCCTGGGTTCCGGATCCCAACTCCTGGAGAGGGGCTGGACGCTCCATTTCTCTGGAGTTACCCGCGGGGAGAGACGGCAGGCCGGGGTGGGTTTGCTCATAGCCCCCCAGCTCAGCCACCACGTGTTGGAGTTCACCCCGGTGAACGAGAGGGTCGTGTCCCTACGCCTTCGGGTTGGGGACAGGTCTCTCACCGTTTGTCTCGGCCTACGGGCCCAACATCGGTGCCAAGTACCCAGCCTTCTTGGAGTCCCTGGGAGTGGTACTAGACGGTGCACCGACTGGGGACTCCATTGTTCTATTGGGGGACTTCAACGCCCACGTGGGTAACGACAGTGAGACCTGGACAGGGGTGATTGGGAAGAACGGCCTCCCCATTCGTGTTTAGCTCACGATGGGTAATAAAGTTTATAGTTTGACCTGTGAGAGCCTATCATTCCTGTTCAAAAAATTAAATGTTTAGTTTTGTACCAGACGTCACCACCTCTTGTGTGCAAAGCACATGGCTCTGCAACTCGGACAATCTAAATTTGCCAGAAGCCTGCGCCGCCCCCTTCCGCCAGGGACAAGATCTGGCCCTCAGTCTCTGAGCTGGCCTGGTGTCGCCTTGGGGTCCCCCCAGAACAGCTGGAGGATCGGGAAGTCTGGGCATCTCTGCTGAGACTGCTGTATCCGAGACCCGGCCCCGGCTAAAGCAGAAGAAAATGGATGGATGAGAAGAAATGTAACCTTGGTGGTCCTGTTGGTTTCCAACATAACTGCCTATTTCAGTTTAATTGTTGTTTTCAATAAATTATTTACTCTTTTTTTTGTCACTTCCATTTCTTCTTGTTGCATATTGAAGTTCTATTTGGAACATTGTTAAGATCCAAACATGCAAAATGTGATTGTTTTACTGGTCATGTCTGTATTTCTGCAGGAGTGGTGCTAGTTTTTTTGTGATATTTCTCTTGTTTCCTTCAGGAGTGGTGGCTCAGAGCAGCGAGGTGTGGTTCCTGGACCGCTCTCTGTGTTGGCACTTCCTCAGCTCCTCCTTCACCTCCTTCTACAGACTGATGATCACTCACCTGGGCTTACCGGAGTGGGAGTACAACTACACGCCCTACGGCCCGTCCCCCGAGGCCCGGGTACGTGCCATGCCGCCGTCACCACAAGATAAAAGTTCTGTCTTTGATTCCATTGCAGCTCTGTTTGCGATTGTTAACCAAATACAAACCTACTTCACTCAACTATTTCAACAAGTTCATCAAAAATATAAAAATGTTTGCGAATTGTGGCTTGAGGGCTAGATGCTGCCAGCCTGGCACGAGCCAAACTGATCCTCCATGTTAACAGATACATGGGGATACAGTCTGGAATTGTGTGATTGGAATCTCGCTGACTCCGGCAAAACCAAGACGAGCCAATCATAGTACGGGAGGCGGGAGTTAACAGTGCGTCATCTTCCGCGCTAGGATTTCCCATCAAACACCAGCGCTCCTCCCGTAACCTAAACAGTGAAGATGGCGGCCGCGACACCGATCTTTTACCAGTGCCCTTTCTTCTGTTTTAAATGAGCTGGATTTGTCCTTAAAGCCACAGCAAGAAGCTGCTCTGAGGGCTTTCACCGGAACATTTACTCCACTGCACGTGTGGACTACAAAAAACATGGCGAAGGACGTAAACACAAAGCGTGAGTCGCTTTGTGTTTGATTGGTTCGCTCTCGTTCTCAATTTGGAAATTGCGTCCTATTACCACAATTCCAGACTGTCTTTATATGTATTTATAAATGCCAGGCTAAGATGCTGCAAAAATGTCAGATTTGAGCTTGCTTTCTCCTGTAACATCTTAGTTTTAACGCCAGAGTAAAAACAGACCACACTCTCCCTTTACCAGGTTTATTTCGTGACTTTCTCGAGCAGATCCTGGTCTTTCTCACACTTATTCATTCACAAATACTGACCTGTTTGGTATCCACGTGTGTAGCATGAAAGACTGTGATCGAGATGACGCTGTAATCCAAATATGGTCATTTCCTTTGTGGGAGACAGCAGCGGCTAAAGACAGGAGAAATATACACAGGACAAAAGGACTAAACTTTAACAACATCTGCACTTTAGTCGCTCCAGAAGACTACACTTTACAGACTCACACTCAAATACATTGAAAAAATGTAAACTGCAGCGGCTGTTCCAGCACGGATCACAAGTTTATACAGATTTGTTGAGCTCTGAAAGTGGACAGTATTTTACATGTTGTAGAGAGGAAGGAACATATAATTATTGATGATTGTTTTAAACGGGGAAGACGATTTGGCTGCATAATAAGTTTTCTGACAGACTGACTAATGTTGGGGAATTTCTAAAAGTCGTTTTGTGGATTAAACCCTCGCTGACTGGTTGTAGTGCCAGGCGATAGTGACAAAGTTGAACATTTCTAAAGTCCCCGTGTGCACGTCTACGTGGACGAGCGCGAAATTTCACATGCACAAAGGCTTTTTGCCTTGTCACGTTAGTTCCATTGGTAATGAATTGAAGCAAGCAACTTTGCCTCCCGTGTGTCGAGCCCATCATTCCTCACACACTTATTGAGCTTTGAACCCAAAAAAAACCAAGGAAAAATATGAATTTTTACTAATAACTAGTTTATTTACAAACTGAATCATAAACGCATATGTCACAAAAGGAAACCATTAAACCTGGCTCTGTCTATTATTTAGATTTTGTCGCTGAAAATATCTGCAATTTCGGTCATATTTGCTCCAAAAATGCCTTATTTTTAGATGAAACCTTGCAACTTATTTTTCCTTATTTAGGCTGCAAGTTTCACATTGATATCTTTTCTCTCCTATTCCCCTGCAGCATCTCGCCTTTAAACCCTAGTATTTGTAAAGTTTAAAAAAAAGGCTCCATCAAATCCATATCCTTCCACCAAAATCTTCATAGAAGATTCTTCATTCAAGTTTCATGAAAAAAAAAGTCAAAATAGCAACAAAAATGGGACGAAAATGCAACAAAACAAAAGAAGAGTAACAGAAAAGTGACAAAAGCAATGAAAATGTGGCAACAATAAGTCTGGTAGATTTGGGTAAAGCTGAACAGGAGAAAATGCACTTGGTTAAGGTGGGGGTTAAATGCCCTGGTCTCTCCTGTGTCTCAGCAGCAGTGGGCGTCACTGTACCAGCCTCTGATCTTCGCCGACCCCGAGGACCCCCCGCGGACCCGCCCCTGAACCACCTGGACCCGAGCCGAGCCTTCAGGGCCAAGGCCAAGACCCCCCGAAGAAGAAGAGCTCAGCCCAGAGTGGGGCGGCCGGAGGGGTGAGGGCAGGGGCGGGACGGGGCGCCGCTGCGGCGGGAGGAGCCAAGAGGTGACTGCAAAGATGTGGCACTTATTTCGTCCTTCAATGACAGATCGTCCATTTCACATTTGCCACAGAAAAGGTCTCCAATGTTTGTCTAATCTATACCTAGATGGCCAATTTGCATGTTTCTCAATATACACTAAATTTGGCATTGTCTCTACTTTATAGTTTTTACAGGTTAGACACTATGCAAAACAACAGTACAATAAGTGAAATCGGAATCTCAATTGGCGCAATGAATGATGGGATCGCTCAGAGGTCAATCGGGATAAATTTGACCCGGAACTATGACAGCGCAGGAGCTGAGATAAATGTTGTGTAAATGATTTGTTATTGTTTGTATGATACTCAAAACTTACTAAACTGAGTGAGAGGCTCAGGTGGAGGATACAGAGCTAAGTCGCGCTGTTTTTAGATGATGGACAATTGCTAATTTGAAGTTATTTGTGTGGAAACGCAGGCTATCGCTAAGTGGCTAGAGGACTTGGTGGCAGACACAAGACGGAAAAACTCTGGCAGATCCTTGAAAATTCCTTTAGTGAAACGGGTCGTCGAGATAGATGGAGTTTGCTGCTGATCTACGATGTGCTTGTGCTGTGACATCGGTGAAAATAGCATCATGTCCGCGACAGACTTTACCGTGGGTCTGGAAGTGTAGGGCTACTTTACTGCAGTCCGCGACTGGGGCTTGAGGAGACGCGCTTTAAAAAAAATTTTTTTTATCACATTTTATTTTTGATCTACTTTATGTATGCCCTTTTAAGTTTTAAAGTTTTTGTAGTTTATTATTTACGTTTTATGTTTCATGTTGCAATCAATCAATCAATCAATCAATGGTTTTGTATAGCCCAATATCACAACAGGAGTTGCCTCATAGGGCTGCACCGAACATTAAGGCAATAAAACAGAGCAGTAAATAAGACAATGTAAAGTTCAGGTGAATTAAGTATCCAGGCAAACATAATGTCCAAATAAGCGTCAGCAGTAGGTGGAGACGAGCGGCGCGAGTGTCCCCTGTCCTTAGACTCTCCAGCACGGCGAGGAAAAACTCAAAAACCTGGTGGGAGAAAAGAGAAACCTTGGCGAGAACCACAGAAGGAGAGATCCACTCCCATGGACGGACAGGCTATAGAGACCCAGGGGCGAAGGAATCCCTTCAGCAGACGGGCCAAGATCACAGAACATCCCGTCCTTGTTGACAATCCAGTAGGCAGGGTTCCTCCGTTCAGCCGGGTTCCTCCGTCCGATCTAGGCACTCCCGAGGGGGAGTGGGACAGGAGACACCATGTGAATAGTAATGAACAGACTACAGATAAGATAAATATTGTATCATTATGAGACAAAGTTTGCAGTAAGAAGAAGAAGAGGATAGCGCTCAGTGTACCGTACTTCCCACAGCAGTGTTTCTCCTAAGGCAGCTTTACTTCAGGCTGTGGGTTAGAGCTTTACTTCAGGCTGTGGGTTAGAGCTTTACCTAACTGACCTGATCATAAGCTCATTCTCAGAGGTAAGTTTTGAGCCTAGTCTTAAATGTAGGGACTGTGTCTGCTTCTTTAACGTGAGCTGGGAGTTTATTCCATAAAACCGGAGCTTGGTAGCTAAAGGCTCTTCCTCCTACAGTGATTTTGGAGACTCGAGGAATCACTAGTAGCCCTGAGTTTTGAGAGCGGAGTGCTCTGGTTGGCCGATATGGAACGATAGTGTCTTGGAGATACAGCGGAGCCAAACCTTTTATGGCTTTAAAGAGGGGGTATTATGCTTTTTTCAATCACATAGCACCAGTCTATAGCATACTACAATGCTGACGTAACCTTCTGTTGGTCTGTATATGCAGTAAATTAAAATAACTGCCTTGAATAAAATTGCTCTCTCAAAATGGCTGTACTGAACGTCTTGAAATAGGCCTCTGTCTCTTTAAGAAGCTTTCCGACACGCCCCCTTCAGCACACTGCTGTGGCATCTAAACAACACTACTGTGCGGGGAGGGGGCTCTGCTGAGCTGAGGAGCAGTGGTTGGTGGCTTGGCTGGTGACGAAAGGTCCAGAGGCGTCTCCAGGAGGTGGGGGCGTTCCTAGGAGGACTGAGGCATAGCTACACCTAAAATGGCTGCCGTCTAAGTTTTTACTGATTACTCAAAATATGTGAATGAGCCAAGGCAACACTCCAGGCATGTGTTTAATGAGGGAATGACATAATAACATGATATAAAGCTTGAAAAAGTCCATTTTACATAATACCCCCCTTTAAATGTGTGGAGCAGGATTTTAAAATGATTTTAAAAGAGACTTTAGCACAGGTGTAATGTGTTCTCTTCTCTTTGTACGCGTTAACAATCTTGCAGCTGCATTTTGAACTAATTGAAAACTTGACTCACTCTTAGGGATGGGTACCGTTAGTTTTTTTTCGATACCAGTACTTTAACGATACCTGCTTTTCGGTGCCGGTGCCTTAACGGTACTTTTTCGGTACCTATGTAATTTTAATTCAATTAAAATAACTGTATAAAAAAGTGACGTTCAGGGAAAAGTCCTAAAACAGCTCAACAGAAGCTACACAGGCCGCAGCAGCGTCACCTGTAGCTTCGTGTTTTGAGCACAATTTTCACTTAAGAAGCGATAAAAAGAAAGAAAGGACGTTATTACCTCCTGATCTGCAGAGACAGGACAGATCCACATCATGACACGGTTTTCTTTCGGATAAACTTCTCTAAACACACTGCGCTTTGACGAAGCGAAAGCACTTTCCCGTCAAAGATCTTTACACAGTGAGAGCGCTGACTCTGCCACTAATAATCTACAAAAACTGTTATGATTGCTGGTGTTAAATATAGCACTGTTTTATATAATGCACTCAGTAGAATGAGAACGCTAGTTTTAATGTTTGATGTTGTACCAAAAATGTCTAATACAGAGTGAGCGCTCACTTTTCCACAAACAATCTTTGATATTCCCCTCGCTGCAGCTGCTTGTAAAGTTGTAAACTCAGCCTCCTTGGGTCTGTCGCTAAAGGTAAAGACGTCTTTCTTGTTGTCACTGCTCTGTTTTGCTTTTCAATTTGCCTAAACACTCAAGTTTCTTATTCAGTCCTGGTTTAGTCCTGGTTTATTATAACTGGTTTAGTTTGGCTCTGGGTTTTACAACGGTGTATGTCCTGGTTTAGTCCTGGCTCAGTCCTGCCGCAGACCGAGGCTGGACCCTCTCTATTACAAAAGTTTAGTGCGTTATAGCTTTGGTTCTCTTTAAGTTATAGCTTTAAGTTATAGTTTTGCTTTGCTCCATTTGCGCTAAACCGGCTCATTAACTGCACGCACGTTCATGTTGCTTTTTTTAGACTCGCTGCGGGTCTAGAGAGAAAAAGAACCGAAAGTTACTACTACTACTGTACTGATACTGTACTGTATCTTCTTCGTAATTTAAAACTTTTTAAGGAACTTTTAGGACACGCTGCTAGCAGGGAGTTACAGTAGTCCAGCCTTGATGAAACAAATGCATGAATAAGTTTTTCTGCATCACTCTTAGGTAGGATGTTTCGTATTTTAGCAATGTTGCGCAGGTGAAAGAACGCAATTTTACAAGCCTGGTTTATATGTGTTTTAAAAGAGAGGTCTTGGTCAAACAGAACTCCAAGGTTTTTTACTGTAGAGCTCGTCGATACACTAACATTATCCAGGGAGATGATCTGCTGAGATAAAGACTCTCTCAGTTTTTGAGGACCTAATATAATAACCTCGGTTTTATCAGGGTTAAGGAGGAGGTAATTTACAGTCATCCAGGTCTTAATGGCTTTTACGCAGGAACTAAGCGTATCTAATTTATCTGTCTGACCTGGTTTCATTGATAAGTACAGCTGTGTGTCGTCCGCGTAACAGTGAAAATTTATAATGTGATTTCGGATTATGTTACCAAATGGAAGAATGTACAATATAAATAAACTTGGCCTGAGCACTGAACTCTGTGGCACCCCATAGCACACTTTGGAACACGATTGCACGATTGCTCTGAAGAAAATTCCTACTTTGTGAACCTGTTCAATGTCAATAAAACCAATTCTGATTGTGATTCTGTCGGATTATTAACAAGGAAAAGCTTTCAGTTTCTACACATCTGGATGGTGAGGGAAATGTTTTACTTCAGTGCCAAGTACGAAGTACAGTTTCTTTAAGGCCGAGTGTGTTATCAGTAAAGAAACAATGGCTAAATGGCCTCCTCCCCCATACAATCCTGAGAGAAAACGTGTTCATGTAGGCCAAAGCATCGTGTAGTATAACAGTAAAGATGACTTACTTTCGGCTTTTCTATAGTACAATTCATATAAAGTGTGTAATTTTCAGGAAATAATTATCCCTCCACCCAAAAAGTCAACATTTAATTTTGCTTGTGCCACCTGCTATTGGAAATTAAAACAAATATATTGATAATGTTCAAGAAGCACAGATACTCACCCTCGACATATTTTGATAATCTGTTAATGTACCACAGTTTTTATGCCTGTAAAACAATCTTTATTCATGCATATTTTACATTGGCTTTACTGGGAGACAGCGCTTTTATCCCGATTCACCTTTAACCGGAAGCGCTGCGCAAGCGCACTACGAGATTACCACTTCGCTTATTCCCTCAACCACCTCCAGATAATCCTATCGACAAACCAACCTCTAGGGAGTCATATCAGCTCTGTACAACTTCATTTCAAATTGTCAACGTTCTTTTGTTGATGCGCTTATCAATGTGTGCTCGTGACGCTCTTTTATTCAATTGAAGATGGTTCATGGTGTGCACTTGTCCAGTTAATGCGCATATATCCAGATGTGGACCCGACTTGTGCAAAGTGTAGTAACGTACCTGGTACATGTACTGTCCCTGTCCTTTGTTGGTTCATTTTTGGGACTCAGTTTTTCATACAATTTCCGAGGCCTTGCATCACAAAATTAGGGCTGTGCTATTTTTAGTGTCGCCCTGGATCTTAATTTACCAAAATCCAAACTTGGAGTGCTAAATTTTTCATTTTTATTGTCCAGAAGAGCCATATTGCTTAAGTGGAGAGATTCTACAGCCCCTTCACAGGCCAATGGTGATGTTATTTAGAACAAACTTAATCCTCCAACTAGACTCCGCGGGCAAGGGAGAGGGGTGGTGAACACGTGCTTTTGTTTGGGTCGCATTAACGCAGTTACTGGCACCACAGCGGACCGGCTGTACATCTCTCTCTCGGACACCGGACACGGACAGTGTTTGCTCATAAAAACCTATAATGCTAAAGAATAATCCGTGTATCATTCATTCAATTGATTTTAAAATTTAAAATAAAAGACAAATTACATGGAAACTTCTGCCAGGAGCATTTTTTGTTTTATTTTATTTTAATGAAACCAAATTACTCTAAATGTTTTACATTTTGAATTTTCAATCTGATGCTTAACTAGAGAGACACATTTTGAAAGCACGGGCACAGGGCGTGATTATATTATTAATTATGATTTATTCGTTTGCAACAGTGGGTCACAGAGGCGTACCTATTTCTAAAAGAGAGGAATCCTTCAACTGTTCCAAATGAATAAATCATAATGGATGATTTAATCACGCCCTGAGCCTGTGCTTTTAACATGTATATTAAACACTTAAACACTTGAATTAAGCCATTACAGTGATTTGCTTTCATTACATTCAAGCAGACTTTTCTAGGTAATTTTTTTTTCTTTTCAATTTAACAATTGAACGAATGATGCACAGATTTGAAAGGAAGAACACGAGGCAGCGCGATATAAATGAGGAAAAGTATTTGTGAAGGCTCTCAGTGCTGCTTGTAATAAACCACGCCTCAGTCCACCTCTTTTTTAATAAGCAACGCCCTCTCGTTAGTGATGTAAGATAACGCATGTCCAACGTTGCGTTTGGAGCAGCTCTGTCTTTGCGTCAGGTTGAAGATCTGGCTCCTGTATGGATTTGGAAGAAAAAATATACACAGTGCACAGATCTGAAGACAAATTTGATAAATGATGGTGCCCTTTCCTAGATTTCTTTGAAAGACCCACGACTACACCCCTGACTCTGTTCACTTATTTCATGACTACTTCTTCATAGCTGTATAAGTTTAGTGTTTTTGTTGTTTTTCTGTCTGTGTTCCTTTTGTTTAGTTTGGCAGCTGGCTGCGTGTGATTTTCTGTTTAATGTTTATGGGGTTAAATGAAATAAAATGTAAAATTGACACTGATACATTGTGCAATAAAAGACCCTTGAAAGAGAAAGAAAAACAGGCCTGGAGCTGTTTCTGTGAGTGATCTCTGAATCTTCCCGTGGCTGTCGTCAGCAGTAGGGCTGGGTACAGTAAAGGTTAGGTACTACTGGTACCGAAAATACAAACTGTTTTGATGCTGTTATCCTGGGCAGCATTAGAAGAAGTGACTTGGTTGTTTCAGTTCAATAAATGTTTTTTCCCCTACAATTGTTCCCATATAATTCAATTATATGCTGTGAGAAAGTTGCATCTTATTATCTAACTGTTGAACGCTCTGAGGTCGTCAGTCAAATTATCAAGTGGAATAATCCAGTTACCAGTCGCTTGAACGCAGCAGAGTTTGAGCTGTTTTTGATCAAACCAACAAAGTGTAAGATGGTGTTAAAAGCGTTACTTCGAGACTGCAGTTACCCACAAGACCTGAGGTGGCAGTGGTGAGTATAAAATGACCAACTTGCATCTAGTCCTTTAAGCACGCAGGTTTGTTTATGATTGACACAGGCAGAGTCCATACTTAGCAAAATGTATACGTTTTATTACTATTATTTCAATAAATGATGTTCTGTTCTTCATTGTTAAAGTTCAGTTGATTCACAGTGCAACATTAAACATTAAAGTGATGAACATAATCTGTTTTACATTGTGTTTGTTGAAACCAAAGGTAAAGTCCATGAGCGAATCGGGTTAAAAGACAAGGCAACAACATTCAGACAGCACTATCATCGCATCAGCACAGGCCAGATCACCTGTAAAATCATTAAGACTGTTAACACCTAGCCTTACTGTTAGTATTAAACTCAAACTCCGTCCAAACGTACCATCGGACGCAGGGAATAACACGCAGGTGTGGGGCCATGACAGCGAGACGCACACCATCCCTGCACTAGGACATCTGGAGCTACATCGTGGAACTGTTGAGATATGTTCTTACTGAGCTTAGACGAGTTGATACGTACCTGTCTGGTCTTTGTGTGTGCGCTCAATCACACCAACAACCAAAGATGTTGTTAGCATTTGGCCCCTCCCAGCATATTCCTATAGCTCCAACGGGTGAAGTTAGAAGCTACCAAGCTCTTCACGGGCACACCAAAGACCAGACCGTACGCATCAACTCGTTAAGCTCAGGTAAGACTATCTCAGTATGAAGAACGCTGTTCTTCCATACTGAGATATGGATAAGGCAATAAATCTAGAGCAAACGCTACCTACTACTTTGACGACTTATTCACTTATTTGTTCATCAGTTCGGACAGTGCATGTAAACACGTGTCACATGACTGTCTTTACGAGACAGTCATGTGACTTAGTTAATCTGTGCTAAGAGAGAAGACGCTGGACTTTGGGACAGTTTTTGTTCTGTCTGGATAAGTCCAACCGTTACAGAAATTAACCATAAACTAAGTCCAAAAAGCAGCATTTTTCAAGTCACCTTTCTTTCCGTTGAGAGATAAAATATGTGTTTTGTCTTGGGCCTGACTGATATGGATTTTTGGATCTGATACCGATATGAAGGGATATGGCCCACAGCCTATATACAGTATAGCCTCTATACATGTGTTATTATAGTAAAGGTTTCAATCAAAGAATAGATAGAAATATATCTTAGAGATCGATCAATGTATATCTCCACCAATTATATATTGTGTATGAAGCTTCTAAATGTGTCAGTGTTGAACTGTGACAGCAGGGGCGCTGTATGAGAGGCACAGGCCTGATATATTCAGGACATTCATGTTTGGTAAGTTCTTCAGAGGGAGCTCGTTTAAAAGACGAAGAAAAATACACATCTGTCTAAAATTTGCATAATAAATGCAGATAACAAAAGCGAATTTTCATACGTTTCCACAACTTTTTGCGATTCGAGGTGGTTACCATGGTTACAGCAGTTGACTGACTGCGCACTGTGCGTTTTGATTTCACTTGAACTGTGAGCTTTTTTGTTTTGTTTTTGGCCACATTCATTTACCTTGTCGGAATGAGTCGCTTGTTTTTACTTGTAATGTCATGAAAAATGTTTATTTATGTAGTGGGGTGGTTTCCTTTTCCCCTACAGTTCCTGAAGTGCTCCCACTGGCTCCGCCCTTTAGCCCGCCCCCTAGTTAGTAGGGTTATTTAAGACACTGTTGCTAATATGGTGTTCTCTTTTGCTGCCACTACCTGGGTACCTTCTGTATGTCTCCACTCCTGGCGTTGAGGTATCAAAGTCCCTGTAGTTTCTTTAGCTTTTTACTCTTATGTTAAATTAAAGCAATTTATTCTTGGCGCTGGCTCTAGCTCACAATAGCGTTCTGTCTGCTACATGGGTCGAGTGGTGGCTGTGGTTTCCCAATGATCAGGTATTAAAACGCCCCTGTTTCACCTTAGTTCATTTATGTTAGAGTAAACTTACATGGGTTCTGGTTTATCCTCAGGGTCCTGTGAACCGTCAAGGGTGGTAAGTTAGGGCGCCATGAACATAACTGTCTACGGTGAGCCTTTTTAACAACTAATCTCTTTTCGAGGCTAACCTGCTGCTGTTTTGTTTTCTGTTTTTTTTACATTTGTCTCTTCTGATATAGTTTATCGTGCCTTTTCTTTTTGGAGTTTGTTTTGGTTACAGCTCAGTTCACTCACAAGGACCACAACCTCAGAGCTGCAACGAATAATGATTTATTGCATAGATGAAAAGTATTGCATGTCGATGAAAACAAAGCCGTACTGGGGATTCGTCAGGGTGGGGGGGGGGGGGGGGGGGGGGGCAGGGGTGAGCTCCCGGGCTCGCGTCCCCAAAGAAGTTATAAGAGCAGATCCCGCAGATTGTGGCATGTATAGACTTAGGGCTGAGGAGACCATCGACCCTATTTCTTAATGAGGCGATCGGGCACGCCTCGCTGGATGCTGATATGGCAACCTCGACACTGGAGGGAGTGCCCAGAGCAATCCAGGCACGTGCGGGACTCTGCAAAACACACCTAGATGGAGGAATAAACCAGGATCTAGTAACGGCCGAGCATGTTTGGTGACCAAAAGCGGCTCCTGCGGGGATGCGCCGCTCTACTTCTTATGCTGGTCGTGGAAGATGAGGGGCTCAAAAGGACTAATGTGACAATTCAGCTTAAGATAAATGGGAATGTAGATGTAGGTCTTGCTTCCTTGAGGTGGAAGGGCCAAGCAACCCTCGGGAATTGCCTGGATGTTGTTCGCACGAGAGAAACTTGCCGAGTCGGGCCCGAGGGAAGGCGGAGCAAACTCTGAGCAACAAAGGGAGCCGATGGGCACTAGTCGCTCCGATGTTCTGCCCCTGCGCGACGGAAGCAGCACCTGGCGGAACTTGGGGAAATTGGGTAACATGAGCATGGTTAACCGGGCGGAAGGCAAGGATAACGGAGACCTGAGCTTTGACTTTGGAGCAGCAACCTCGACTTCCCGAGCTTACCGGGAAGCAATGCGAAATGGCAGGCAGGAAGGTAGGAAGTTCCAGAGAGAACTGCAGCTGGGCGAAACCAGTATCCCTTGAGGTATGGTGCATGCTGATGATCTATGCATTGAAACTGAGACACCATGCGGCACCAGCCCGGAGAGAGATGAATGGAGTGTGGTTATTCACGCACTGTGGCCGTTGCCTGTGAAGCCCAGCGACGAGGTACGGCAATGCAAGACCTGAACCAACCCCAAAAAACGGCTGAGAAGGGATCGCTGGAATCCACGCAGCGACTCAAGCTGGGGGAACCTAGATGGGGCAACTCAGTGTTTGGAACCACCACGGAGAAGGCACGACCGGGTACGATGAGGGTGAAGACAATGCCTGGCGGAGACTATGGAGGCGAAGGCAGCAGGTAACAAGGGCGAAGGAGACAGCGTCTGGGACGTCCGGAGGCGAGGGCGGCGATGTCTGCGAAGGAACCTAGACGGGGCAACTCGGTGCCCGCAAAGAAACCTAAATGACTGCGACGAGCCGGGGCGAGGGTGGCGACGAGGCCTGTGGCGGCGAGGAACGACGGAGGCGGGGGACGTCCGGGGCGAGGGCGGCGACGACCGGGGCGAGGGCGGCGACGACCGGGGCGAGGGCGGCGACGTCCTGGGCGAGGGCGGCGACGTCCTGGGCGAGGACTGCGACGTCCGGGGCGAGGGCGGCGACGACCGGGGCGAGGGCGGCGACGACCGGGGCGAGGGCGGCGACGACCGGGGCGAGGGCGGCGACGACCGGGGCGAGGGCGGCGAGGGCGGCGACATCCAGGGTCGACGCCGAGCGGGCTGCGACGAGTGGGACGAGGTCGGCCACCATGCTGGAAAAAACCCAATCTGGCAACTCAGGCGACAGCGGGAACAGGCATAGTTGCAAGCTAGCAGAAAGGCTAGCTGCAGGGGCGATCTGGAGACTCTGGATGACGTGGGAGAATAGAGTACGCGGAGCACATGGAGCGTGTCTCATTGGCGCTGGATGGACGCATGAAGGAAGCTCGCGGCCGCGGGGGGCTGTGAAGAGAAGGAGGTGGCGCGCTGCAGCCAATACGAGCCCTTTACGCACGGGACCCGAACCGCATGGACCTTTTCACTCTCTGTTTCTTTCGGAGTATGCGGGGACACTACAGCACAGCCTAAACGGATGCATGTTCCACTGACAACCGGCGCGGAAGTACAGTAAAGCTCACGGGCAGTGGCGTAGCGAGTACCAAGGGGCCCCAAGCAAGAATGTCGGTAGGGGCCCTCTGGTGGCCGCTCGGTGTACTGCGCACTGGGAGAGAGGGCGTCATGGCAGGAGTGGGTCATCTGACAACTCCCATAATGCAGTTCTCTGCAGGTTTTCCTCAGAACAGAAGGCTGAGGTTCTTTAGGTCATAAAGAGAGTTACAATAAACTGGTTTCACTATTAGAAATATAATCTGGTGGAGCCATGAGTAAAAAAGTCTGTCCACTGCTCATTATAAGTTAACATTACGGACCCATGACTCACTAAAGCATGCAGCAGGATGGGGATAAACAGCGCCACACAGCGTTGGTGGAGAGATGATGTAACTGCATCACCAAAATCATTAGGAAAACTGTATGTCAAGCGTTTACTGTAGGCTTCTGAATAAGGGGTTGGTTCATGGGGGCCCTTGACTGTTGGGGGCCCCAGGCAGCTGCCTGCCTTGCCTTATGGCAAGCTACGCCTCTGCTCACGGGTAACCTGAATGGGATAACAGTGTAGTGTGGCGCCCACGTGGAACCGGGCCTGGAGCCGGTGGCGTGCACGACTTGGACAAGGGGACCCGGCCCCAGGACGCTAGTAAGACGAGCAACTTACAGAGATAACGGAGAGGACGTACAGACTACCAACAGCAGTGACACGAGGTAAGAGAGAATACTACCGTATCCGTATCACAAGTAGACTTGCGAAGCCTGTATGATGCAAGCAGGGCGTAGTAACGGGAGCATGCACGTAAACGGGAACAAGGAGTGCCGGAAGCCCGGAACCAGAGGACGAGGTCAGTAATTAGTGGGCTTAAATAGTCTGCCGGCCGGAAGGGGCGTGGTTGAGGTATGGTCCTGCTCTCGAAACTACATATAACTCCCTTATCTCCATTTATTTTGAGTTTTTGGTTACTTTGTTATAGGTTATTTTTGACTTCTCAGTTTCTTTTCAAATATGTGTAATCGGGTTGTGTTTTTGGTTAGCCACTGGGTTCGCTTTTAATAGTTTTAAACTATAGGAATCTTCAAATTTTAGATTATTTTGAATAAAAATGAATTTCTAATTAAACGTGTTAAAAACTCTTGTACATTAAAAAATTCCTATTTTTCTTAATTTAGAGTCCTGCTCTAATTTTTTACATTACAGCCAATTCTGAAGATCCTATTCCGAATGATTTTATAATAAACTGCTTCAAATTGGAAGTCAACGTCTCTGTCCTTATCAGAAACTTACCTTGTGTTCCTACCTGGTAATTTGCCCCTCGGTATACTACAATCAGGCGACACGCGCTGAAGTGAAGCAAAAGTATCTCACCAACTCTGAAGTCTCGCAGCGCTGTAAAGGCTGTACCATAGACTGTTAAAAAGAATAGACAACTCCTCCTCACTCCTCCCCGTTTACCATAATGCCACGTTCGAGGGGGAAATCATGGCGGATTTACAGACTCCTCCTCCCTGCATCTGGGAAATATTTTTGGGAACGCAGTGAATGATGCATGATACGTCCCCTTTAATGACCAGGGCACTGTACTGCAGAACCTGGCAAGTCGAGCCAAAACAAACTTTCCATCCTAGAAAAACCTCTCTAGTCCAAATATTTTTGGACTAGAGAGGACCTGCTACTGATGGATTACTTTCCCTCTTCACTTCAGTCCACAGGTCGGCTCCGCCCACAATCACGTGTTCTTTTTATAAGCTACGCCAAACTTTATGTGAAAAATCTGTTTCCATCCTCAAATTGTGCATTAACGCTTATTCGCAAAAAACAAAAAACACCTCAAGTGGGCGGATACAATTTGTATGCAAATTAATCCAAATGTGGCGTTTCCATCATTCCTTACTAATGCGAAACTTCAAAATGCACGTTAAAATCCAGTGAAAACGTGGAAATGCAGTTTATCTCTTATGGTTCCAAAACAATTAGCAAAAGTAAAATACATAAAATATAACATAAAAACAAACATAAACAAAGCATAAAATATACAAAATAGGTGAACAAACTTATGAGCAAGGCAACTTTATTTATACCGTGCATTTCGTACACAAGGCAACTCAATGCGCCTTACAAAAGAAGATAATGCGAAATTACAATCAGGTTAAGTTAAGGCAAAGCACATATATAGTAACATCAAGACATGGGAACTACACAGCACACGAGGTCACGTGCGGAATATTTTCTTGGGGAGGCGAAGGACGACCGGCCATTGACCGGGGGCGGGACTGAAGAAACGTGTTGAGGCAGACACAGAATGACGGGGGCGTTATTTACAGTCTGAAAGTAAGTGTTATGCAAAATATGACCCAGAGAGTTCAGTCCTTATCTGGTTTAGCTCCGTGGCTTAGCCTTGAAGGGAAAGTGTTGACAGTGTAGGAGAGATAAGGTCCAGCTGCTTCAAAAAACCTCCTCTCTCAGGAGGAAGAGAATTATTCCAGAATAGTTCATACATTTATAATGAATTAGCTTTTACTTGTCTCAGCATTAGTTCAGTTCTCCAGAGCAGGTACTGTAGTTCCCTTCACAGTTCATCCCTTTTCCTCCCAAAATATAGTCCAACTATTGTCTGTCTCCACAGCGAGCTGCCAGGTCGTACATAACAGTTCATCGTTGTTGTGTGTTACTTTCCGGTGTAATTCCATCACTCGGTCACTCCCTGCTCCAAAGTGCAATCGGCAGCAGCATGGTCCGATTGCAAGCTGCTGTCATTCCAAATTTCCGATAATCCAGGGCAGTCCATCCAATAAGCAGGTACCCTGTTATCAAGAGTCCAAATAAGTAAATATCTTTGATGTCTCCGACCAACAGGACTGCTAGGCAAACGACATCCATCACAAACCGAGCTGTGTGGCCTCACTTTGTCAAAAATAAATTATCAGTTGCGCTGAGATTCCAGTTAAACAATTCCATAGTTTAGCGGTTCGGGAGGACAGCGAGCAGGTGGTCCAAGAGGAAAAATAAAAGTCAGACAAGACACTCGCAGAGGCAGGAAAAAGCACGAAAGCCAGGGGAAGTGAGAAAACGCGTCCGCACTCGACAGAGACGGGAAGAAGAGCGATTTTCACTGCGATGTTTCTGCGCCCCCTGAGGCCAGAGCTTTTTCCAATTATCACTAATCAGTTTCAGTTCCGGAGCTATAGGCATTTATTCAGTTTAGATTGGCCAATAGCTGATATAGTAAAATACCCAAAAATCGGGCCCTTGTTTTGTCTGTTAAAGGAGCTATATCATGCAAAATCGACTTTTTGGAATTTTTAGCCATGTTGTTATCAGGGGTTAAAGTGGGCGGGAACGGTCGGGAACGGCGTTCCCGCACCTTTGCGTGATCAAAAAAAAAAAATTCATGATTGCCACTTTGTCCTTTCGCACACATTCGAAATGTGCTATGAGATAAATCAATGCAATAAATACTAGGTTTGGTAGTTTTATTATTGATTTGCTGAAGCTGTGCTGGACAAAAGTCCACTCTTCAGAATCTGGAGAAATAATCATAAGATCAGCAGCAGCTCAGTCTGCTCCTCATGCGCATGGCCTCATTATAACAGCATTTATCACGAAATAATGAACTTTATGGACATAAACTAATCCATAAACGGAGTCTACTCTTTCCAAGCTTTAGCCCGCTTTTTATTTCGTATCAATCAGCCTCATATTTTCGGTTTTGGAGATTAATTTAGGAAGCATAATGAGGAGAAAAGGCGATAAACAGCGTTACAGCGCTTGGTTACGGCGCAATGTCAGCCTTTTTCACAAAGTATTCCCTCTGATCAGAGCCTCTGAATCTGTCCGCGGTTTAAAAGTAATAACAGAGTCATGAATCCTGGCTAAAGTTGAGTCTTTAGACTTGTGTGGAGTCTGTGTCTCCTCCTCACTGATCAGCGCGATGAGCAGCTACAGACGGAGGAACAACAGGGGCGGAGCTGACACAGGCAGCAGAGGGACTGGGGCCCCACAGGGAAACACTTACACAGGATTTTGACAGTACATAAAAACAATAAATAAATAGATAAAATAATAAAAGTCTATTTACAGCTATCAAACTCATTGTTGCTGCTTTCTTTCTTTCTTTTTGTTAGGAAAGTAATCATAATGTTGACAGTTCTGATTCTCATCACTGTATGAGGCTAATTCAAACAGCATATTTTTGCCTTAAATACACCAGATTGCACTAAATTGTATCTGATTATTTAAAAAAATTCCCGGGTAGGACTGGCTGTTGCTCTAATTTTCTGGGAGTATCTCAAACAAGAGCACATATAAAGAAATCTTATTCTGTGAAATGTTTTAAAACTTATTTTTAAAATACATAAATTAAAAGTAATATAAAACACCTTCTGTTACATATAATACACACAGCCTTTTATATATCGACCTAATGTAGCGTTCTGAGTCTTCGAGATTAGAGTTCCACCACCTCCCAAAGTCCACTTTAACCACTGGTTGTTATGCTTTGTTTGTGAAGACTGAGCTCTTTCTAACCTACTCTGGACACGCCTGTTCATTTTTCTTACCCAACGATAATGTCACGGGTTCGCGTTTGGCTACGAGAGGAACAGGACTATTCAACCTTCCTAAAGAAGAGTGCACTCGCCAGAAGTTGGAATTTCTTTCCGGGATTAAGCTACTATATCAACCAACCTGATGGATGCTTGGTGAACCTTGGCCAGAATCAAAGTGGATTCACTTTTATAACCAACGCGAGTCCCATAACCCGATGGGGAGGCCAGACTGAGCGGTGAGTTAATCAAAATGCGTGTTAGCGTGTGTGTGTTAGTGTGTGTGTTAGCGTGTGTGTTAGCCATTTATGAAACTGTGTTGCACATGTCAACTCCTTATAACTGCATTATGTGAAGTAACTTCACTTTTTGCAGCAATATTTATATTTATAATACTGCAAATGTGGAATGAGCGGAGAGAGGGGCGGAGTTAACTGAATCGAAGCGTCTTGTCTTCCGGGTTTGGAAAATACCCCCCAAAAATACTTATATTTCTCTCAAAAATGAGTACTCCATAGTGATAGAGGTACAATATATCATATAATGCCTATACTTTACTTTGGAATGGCTAAAATAGCATGATACAGATCCTTTAATAGTTAGGCATAAAGAGGGTCTAAGTAAAGAACTGCTGCATCAATGCAGGGCATTTATTCAAGCGTGCTGAAACCTGAAATCACTTCTTGGGCTGTGGCGCTACCGTTAGCTTGATTCTAACATTATGCCGAGTCAATTATAGGCAAGGCAAGTTTATTTATAGAGCACAATTCATACAGAAGGCAATTCAAAGTGCTTCACAGTTGCATAAAATTACAAGAAAACAGATCAAATCAATCAATAAAACATCAATCATAGGGCCAGGATCTGCCCTGTGCAAACGTCCGCTCTGGCTACAGTGTTTAGGCGTCTTCCTCCTCAAATAGTCGGAAAATACTGTGTTCCAAAAGGTTTATTGACATACCTCAAAGTCATCCAAAAACACACAGGTTTCAATAGGTTGATACGGTCAAAAGATGTTTGCCTCCACACTGCCACACCTGAGTGCCCCCTCCTCCCCTTATATAGGGCAGGTAACTTTGCACACACGGAGCACCACACAGTGGCAGGAGGATCAAACATGAACATAGTGCTAAAATGGCTCCAACAACAATGCTGTGACGTCATGTGAACGCTGCCCATTGTTGGACTCCAGACCATTGTATTGTCAAATCAAATCAAATAACTTTTCTCAATTTAAAGTTGTATAAATCCTACACACAAAGTGGATTTTCTTCAAATTATTGCTACCATAAAATCAAGTAAAGTCTGTATGTACGGCATGTAACAAGCATTTACTCACAGTTTTAGATGTTACAGGGAATATGTCACAGCTTTCATCATTGAAACTTTCCCTCATGTACACAAAACCATGTGAAGTTTGACAGTTGTTATTTCCCACATGTATTTAATCAAATCAACAGATATCGGTGAAGGATAACTCCACGTGTGATGAAGATCTGTGTCTCCGGTCACACACAGTAGTTCTGGTGTTTGTCCAGCGGCGCTCTCTCCACGCTCTCCCCTCTGCTCTCTCCGGGACGTTCCTCTGCCTCTTCACCAGGGGGTGGCGGAGGGTGGTGCAGCTGTACCAGGAGCTTGTACAGGGCCGTCCCCATGACTGCCCCCACACAGGGCGCCACCAGGGGCACCCACCACCAGCCATTCCCCGCTCTGAAAGAGACAGTCCTTTACTGCTTCAAAACGATATTCTATACACTGCGTTCCAAATGATTATGCAAATGACATTTTTCTACGATTTTCTAAATTATCAACTCAAATGACAGTCAGCATAATTTTCAAGTCTTTAACTGTTAGAGGATAATATGAATGTGATTGAAAAAACCTCCCAGTGATAATAAATTTAATAACTCATAGTGTCAATACATGTTAAAGCTTGTAATTAACTGAAAATGTTGAATTTGCAGCATTAGGTCATATTTACTGAAATCAAAAGCTGTTTCAATCAAAAACATCTTAACAGGTCAAGTTATATTTTAACATAGGACCTTTATTTGATAGCAGCTTCAAAATCCTTAAATCCATTAAACTTGTGAGTTTCTGGAGAGTTTCTGCTTGGATTTCTTTGCAGGATGTCAGAATAGCCTCCCAGAGCTGCTGTTTGGATGCTTGGATGCACCCTCATAGATGTTTTTGCTTGAGGCTCCAAAGGTTCTCAATAGGGTTGAGGTCAGGGGAGGATGGGGTCCACATCATGAGTGTCTCTCCTTTTATGCCCATAGCAGCCAATGATGCAGAGGTATTCTTTACATCAGAGGTCACTAAACGGCGGACCTCGGTCCGGATCCGGACCCACGCGCCAGCCATTCCGGACCTTGGATCCGAACTTTGGACCCGACCTGAATCCCTCAGACGAGCAGCTGCGTATGCGCTCTCTCTCCCTCCCTCTCCCTCTCTGACTGCACCAGAGCGGTAAACTACAGCCCAGACGAACAGAAAGAGAAAGTCCTACATCTTAGCTTCATGATACTTTTTAAATTTTTAGAAACGGTTTCGGAATGACTGAAATATGGCTTGCTAAAAACAAAAGCGGAGGACGCCCTAATTAAATATGCACGCGCGATCGTAATGCGTAAATAGCGCGGTTGTTTCCCGAGCAGGTCTGAACCAGGACTAAACCTGGACTAAACAGGGCTCAGTGTGTTGAACTGAGCAAAGAAACACATCACTGTCATATATTATGTGCACATTGTGTATAATAGGCTACAGTAGCCTATGCATTCTGCTATTTAGGAGCCAAAACTTATTTTTAGAGCAAAAAAACAATAACAAGATTAAATTGATTGCATTATTTTCAAATCACAGAAATAGTTTTAAAAAAGGCGTATAAATCCTGATATAACCGTGAATTAACCCCGTATGTTCCGGACCTTTGCTTGACCTTTTTTTTCATTTCGGACCTTGGTGAAATTTAATTCGTGACCCCTGCTTTACATCATGACATGGTGTATTGTCATGTCTGAAGATAATTTTGTTTGGGAAAGCACGGTTCTTTTTTTGAACCATAGAAGCAAGTGGTTAGTCAGAAACTCCACATATTTTTCAGAGGTCATTTTCACATGTTCAGGGAGCCTAACTGGGCCGACCAGCTCTCTCCTCATGATTCCAGGCCAAAACATGACTCCGCCCCCTCCTTGCTGACGTCACAGCCTTGTTGGGACATGGTGGTCATTCACCAACTACTCCATCCATCTGACCATCCAGGGTTACACGACACTCATCAGTGAATAAGACTGTTTGAAAATGAGTCTTCATGTATTTCTGGGCCACTGCAGCCGTTTCTGCTCATCAGCTTCAATGAACAATTTAGGGGAGGCCGGATAGAAGGTTTATGCACAACTGCAGCCTCTGGAGGGTCCTACACCTTGATGTTCAGGAGACTCCAGAGGCATCAGCAGCTTCAAATACCTGTTTGCTGCTTTGTAGCAGCTGTTCTCTTAATCTGATGCATTTGTCTGGCAGAAACCGTCCTCATTGTGCCTGTGTGTGCTCTGGATCAGCCACAAATCTCTTAACAGTACAATGATTAATCTTTCATGAAATATCGAAGGTTTTCATACCTAGGCCAAGACATTCAACTATTTCACGCTTTTCATCAGCAGAAAGATCCTTTTTCTTTCCCTTATTGCTTGAAAATGGTGGTCTGCTTAATAATGTGGAATGTCCTTTTCAGTAGTTTTTCCCTTAACTGGGCTTAACCTGACAGACTCCACACTTTACAGGCTCTCACTCAACCACATCACAGGGATTTTTCAATATTGAATTTCTGACAGATTTATTGAGCTTTGAACTAAAGACTAATAACTAGTTTATTCCAAAACTAAACCAGATCCAAAATCCCTATGAGCAAATTAATTTGTCACAAAATAAAATCACACATTTAAAACCGGGCTCTCTCCATTATTTAGATCAGTGGTTCCCAAACTGGGGTCCGGGGCCCCTGGGGGGCCTCAGAGGCACTGCAGGGGGGCCCCAAAGTTTGCTACATTGGGAAAAAAACATTTTACCAGTATTTAGCCTACAGTCATTGCTAAATTAGATGTTTATGTAATCTTAGCTGTAAAATAATGTCAAATTCCTCAGAATTGAGTAAATATATCATTGCTGGGGGGCCCCGAGAGATTTTCGGATCAATAAGGGGGCCGTGACATCCCGGACTTTGGGAATAGCTAGCATAAAATGAGAGAAACTCATGATGTAGACCCCATCCTCCCCTGACCTCAACCCTATTGAGAAGCTTTGGAGCCTCAAGCAAAACATCTATGAGGGTGGGAGGCAGTTTTCATCCAAATAGCAGCTCTGGGAGGCTATTCTGACATCCTGCAAAGAAATCCAAGCAGAAACTCTCCAGTTCCAAAAAATTAGGCTCCGGGCATTAAAGTTGTTTTTAACGTGTCTAAAGTGCAATGCATTCCAATGGGAGACTAGCGGCTATATGGCGGTACTACAGCAATGGCGGAGCAATGGCAGAGCAGCCAGCGGCCATTGGGTGAGAGGAGCGATAACTGCTCATCTGAGAACATTCTCTTTGGCTACTACTACTACTACTAATACTACTGCTAATACTATGACAGAGTGGAGAATGGAAGCCAAAATGAAGCAAACATGGAGGGCCAAAATGTCAAATAAAACATCAACATGGAAGTCCAAACTTTCAGAGAGCCTTGTCCTTGTCTGTAAATGCTGCCAGTGCCACAGACACTCAAAGCCCAGTCTTGCCCTGGTCCCACTTTGTCTGAAACTGGCCCTGCAGATGGGACTGTCCCAGCAGAGGGAGCAGTTTGTTCCCCGTCACCCACCGAGGGGTCCGTTTGCGTAGTGTCACGCTGAATCAGAGGAAACTTTAATCATTGACAGTTGTTTTGCAGCAGAGCGGGTTCCTGACCGAGTTCTGAGAAATGTTTGTGTCTGCACTGATCCTGGGTTAGTCACAGTGACCCGTGTCAGACTAAGCTAAGGTTATGGGCCAGTTTGCTCTGAAAGGTTAAATGTTTTAATCTTCACAATAATGTGTTTAAATATCGCAATTTCTCCTCAGCTTTATTTGAGAAACTGTATCTTCCAAGTCCATTTTCTCTAAATGACTTTGTCTCACATTGTGGCAGCAACATCTGCATAGGACAGTAAAAACGATCCTTGCGACTTTTTGGGTTGAAGCAGGAGGAAACAGGGATAACGAGCTTTTATTTATTTTTAGACACAACAGGCACATGTTTTTCTTTGTTTTGACAACGGTGTTCAGTGGGAAAAGCAGCCAAGGGGAGTATGTCAAAAAAGTAAGCATTCATTTCATTTCATTTATTTATTTATTCATCCATGTTCATGTTTTTCTTTACAAGGTCATACATTAATATGAACAGTACATGGTGAAAAGGAGCATGATGAAGACATTGTCTTATTGTCCATGCCCCTTTGTAATAATTACAACAAAAAAATCGATGACCAAATCGGCGGGTGATCCGTTCAACAAATTTGTGACACTCATGTATTACAAAAATCAATCATTGTAACAATTTTCAACATACAAGTTATGTTTTTTTATATTCCTCCATCTGCATCTCCTTAAACATATTTTTAAATGTATCTATTGTTTGAGAACATTTTAATGTGTCCTGTAATGCATTCCATAATCTTACCCCAGCAACCCAGAAACCCCTCTGTCTTAATGAGATTCGGGAGAACGGTACACACAAGTTTCCCCTTCGCCTTGTGTCGTCTGTGATCAAGGTCAATTTCTTGTAAATATGTTCTGGTACCAACTTGTGCTTAATTTTCCACATGGTCTGTAAAATTTTTAAATTGGCAAGATCTTTAAATTTGAATAGTTTCAGCTTCACAAAAAGGTGGTTAGTATGTTCTCTAGAGCCTTTATGACTTATAATTCTCACAGCCTTTTTTTGTAGCAAAAACATTCGATCTATTACACTTTTGCATGCGTTTCCCCAGACCTCGATACAATATGTAAAGTAAGGGACAATTAATGAAGAATATAAAATAAATAAGGAAGCCTTATCAAGAACATATTTAACTTTATGCAAAATACCTATACATTTACTCACTTTTGTTCGAATATACTCAATGTGTGGCTTCCAGCTAAATTTAGTATCCAACATAACTCCCAAAAATGTAATCTTGGTAACTCTTTCAATCCTTGAATTGTCATTCCCCTCAATTTTCCTTGTCCCAAAAATCATATATTTGTTTTTTTCCCAATTTAATAATAACTTGTTTGGTCGAACCATTTTTTTAAATTTGCCATTTCAGTGCTTACACAAGATAATAATGTATCGAGGTCACTTCCTGATTTATAAACGGTTGTGTCATCTGCAAACAATAGAAAGCCCATTCTCTTTGTTGCTTCAGAGATGTCATTTATGAATAAAATAAAAAGTTTTGGGCCGATTATGGAACCCTGTGGGATTCCACATACCACAGTTTCATGTTTTGAGTTTAGTTGATTGAATTGAACATACTGTTGTCTGTTTAGCAGGTAGCTTTCCAGCCATTTAAACACATGTCCTCTTATGCCATAATCCTGCAACTTAGACAGAAGTTCATGGTTCACTGAGTCGAATGCTTTCTTTAAATCCAGAAAGACGCTCACCATGTACTGTGAGTGGTCAATAGCAGCGAGGACTTCTTCAGTAAAATGTATCAGTGCAGCAGAGGTGGATCTGTTGGATCTAAACCCATATTGATAATCAAATAATATGTTTTTTCTTCTTTTTAAATATTGGTATTATCTTTGCCGTTTTCATTTTTTGAGGAAAGACACCAGAGATAAAGGAGAGATTGAAAATGTAGGAAAGTGGTTTGAGAATACAATCAACTGTCTTTTTACAATAAACATATCTATTCCATCACAGTCTATTGAGGTTTTGGTTTTGAGTTTCCGCACAATGTCTAGAATGTCATATTCTGTTATTTCGCTAAGAAACAATGATTGAAGAGTTTTACTTCCACCAGCTGCTGCCACGTTACATCTTGTTTCCTTGTGGTTTGGGTTTACAATTTGTTTAGCAATGTTTGGCCCACATTGACAAAGAAGATTTGATTTTTAATACTTTTCCATTATGCATAAAACATTTGGGTAGATTATTACACTGGGCATTTGGCTTGATTACCTTATTTAGGGTTTCCACGTTTCCTTCATAGTATTTTGTTGTCATTTAATTTATTTTGAAAATAATCTCTTTTTGCTTTCCTCATTATCATCGTCAACTTATTCTTATATTCTTTATATTTAGTCTCGTGCCTTTTTGTTCGATATTTCATGTAATCCCTATATAGTTTGTTTTTCTTTTTGCATGCTTTCTGTAGCCCACTTATTATCCATGGCTTTTTTGCAAACGTGTTCTTACATATTTTACAGGACAATTTGCATTGTAGAGGTTTACATAAGTGTTTAAGAATTTTTCATAGGCAACATTTACTTCTGCCACATACACTTCTTCCCAGTCTTGTTTAATCAAATCATTTCTAAACAAGTCAATCTCCTTCTCTGATCTAATTCGAATATATTTCAATTCCTGCATGTTCCTATTATTGATAGGTTTGGCTCTAATAACAGTAAATGCAGGCAAGTGATCAGTTATGTCGCAAGCCAGTAAACCGTTGTATAGAGTTTTATTCATATCATTCGAAAAATGTTATCAATTAACGTCGCACTTGTACTTGTCACTCTAGTGGGCTGGGAAATGGCTGGAAACAAACATCTACTATACATTTCATTAAGAAAATCGCGAGTTTTCTTCGACCCATGTGAATAAAGTAGATCTATGTTAAAATCACCGCATAATAAGATAGTTTTGTTTGGAGTTGCGCTATCAATTAAATCTGTGAGTTTGGCTGTAAATGTGTCTACGTTGGAACCTTGCGCTCTATACACACATACTATAATTATATTCCGATTTGTTTCCAGCTCTAGTTCCACCGCCACACATTCCATAAGTCCCTCGATTGTAACAGACATACTCTCCACAGTTTTACAGGTACAGGTTTCCTTTACACACAAAGCCACACCTCCTCCTCTTTTTTCTAGGCGATCAACGTGATACATATTATACCCATTTATTCCCAAGCAAACACCTTTTTCGGGATTTAACCATGTCTCTGAGAATGCAATAACATTAAACTGAGATTTCAATGAGTTCAAAAAATCTGTAATTTTATTTAAATTCGAATAAAGGCTTCTGCAATTAAAATGAATTAGTGAGAAGTTATTATCTAACTCAATTTTTAAATCAAAATCTTCTTGGCTGTAATAGTTGCATGAAATCCGACTAGAATTGAATACATGCTCATCAGGGTCTATATCGTCTTCAAAGTAAAATAATCTAGAGTGTGCGTTTCTATTCGTCTCCATAGTTGTTGTTAGTTGTTAGTCTTTTCCATCTGTCATCAAACCATGATCCAGTCTCAACGAAATTATGACAGACGCATGGAGCTTTATGAATCGAGAGAAATAACAATACCTCCTGTTCACGTTGTTTTCGTTGAGCCATCTTGTCCGAGGGTTCAGATACTTTAAGTCCCTTTCCATGGCTTCTAGTGATCATTGTCAGGTTCTTTACTTTGTAGCAGTGATTTTACGGCATCAATCATCTCGGTCGTGGGTGTCATCTTACGGGAACTAACCGTGTGCCATCCCGCTGTGCGCAGGATAGTTTCTAGGTTTGGCTCCTCCGCTGGCGACTTCATTTTATGCCAAAATCGCGCAGGCCGTGCGCAGCAGCGACTGGGTTGTCAAAAACTTTAACCTTGCCATCCTCGAGAAATATTTTCAGTTTTGCAGGGAATAAGATGTGATGCTTTATTTTCCGCAGGGTTTTACGCACCTCCTTATATTTCCCTCGCTCTTTGTAGACGGCAGGGGTGAAGTCTTCATCAAAAAAGATCCTGCTACCACTCACTTGAATATTCCTCTTCGTCCACGCTGCCTTTAGCACGGTTTGTTTCGTGACATAGCTTCGAAATTGTACCACAATGGACCGGGGACGCTCGAAGCAGGTGCCCTCGATCTGGAGCTCGGCGTCCAATTCCAGTTGCTCCACAAACAGATTCGTCACAAACTTGATCATGTTGTTTCCTTCAATTTTCTCTGGCACTGAATAGATCCTTAAATTGTTCCTCCGCGAGCGACTTTCCAAGTCTTCACATTTTTCTTTCAGCTGGTTTGGACTTGTAACATATGGATCATCACTCTCGTAGTATTCCTTTCGTTGTCTTCGTTTTCGGATAGTCTTTGCTCGGCAATGTCCATTCTTTCTTTAAAGGGACTATACATAAGTTTAACCACAAATAAATTTATACAAATTTAAAATTTCTTTCTCATACATGCTCCAGCAATGCCCTGGTGAGTAGAATGAGCCCTGGCCTTTTCACCGTGATTGCCTCTATATGCCTGTAAAGTCACTTAAATAGTTTATGCTCGGGTCGAACAAGCAAACAGTGGTTCACGCTCAGCTGTAGCGTTAGCTGTAGCGTTAGCTGTAGCGTTAGCTGTATCTCCTCTATACCGACGCTGCAGCGCGAGTGGTAACTTCAGAAGGATGGATTTAGCGGAGAATAAGAGGAGACCGGCTTCAAGCACCATCGAAACTCCAGCCCAGACCCCAAATAACGAAAAGAAACGAAGAGTTTATTCGAGTGTGACAAAAAGGCGAAAGTCGAGTCTGATCGGCGTAGGCAAAGAACCAGAGTAAACATCGGAAAAGAGAATCTCTCAAAAGACCCACAGCTTATTTTTGCTTGAAAGGTAAGAAATTATGACTAAATACGTGGGGGAAAAGTGTTGTTGATGCTTCAAAACAACGGTGTCCGACTGTCTGTGCATGTTGTACAAACTTCACTGAAACAAGCCATAAAATAATCATATTTGGAAGTTACCAAAATAGTTGATCTAATAGTTTTATACCTACAGAGAAGTTGTGTAGTATTAGTAGCAGACTAGTAGTGTCAGTAATAACAGTAATTGTGTTGTACCTACAAAACATTTGAGTAGTAACAGTGGTAATGGTGCTGTATTTACAATGGCAAAAATAATGTCGCTAATGTTAGCTTTTCTTGGCCGCAAAATAAGCATGACTGTTCACGGATTTATAAGTAGTGAAACGACTACAAAAAGTGGACATGTGCCATGTTTACAATACAGTTTACGAGTTAGCTACGCTAACTTTGGGCCCAGGGAATTGAAGAAACGATTTTGGCTTTTCCTAGTAGTATTTCTACCGGTGGAATTATTTTATTATTTCAATTAGGTCTGCGTTTATGCATACAAAGTATACGAGTTTTTTCTCCTCCTCCTTCAAACGTCAATTATTCGTTTATATGTATTACTTGGCTTCTTCACTCGATTCACTTTGCTGCATTTGCTCAAGTATTTTATCTTGGAAAACATTCACTCAAACTGATTTGGTCTAAATATCTTACAAAACAGTAACGTTTCTTACCTCAGTTTAAGTCATGCCTGCAAATCTGTAAATTGACCAGGACGGGACTGTTATTTCTGGTGCTGGTTAAAGCCTGAGCGCCACATGCACGAGCTTATCATCGAGGCTGCAGTTACGCGTTTGGCCTGAGGGGGCAATTGCGAGTACAAAACTGCTAAACTCCACACAGCCCTTTAACGTCTGCAATCTCGGTTTTTAAGTCACTTATTTCTTTTCTCAGGATCTCAAAGTTCCCCGATGTTTCAGTGCGGAAAGCCCGTAGTTCTTTTAATATTTCAGCCATACCTGGCGATGCGTCACTGCTTGTCTCCCTAAGCGGCTCTTGGTCGTGTGTTTTTGAGGCGTTGCGAGGCACTCTGGGCATCATCAAGATAGAGTCCTTTGCTATCCACTTGGATTATAGGGTCAGGCTTGACATCAAAAGCCACCAAGGAATTACAATTAGACTCACGACCCAAAAAGAGCATTTTTAGGAAGGTCTATCCTGGAGAAGGCAAGCAGCATCAGCTTCCTGGTTGCAAGCCACGCCTGGTAAGCCTCTAGCCTATTCCTGTGCAGAGTTATGGATTTTTAAAGAAATAACCAGAATGCTCACATAGGGACAGCTTAAATTGAAAAAAAAAAAAAGAGGAAAGAATTCCACCAGCAGAGGGCACTGACATAATAAGAGATCAGGATATAAACAATATATTATATTATAACCATGTGGTAAATGGTCAGTCTGCCCCAGGCGCTTACCACAGAGTGTGGAGTGAATGAATAATGAACACAATGTAGCACTTTGAGAAACGTGTGACACAGACTGATAAAGTGTTATAAGTGTGGCGTTGTTAGGCCACAGTCCAAACTCACCTGAACACATGTGGGCCCCAGCCGGCGATGGCGGTGAAGATGCGGGGCGCGATGTCCCTGGTGGGGTTGATGGCGTATCCGCTGTTGCTGCCGGCGGACATCCCGATGAGCAGCACCAACAGGCCCACGACCACAGGCTCCGAACCAGCAGGGGGCGGTGTGTTCCTACGATCAGCCAGCGCCGAGAGGCAGAGCAGCAGCATGGCCGTGCCAAACACCTGCAGGAGAGGGAGTTACTACTACTACTACTACTACTACTACTACTACTACTACTACTACTACTACTACTACTACTACTACTACTACTACTATACTACTACTACTACTACTACTACTACTACTACTACTACTACTACTACTACTACTACTACTACTACTACTACTACTACTACTACTACGGGGTACAGGTAGGGGGTGGGGTTACAGATGGGGCGGGGTTTCTCACCTGGTCAATGAATCCCCGGTGATGGACAGGTAGGGGGCAGGGTTTCTCACCTGGTCGATGAATCCCCCGGTGATAGACAGGTAGGGGCGGGGTACGTGGCAAAGATTCCCGCCGTGGCTCCGGGCCCGGTCACTGTCAGGTTTCCGCCGCAGTAACTCTGGATCGCCTCTGGGGGGGGGGGGGGGTGCACAACACACTATGTAAAGCGGGAATGGCATCAGGCGTAACACAGGAGTTGTATCTGACCGTAGTAAACAGCGTAGACGGTAGCGGCGGCGAGGAACGATCCAACAAACTGCGCCGTGACGTAAAGGGGGAGGAGCTTCCAGCTGAGCATCCCAAACACACAAGAGGAGAACGAGACCGCCGCGTTCATGTGCGCACCTGCGAGTACAAGTACTTTACTACTACTATGAATGCTACTGCTACCATTATTATTACTATGGCTGAGACGTTAATGACTAAACTAAACTGACGCTGCAGGGTACACTTTATGTACTTCCTGTACTTTCTGTACTTGTGGTGTTATTGTGATGAAGCCTCTCACCAGACACGCCCCCTCCCACGTGCACGCCCAGCGCCACCGCTAGGCCGAAGCTCAGGTTAATGCTGATGTAGTGTCCAAACTCTCCTCGCCCTGTGACGACCTGGGCCACAGAGCACAGCCCGAATGCCTGGACACAAACAGATCAATAAAGAGGTGAACTCTGAGCGTCATGCCTCAGTCTGTTTCACCAAAGAAACTTTAGAACTACTGCTCAGAGCAGAGGCTACTGCGCTCCTCGTGTCTATATATCTGACACTGTGCTGAACATAAGAACAAAGAAAGACAAGAAGAACCCTTTAAACAGGGGTATGCACACAAGTTCTTTCCATTTCCTCTGTATAAACTGTCAAATAACTCAAAATCCTGATTTTACTCACATTGTAACTAAATGCAAAACTTTAGTATTAGTAATAAATGTATTGTTATCCTTAGTGTGTGATAAAAGAGTTTATAAAGAGCTCAGGCTAAAGCAGAAAACATGTCTGTGTGTTTCCAACTGAGCCAGACTCAGACTGAGCCCGGTTTGTCAAACCCATATGACAGAAAAGAAGCCAGACGTGGTCAAATAAGCCGAGTTTACGGACTCTTTTGGTCAAATGGATCATGTATTTTAACCAGGCCCGACCGATATGGGTTTGTCTAAGGCCAATGCAGATATGCACCGTTGACATTTTTGGCCAATATTTTAAAAATGTCTGGTCTATAATCCTCTCAGTGTTGAACTGTGACAGCAGGGGGCGCTGTATGTGGTGCATAGGGCTGATTTATTCAGGACGGTTAGTAGTAGGTCCTTCAGAGGGAGCTCGTTTGATAGACAAAAATGGAAAGTGTGGATCTCTTATGGTTCCAAAATTATACACAAAAGCCTACAACATAAAACATGTAAAATAGGTGTACAAACTTGAGTTCTGCTAAATTGCTGCTTTCATTTACACATAGAAATGTCATTAAAGGTTCATTATGCAACTTTTTATGCAAAAAATAAAACCTTGATATCTGTGCGTAATAGACCTTTTAGTGACCCAGTGGCTGAACGTTTTTTGTTGTTTTTTTTTGGTGTGGACAGTGCATGTTAATGAACAAGCCACTCCAGATTGTAGCCATGGGCATCTGTCGTCCCACACTCACACTCTCATTCATCGTGGCCTGTTGTACATGTTTTTAGTGGTAGGGGAAACCTACACAGACACGGGGAGAACATGCAAACTCCACACAGAAAGGCCCCGTCCAGGTGGGAATCGAACCCAGGACCTTCTAGCTGTGAAGCACGAGCGCTAACCGTTGCGCCACCGTGCCGCATCATTGTTTTGTACGTTTTCAGGTGAGAGGGTCCGTCCGCAGTGAAAACCTACCAGAAACTCTAAAAACAATATTTGCTGGAGCGTCGTAGAAGCCACCATGATGGACAGTAAAGGCATAATAAAAGCCACTGGGCTACTAAAAGGTTAAATAGGCCCAACTAAAAACAATTTTTCCAAATAAAAAGTTGCATGATGCACCTTTAAATTGTCTCTGAGGTGGAACACAAGGCCGAACATTCAACTGCATATGACACTGAGCAGATTCATCTCATTTTTTAGGGGCATTACCCACCCAGCGGCTGTATGAGAGGTCAGCATGACGCCTTTACTTTCCATCACAGTAGTCTCTAGGACGCTCCAGGATCAATTGTTTTGTAAGTTTTCTCTGATGACGGATCCTCTCAGCAGAAAACCTACAAAACAGTTGACCCTGGAGCGTTGTAGAAACCACAATGATCAAAAGTAAAAGGTGCTACAACGTGAAATACGCACAAATAGCATAAAAAATTGCAGAAGGCACCTTTAAAACTTAACATCAAGTGATTCTTGATGTGTCATGGATGTACTGAACCTCGTAGTTGTATTGTGATTGTGCACAGGGCGGGTTGAACACTTCCTGTTCTCACTCACAGCTCTCAGATAAACTTGTTGCTAACTCTTCAAACGCCTCAAAGTGTCTGACGTTGCACTTTCGTTTCCCTGTGACACGGAGCTCATGCAAACGCTTCCTGTGGCTCTGCCCTGAACCCTCTGTTTTGTCAGCTGACCCCCACCGCCTACCCCACTTCTCCCTTATACCCCACTGTACACTCCCCACACCAAACCGCCAACACTACCCGCCTCTTTCTCCTCTCCCTCCCCTCTCATCTCTCTCTCGTCTGTCTCTCCATGTGGCACGCTCCAGACCCTTACCCCACTTTCTACTTCCTGTGTCTCCCCCTGAATTGGTCAATCAGATGCCTAGCTCCTCATCACATGACCTGATGTGATGAGGTCACATGCGTGGGTCACATGTGTCGGGGTTATCTTCAGCTCCTGGAGTTTAACCTCAGACAAAGACAACATGGATAACAACATCTGTCTGTGGTCCTCACACGCCACGCAGCCACAGCGCCTTAAAGCCCCAGCTGCCGAACTCTCCCCCAGTAAACTGAAGGGAATCCACCACGTTAATGTGAAGCTAAAATCTGAGGAAAGGCTTTTGAAATGACTTAAACGTCTGAGTTCAGGGTTTGGGCCAGATAGTAAGTATTAATAATAGTTTTACTATTTACTAGTAGTGGCCCTCTACCAGCTTGCCACATAATACCCTGGCTTTTTAACGCACCTCATAAATAGGGAAAACAATCCACTGACAGAACAATCTTAACATTATTACAGTTGAAACAGGTATGATAGAAATGAGAAACATGATACATTTGAAAATGATATTTTGAGAATGATACTTTGAGAATGCTATTATTGTCATTGTTATTATGGTGATGATAATATATGTATAATAAATATGTGCGCTAGTAATGTATATATATATGTATACATATGTCTGTATGTGTATACATATATATATATATATATATATATGTATATCTAAAACACTATGACTACTTAAACAATAAGTAAATCAATAGAATGGTGACCAGAATGGTATAAGCAATGATATAAAAATAAGAGAAAATTATAAAACTAAGTAAATACACTCAGAAATCACAAACTTTTCTATTTTTCGCTCTATGTTTTCATACCTGTAAATTGTCTTGTAAGTCTCATCAGATTATTTTTTGACATGTAAAAGCTTCGAATTATTAATGTTGCTAATCAATAATTGGGGTAGGCAAATAAGCTTTCCTGCTTCGGCCTACTCCTTTTTGAGTTGTCATTTATTTTTATTCTTATAGTTTTTTGGGGATAATGTAAATGTGATGATGTAAATATTGTAAATAATAATTCGTTGTAAATAATAGCTCAAATAAATCAAATCAAAAAAACACTTTAGGGAAGCTGCACTTTAATGAGGAAAGGTTATTTTTATATCACTTTTTTGTTTGTGACATATGCTGTGTTCCGTTTGTCCTTGGGAGTTTCAGTGTTCCAGTGTCAAGTGTCAAGACACAAACACAAATAATTTAAGCTACGAAGCTGGAAAAATATGACAAAATATGACCCTAATTTGAGAATGATAAAAACCCGAACAGTGCGATTATGTTTATAATCTAGTAAATAATGTTGCAAATCCTTTAGAGAGAACAGCCTGTGGTTAGCAACATTGTCTTGCATTAAGTGTCTGCATAAATGGAATACAGTCCCAGTGTCTCAGCAGTGATGTTGGTGGTCCGCAAGGTTCCGTACTCGGGCCTCTGCTATTCTCGTTATACATCAACGACTTGCCAGACGTCTGCCCTGAGCTTGATATGTTAATGTGTGCTGATGATGCTGTGCTCTTCACTCATGGGGCCAATGTTCAGTCAATCGCTGCTAAACTCACAGAAGGCCTAAACAAAGTGCATGACTGGCTTAGACAAAGTTGTCTCATGCTCAACTCAAAAAAGACAGTCTGCATGATGTTTAGCAAAAAAACTGTTAAACAAGAGAGATCATTTGTGTTTTTGAATGGAGAGGAGTTGGAGTTAGTGACTCCCTTTAAATAACTCGGAGTAATTTTGGATCCCAACCTCACATTCAAAAAGCACATTAAAAAGGTCACAAACACCATCAAATTCAATTTAACAAACTATTAACAAATTCGACCCTTTAATACAATAGAGGCAGCAAAGTCCTACCTCCACTGTATGATATTCTCCCATATTGTTTCACAGCCTGCCTTTGCTTACTGCGCCTAAACCAATTCAGCAGTTATACAAAACAGCTATTAAGGTACTTGATCAAAAACCCCAGTTTTTTCACATATGTGCTCTAATTAAGAAATATAAATATTGAAATTTTGAAAATCTAAAACCTTTTAAAATGAATTGTCTTGTTTATTGAGAATGAGGAGTCACGTGCCGAGTTGGGGTGATTTGGGGGGGGCTCTGAGCCTGTCGGACATATTGGCTGCGGATTGGGGGCACGCTCCCAGAATTTCACGCATTCCTCATATTCCAGAGCACTTTAAATTTTGCGCATTTACGTTTTTGGCGAGACAGAGACGGATCTACGAATACGACAACGAAAAGACAGAAAGTAAAGCAATGCAAAGAGATGAGGCGAAAGAAAAGGGACCTTACAGGAACAAGCTCATACCAAGAGTAAAACAGCGGTATTTGGAGAAGCTTGCGGACATTCAAAACATCAACACACGAGCTCCTGCAGCGGAGACCTGGACCATTTACCTCCGTGCACAAACATGGACACAGTAAACTACCTTGTATTTGGTGTAAGTTACTACACGATGCTGGAGTTTAAAAGCCACAAGTCTTTGGAAAGTTACGAGACTTTCTGCTGTGGGTCCAGGACTTGGCTCTACAAGCCTCCAGCTGCTGAAAACAGCTGTACTGGCAAAAGTAACTTTCCTCACATGCGTTTTAGTGTGTTGTCATTACATTGTATTTAGCGGACACTTCTTGACCAAAATGACAAAGTAATAAAGTGCGTGTTTCGTAAACACTACATTGTTACGAGATGTTCAATGTACACAAACGTTTCCAACATGTTTTGACAGATCAGAGACTTGCGCTCTTTGATGCTGTGTCCATTTCTGTAACCTAAAAACCTGTATCCCATTGTTTCTACGTTTTCCATGTCTATCGTGTGAGGTATTGGAGCAGTTTTTAACACAGCGGTGACTTCCAGGCGGTAAAACAGTGCAAGAACCTCCGCTACTACCGCGTTAACAACACACGTAAACAATGTGTATTGCCGCCGGTGCGCAGCCAATATGGTTGCGAGGGGGGGAGGGGGAGGGGGGGCTCTGTGCCGTGACGTCAACTCCTCATTCTCAATAGAGTGGTACATGACCTGGCCCCGCCTCCTCTTAGGGAATTCATTAAACAAAGAAATTGTGAGACCAGCACTCGATCAACAGTCAGGGGGGACTGTGAAGTACAGTTTCGGAGGCGAACGTTTTCTCAAAACATGCTTTCCATTAAGGCTTGTTCTTGTTGGAACACTCTACCTATGACAGTTAGAGAAAGCAGCACCTACGTCTCATTTAAGAGACAACTGAAATAATGGCTTCTTTGCCAACAAAGGTGTAACCATTAAGAGGCATTAGACAGGAACATATTTTTATTTATATTTGCAGGTACAGGTGTGTGAGTGGGAGGGATGAGGGGAGTGGCGTATGAAAGAGATGCACTTTATGAATTGTGTAGTTGTTGTCCTTGCCTGTTTTGTCTGTAATGAACTGCTGTGTTTTTTGGCTTATGTGTTTTATATTTTGTATGTCCTTGTCTTAGTTTTCTACCTCATCAAGACAATCAACATGAACCGAAAACTATTTCAAAGTTCAATGTCTCCTCTATCAGCACATATAAACTAAGGTCCAATTATTTTCTCTGAAAAGCGTCCAAAGTGGTGACAATATATAAATCCTTATTCATGATGTTGGCCAGCAGAAAATAAAATACATAAAAATAATACAGTGTTTTGTTTTTTTATTCAATCACTTCCAAATACTGACGAGGAGATTTATTTCAAAAACTGCCTTTGTCCCGTAGGGTTGTATTGGCACCTGCTCCACTATGACATCATCACATTCTAAAACGTGAACGCTACCTATCAGCTGTTTGCAACGGTGTCTATTTAAATATAAACCTCAAATGAATGGACAAATCAAATAATAATTATTATTTGATTTGTCCACAGAGTTATTATAATAACTCTGTGGCGGTGGGTGGAGAGAGGGGAAAGATGCTTCAACAGCCCATAATACATAAATAGCGTGGTTAGAATGCTAACCATAATCCTAATGTTAACATCACGTTTCTATGTTAAATCTTGAGTATAAACAGTGAACATTTTGTCTAATGTCATGTCATACACAGTTACACTGAGTACCAGATACTTGGAATCCACACTCGTATCAGAGCATAACCTCACCATCATGACGTAGGTGCAGAGGGTCTCGCACAGGCCCAGTCTCAGCAGCTGGTTGTGGATCCGCACTCTGGACCTCAGGGTCTTCTGCTGCACCTCCGACCCCAGCTCCATGGACTGCACCATCTCTGCTCGCTTTAACTCACCCCTTCACCCTCTACTCCTATGTCCCTTTCACTCTCTCCTTCACTCTCTCCTCCTATGTCCCCTTTCACTCTCTCCTCCTACTGTATGTCCCCTTTCACTCTCTCCTTCACTCTCTCCTCCTATGTCCCCTTTCACTCTCTCCTCCTACTGTATGTCCCCTTTCACTCTCTCCTCTCTCCCCCTTTACTCTCTCCTTTCCTCCAGTATCACACATTACCCAAACTACACAACCTATCACCCTCTTCCATCCCTCCACAATTTTGAGTGCTGTAGTACTGATAGTACTGGTAATACTGGTATTAGTAGTGGTAGTAGTAGTAGTAGTAGAAGTTGTATAGTTGCAGTAGAAGTACTGTAAAATATCTAGAAGATATTTCAAAACTATGCTGTGTTTTCCTCGATCTGAAGCATGATTTCGGTCTTCCTTTCCTAAAATCCAAGTGACCTTGACTGTCTCCTCCCTTCTGAAGCCTTGTCCACTCGTGTCCTTCACTTCTATCCTTCCTTCTCCTCTCGCTTCTTGTCGTTTCGCCTCGATCTCTTGCTCCTGGTACTGCTCCGCTGCAGCTACAAGTCAAGCTGTCCAAATTTGGCTTCATTGCTCCTCCCCCAAAATCCTGCCCCTCCCCCAAACCCTCTCTCTCTCCTCGCTCCTCCCTCCCTCCCTCTCTTTAGGAGCGAGGAGAGAGATACATAGATAAATAGAATACACCTGTGAGCCGCCCGCAGCTCACGCTCCATGACTACCCAGAGGGACGGCGAGGCGGTGTGTGTAAGGGCGGTAACAGCCGAAGCAGAGGATGGGAATGCTAAAGCAGTGGCTATTTCTATTTTTTTGGGGGCTGGCGCTATCTAGTGGCGAGTCCAGCCTGCTACACCTCCATAATTGATATTATGACCAGAGGTTTACAAATGTGCTACAGGTGAAATAACTTTCCAAAGGGAAGTACATTTCACAAAACTCACCGGGCTAACTAGTTGCAAAATTAGAGTTTGTTGGCTTCTTGCGGTGATTGATCCAGGCAGTGGTGAGTTCCAAATGTCAGATATGTCCATGCTTGTGAGGTCAGTATCCCAAGCATTAAAATGGAAAAAAACAAACAAAACAAAAACATAACGAAAGCAGTCCGCAAGTTTCCTAGATGGGTAAAAGGATAAAGGAAAGGAAAAAGAATTGCTTTGGAAACTGTGTCCCGTCGCAGAAACAGAGGCTTGTATACATATACAATACAGAGGGGGATCATACATTTGAAAGCAACAAGGTGAAACAAATGCACAAGGTGTGATAATGAGTTTCTTATAACCATGTGCTAATTCACTCAGGAAGTATGTGGCAGAGGTCTTCAATACACAGAACATTTCAGTCAGGGCCATGAATGTTGTTTAATGAACAAAAGGCAGAAGTGTGAGGAGGAACCACTGTGAGTCACAATGTTGTCTCCAGCTCACCTGGAAGCCTGATCCGTGTTTGGGTATACTCAAGTAGATCTAATCATATAGAAAATACTGTGTAACTTAAAATATTTCCATTACAATGGTAGACAAGGAACTAAATACAATTAAAAAGTGGATGGATATCCCGCCTTTGCTCTGCCTGATCCCGTCAGACCTCGGAAGCTCAGCGGAGAAGGGCCTGGTCAGTACTTGGATGGGAGGCCTTTTGGTAACACCAGGAAGCCTGGGGTGAATGTGGTGAGTGAGTGAGTGGTTGGTGGTGGGAGGGGCCGATGGCACAGACTGGTTGCCTTGCTTCCATCAGTCTACCCCTGGGCAGCTGTGGCTACAACAGTAGCTTACTACCACCCAGTCTGGAGTGAATGAATAATGACGACAGTGTAGCGCTTTGAGAAACTTGGTAATACAGGCTTGTAAAGCGCAATACAAGTGTAAGGCATTATTATTATTATCTTTGAATATAAATAAAAGTAAAGTAATGGTGTTTGGTAGTCGTACCATAATGTCTGAACAGATAAATAATTATTGATGGTACTCCAATTGAAAATGTAAGTGAGAATACATAAGAGTTAATTGATAGCAAACTGTCATGGAAATCCCATGTCAGATGTAAGGATTGTAGCAAATCTGAACAAGCTCCTGACTCACGCTTTGCTCACACGCTACAGAACAAGTTAAGTTACACATTAATCCTCGTAGGAAAATTTGTAGAATAGAATTTCAAGTCACTGATTTCTTATTGAGGTAGCGTCCGTTTAAATTTTACTTTTAAAATCACATTGTAGCAACATGCAGTGTTCCCCTAACATTATTTAGTAGAACAGAATAAATAGATACGACATTGGTGAGATATGGTGCGTGTGTGTGACCAGGTGGTGTAAGTGTCTGGATTTGTAGAGTGGCAGGGAGTCTATGGTACGTCGGTCAGGGGGGAGAGCATTGCAGAGCGGGGGAGCAGAGCGACTGAATGCTCTGTGCCCCCTGGTGGCAGAGAGGGAGAGTGGAGGAGGAGCAGAGTGTGTGAGCACCAGGTCAGATATGTACAGAGGGGACAGGTTTGAAGTGCTTTGAATGAAAGGAGTATTTTGGAGTTGATTCTTTGTTGTGTGTGAAGCCAGTGAAATTGTTGTAGGACGGGAATGATGTGGTGAGAGTTAGGGGTCTGTGTGATGATGTGTGCTGTATGGTATTGGAGGATTTGCAGTTTCTGTAGGGTCTTGAAGGCCAAAGAGAAGTGAGTTGCAGTAAATAAATATGTTTGTTAAGTGTAGGCAAAAAACTTAGCCTTAATTGCTGATTTGGCTCGTCTTGTTTTAAGCAAAACACAGGCCTATTAGATGTGTTCTATTTGATTATACATTTTGTAAAAGTCACTGTTAGTAATTGAAAATGTATTATGCAGGAATTCCAGAAATAAATTGTTGCAATATTATCTACAGCCTAGATACTTGCCCCGGCAGTGTACATACTGTGCACATGCACATTTGGTCTTAACTTCGAGTTTAGGATAAAATACATGCCACATTGGCCAGGAAAATGAAATGGACTACTGATCAAAAGATAACAGAGATACTGTAGACTAAAATGCAGTATTGCCAACATGTGAATATTGTGAATATTGTAATGAAGAACCATTCAATAGGGGGGGGGGGACTTAGAAGATGTTACTCTGTCCATTATCCAAGTATATTCTGTGAATTTCCAGAACGATAAATGACTAAGTCAATTTGAAAAGAAATTCAGCATTATTGCGGTTCCAGAAACATGGGTTAGAGATGATAAGAGTGAGGTGCAGAATCTGAAAGGCAAACGGTTTATAAGATTACTGTAATGTGAAAATAATACCATAGAAATAAAATTACAACATAAAATTATATAGGTGAGTGCAAGTGTACTTGTTAGTGGATAAAACAACCAATTGATCTGAGAGGACAAAAATAAGAGGCAATTATATGCAGAGATTATAACATCAATTTGAAAAAGTTGAATGAATGGAAAACAATTGACAACCTTAACCTAAATGAACAGCATGGGCCTAATCCCTGTGGTAACAAGACCAATCAGAAGCACGAGACAATGTGCTGCTGTAATAGACAATATGTTCACAAATATAAATAAAACATGTTAGAGCAGGATTTCAAGGACAGATATTTGTGAGAGTCTAACTTGTTAAACTGTATTTAGATATAGTCCTAAAATAAAGCAAAACCACATGACAAAGGAAAGAAATAGACCATTAAAAGCCTTTGAGACACTAGATGAAGACTTTAAAAACTGAGATCAGATGAAGTCAATGTAAATAATATCAATGAAGCATATCATTCTTTTATAGAAATAGTGATAGAGTTGTAAAATAAGAACTGTAAAATTATACTTCAAGGGCCAAAACGATAAATATGAATCACTATAGGCTTGTGAAAAGATTAACCATATCTAACGATGTTAAAAGCTCAAACAAAAGAAACAGACAACCAGTATAGGAAGTATAAAACTGTATGTTAGAGATAATATTAAATCGCTAGTTATCATACTGTGTTAATCTATAATGTCGTACTGCCCGTAGGTCAAGCTGTGCGGTCGTACTATCTCTTTATAGCCTTGACTACGTGTTTAGGCGCCGACTATCAGCCACTGAATGCTTGCGTGCGTGTTAGTGTGACGCGCTTGTAGGGTATTTACGTGTCCTCTGGGGAAGCACAGACAGGCTTGAATGTTAGGACTGGCATAATGTCTTGAGTTCATGTCTCTGGGTCCCAAGATGGCAAATAAACTTCTCCTGCATAAGACATCCTGACTGCTGCCTATTCTTCATCAACCTTCGATCATCGTTTGTTAGAATTCTCCTACAAACTGGCGTCTACGAACTTGTTTACATACCGCTGCTCTGGTAAGTGCGTTTCTTTTTTTATCCTTTGATAAAAAAGGAGGGAGAATGGCCTTACCAGACGCATGCTTGCTAAAAAAAAGAATAATGCAATGGGAAATGTTCAAAGAGTAAAAACAGTGTTATTGGTTGATTCTGGATGTTTGTTTCTGGTCGAGAGTAGGGATTTAGGTCCTGTACTAAGACTAGGGTATTCTGATGCACAAGTTTGGACTCAAATATCTACAGGAAGATGTGAGGCTCCATTCAGGCCTGTTGACGCTACTGTTTATGCAGCTAGCCCTTACAGGTAATGAGAGGGACACATAATGTAGACTATTTTGAGTGTAAGCTTTGTTTAAGGTTGATTGTAGCGTCAAACATAAGGCACACTGATGTAGCCATTGAAGCCGGTACGCCACAGAAAGCTGTAAACGAGTCTGAGTCCAGGTCACTGGGCTCTGTCTGGTTTGTGGATATTATGGGTCAAAGCTGAGCTGTGGGCTACTGTGTGTATAGTTGTTTTATGTTACTTTAATCTTGAACTGAGTGCTGAATATTGAGCCGGTAATGAATTGCATAGGCCATGCAATTAATTACTTAGACGGTTGGAGGATAGTATAGCCACGGTCGAGGAGGACCGTGGATACAGATTTTATGTGGGCCTTGTATCGGAAATTGATGCAATGTTTACATGAAGTTTGTAGTTAAACTGCAGCTGGTGGTTTTGTCTGAACGTCGTTTAGAGGAAATCGGGCAGTTGTGGTGAGTAACGGTTTGGTGGGAGGAGAGCCTAGGATAATCTTTCCCACAAGGTGCCGTTGAGATTTTTGTGCACAAAAAGAGAGAACGCTTCTGCAACGTATACAACCTACGTTTGTCTGTTGCGTTAACTTGAATTTAACCGTGAAAGTCCAGAATCAACTAATGAACATTGCGATAAATATCACGTTATTTTATTTAAAAAATGAAGTTGGCTATAGTTTTTGGATGCAGCTTGGAGGTCTTTATTTCCATTGTTTATGTTTCGTGTCATGTGTCTCCGTGTTTGTCTGTCTGTCCACCTGCTGCTTTATCTAATTGTTTTGCTTGTCTGCAAGGTCCGTGAAACAAAGTGTTCCTGATAACGTCTGCCTAGAGACAGATTGCTGAGTCAGCATTAAAAAATAAAAATAAAAATGGCAACATTGTTTACTAGAACTATTTCCATAGAATTCCGGGGTATGCCTTTTGAACAATGATAATGCATCCCAAAAGCTACGGTACAGATTAAGAGTCTCTGTAGTGTAAACAATGTCGCATTTTGAATGACAATCCAATTGATGATTCACGCTGGTGATAATGAATTGAGATGTATTATTTTTCTTTTTGAAAGTTGATACTGCTTCTAAAATCTGTCCACAGAGGCGGGGACTGGGGAGGGCTGCTTCCGTGTTGTGACAACGTCTTGTTAGCTGCAAACTTTGTGAGTACAACAGCTGGGTTTTAAAACACATAAGGTTAAAAACAATGAGGGAAAGGCGTATGATTTATGGCATTATGCTAAAAATATTAAAGATTTGTGCTTGACAGGCGATCGTATTTGTGGTCGTATTTCCTTGTTCTTGTCAGGACTCGAGCAGCAGCGTTCTGGATGTTCTGCAGCTCTAACAGCTCGTTTAGAAAGGCCAGTGAGCAGGCCGTTACAGTAGTCTAACCTGCTGGAGACAAATGCATGGATGAGTCTCTCTAAGTCTGGTTTTGACACTATTCCTCTGATCTTAGCAATGTTTTTCAGATGGTAAAAAGCTGATGACGTTATTAGATACTCAAACACCACAAAACCACAATCAATTGGTTTAGAAAATTATTCATAAACTGCTATTCTCTTGTATTTGTAGAGATACCAATTTTGAACAGGGACTGAACGTCTTGGAGCAAGAGGAAGCCCTTTCTTCAAGAACTGCAGAGTAAGTAAAACATGTTTATTATCTGTGTAGTTGTCACACTGGTCATTGACAATGAAATTAAAATAATGTTGTTTTTTGTTTAGTTTACCATCAGTTGGTTTTCCTGAGGAGGAGTACAACCACACTGTGAGGATTTGTGCTTGTGTTTACAAAAACAAGTTTAAACCAAAACTTGTGTACATAATGCTAATTTATAATGCTAATGTTTACACACTGTGTTCACAGGACAGGGGCCTCTCTGAGAAGGAAAACAGACCTGAATGACCTTCAGTACATCAGTGAGCAGGACACTTGGAGAGGTCCACATTACAGAAGTGTTTACTGATGCCCACTCACAGATTTCTGCTCTTTTCAGTAAGTGTCATCGTATTTATGTTATGAAACTTGTAATTGGACACATGTAAAGCAATTATAGTTTTAATTTTTGAATTATAAACCTGACACAGGAAATGGGATTTACAAAGACAGTGGTGTGGCGCACACATGATATGTAGCATGGGACTAAGAACTTGGGCAAAAAGCTACATGCAGTAAGTAAAATTGTGAGCTTTGTAAAAGATGCTTATTGTGCATTTATACTCTACATGTATTTGATTTTTGTTTCTTTTCTGGGTAGACTGGCCAGCAAAGGGATGTTTCACAACTACAGTGGAACATAGACGGGAGAAAGAGTGGAGAGTGAAAGGTTCAACGGCGCACAATACTCTCAGGGAGGTAATTCTAAAAGAACGTTGGTTCAAAGAACTACCAAAGTATCTGAAGTTTAGGTATTGCATAAAAAAAAAAATTATAGAAGCTCCAAATTATGCAAACATTTTTGTAGATCAACTGCATGGCTGGAGGCATTGCACAGTCATCTTATGTACGCCAGCAAAAGAGTCAGTTATGACCCGGCCATTATGGATATAAGAATGTAACTTGCAGCCCTCACCATGTATACTGACCTGCAAAAAGGATGCTGATGGGTGTATAATTGTATACAGTATGTACACATTTTGTAAACTATGTATCTTCATTGCTTTTCTATTATTTACTTTTTTAGCATTATTTTGTCTCTCTTTCAGATACCTTTTTAAAGTATTCAATAATAAGTCTACGTGCTGCAGGATTTATACAGTGAAGGTTGAGAAGGACTATTCATATATTCCAGAGCTCCAGACAATGATTGTTGCTGCACGGTTGAACAGCAAAAACCGTGCAGCAAGTGTGTACAATTGAGAAGTAAAAATGTCTTGCTTTTGTTGTTGTTGTTGTTATGTTGTAAAATGTTGACAGATGTTATTCTGCTGTGATTTGTTTTAGAAAACTGAGCTTACACCTGATTCTTAAAGTACCAGGACCTAAAAAATATATAATATAATCTGTCTTTGTAGTTGATTTGTGGTAAAGTGAAACTTAATTCTGTCTTTAAGGTTCTGATGTCTGTGTAGGTTTTGGGCGTACAGGAATGATGCCACCTTTGTTGAGGTTTAGAAATGAGATATGCCCAGGCTACGTCAGCAGATGGGCTTTGGCTGGTTCTCTTAAAGATGGTTTAAAGCACTTGCTTGTAATTTTTTTTACATATTTAGAGTCAGGCCCAAGGTTAGATTCGAGAAGTGGTCAAAACGCTACCTTTGTTCCCTAGGCAATTCCCTGAGGAGAACGGTTAAGATTAGATTAGCTGGTATCCAAATTATGTTTGGACCAAGTTGTTTTGACTAAGGCAACCAATATTTTGTATCGCAGGCTAAGTGTTTAATATGAAGATTCAACATTAGTCGGAATAATGTTTCCCAGGGTGATGTGGGATCCCCAGGAGATGGCAGCGCCGAGACATAATGAATTCAAAACAATTCTTAATTGCAAACAACACTGATTTGAATATACAGGTCAAATAAAGAGAATAGGTCTAAACAAAACAAAGTTTAGAGTGGTGTTTTGCTTGATATGGTCTAAATTACTAATACACTTTTACATCTCGGTCTTGCTTGCTAGGGTTTTGGGGATCCTGACAAACCATGTGCGTAAAATCCCTTTAAAAATACCAATTTATTTGAAATCTAGAATAGACGATTGACTTTAATATGATAACATAAACTGATCACTAATCGATATGAGAAGGTAAAACATAAACAGTTAGGAGATTCTCCTTTTTCTGAAGATTAGCCCCTTTTCTGACAGTGTACAGAGGCTTTTTTAATTAATTATTATTATTATTATTTACTCGTGTTGCTTTATCGTTGTTTTATTTTTTGTTAGCATTTTTGAATTTTTTCTTATTTGGTAATGCTTTGCGCGATAGGACAAGCTGATGTTTTTTTTAAGTCTTGAATTTACTTTTACCTTACCTTTTTTTTTGGTGGTTATGGGGAGAATCGGGGGGCCTGTGCGCATTGCGTGAGCGTTGGTCCAAGTGCATGAAGGACAGTTTGCAAAACCTGAGAGTCTGCCCTGCTCTCGAAACCAAGACACCTCCTCTGCCGCCGTCCCCCAACGCCCTAAAAAGCTGTCTGCAGGCGGACTAGTGCTCGCAAATTTGCCTCAGGTCCTATGCTTCGCCCCTGTTCCACCTTTAGTTTACACTTGTTTTGAATTTTTGCGTATAAATAGATGTTTATATATTTTTTTAATCAATTTATTTGTGAATTTACAGTAACACGGAGTCCCATGAGCTAGGGCCCATGGGACTCCATGTTACTGTAAATTCTCTTTATTTATTTTTCTAATCTTCATTTTCTGACCCTTTTTAATGCTCAGATTGGTCAAACTATTTGAATCTTAATTGAACAGCTATAATTATCAAGATAAAGTAGATAAGAAATAAATAAATAAATAAATGTAATTGAATAGTTTGAGAGATAACACATTTACAGAGTGATAAATAACTAACAAACACAGAGATTGTAGGGTTCACATAAAGTAAAAATTATTCAATGTAACGAGGCGAGTTTAGATGAAGCCAAGGCCCGTTATTGCTTTAGCAGTATATTAATTCTAATATTTTCTTCAAGTTATAGGCAAAGTGTACTAAGTTCAATCCTACCTGATTTGCAGTAAACTTTAGGAATTTATGTAAAATAAATACATTACTAAATAAATAAATGACAGAGAGATCTTGAATATTTAATCAGTGATATCATTTTAGCTTCTAAAAAAACATTATTGTAAGTCTCAGATTACTGTGTAGCAAAGCTGCGTTGATCCGTTGCAGCTGATAAAATATTATCCCCTTAACTTTGAAAAGTAACTTCTAGAGGTTACCATTCTTGTGTGAAAATGTTTTGTTGATAGTAGTGGTACAGATTAATTTGCTTGCTTTCTGATTAGTGCCCGAAGTGTGTTATAGCTCCCCATGGTGACGAGTTTGGCTGGTGGGACGGAGAGTTTGAGAGTGAAGATATGTACAGGGACCAGTTTATGAAGTGCTTTGAAGGTGATGTGGTGAGAGGTAGAGGCCCGTGTGATCAGGTGTTGATGGATAATGGAGATCTCGGAGGCAAGGAATGATTGCATGTGTTGGAACGAGAGTCTGAGGTTTGGATTGGCAGAGGAGAGGTTGTCTGATGATGAATGATGTGATTATTGTATATTTCTTTGTATTTAGTGAGTCTAATTTTATTGTATAGTCATTCTAGTTGTGTTCTTGGGATCTGAATTAAGGCTTAACAATTTTCGGATTGTGTAAGTGTTGTCTCTGAACTTCCCGAAATTGTGTGATTTTAATTTAAGCAAGTTGAGTGAGTTTTGTACAGAAATTGATCATGCAGTGTTTTTATTGTTGGTTTAGTTTTTAAGCAAAAGAAGAAGTCCTAAATTTCGATAAGCTGATCTACAAGGAACAATTTTTTTTAAAACAAAAGTTACAGTAAGTAGCTGAACTTCAAGTCTAAAACCCGATCATTAAACACAGGGAAAGCGTCAGAAATAACGTGACGTAGTGTAAATAAAACCCAGTTGTTGTAAACAATAGGAAGTGTGTAAGGATATTATGGCTTCATACTAACCATACTAATGCCATGATTGCATTTTTATTTTTATATTTACTATAAAATCATAGGAGTGTGCCTATTTTTAGTAACCTGTATGTATTGAGTGTGTAACATATGTTAATCCATATTCTTTATATGTTGATAACGTTCATTTCCCACAGAGACAGGGACTTTGCAGAAGGGCCTGACTCAGGACAGGAGCTGAGGAGCAGAGAACAATAATACCAATGGCATGATAACATGTGGCCTTGTGCAGGCCGGAGTGTGCTTCTTTGTTGTTGCAGGACGCAGCGTGGAAGAAGAGAATGTCGATTCGCTCTGATGTCCGGAGGCATCGGTATCCTTTGTGTGTTCATTTTGTGTTTCCAAGCAAATGAGGGAAACACTTATTATCTCATCACATATATTAACTTGCAATTGATAGTAATGATTGATATTTAGGTCATGATAACTGAACTCAACTCTAATGAAAAGTCATATTTGGTTGGCAAGTTTGTAAAAATTGTACTGATGTGTGTGCTGTTTGCAAATATAACATTATTTTCCACAGGCAACCTGAGAGACGGGTTGGATCTGACAAAAAAGGCAACCACATATCCGTTTGTGTTTGAATAATTGGTGATTAAGATTTTAAAAGTTGACTAAAATGTAGAGGTTATGTAAGCAGACATAATGTATCGGGGTATTTCATACAAATTGAGCAAGATAATTGGTTCTACATTTGGCTACATTTGCATTTAAAAGGTTTACATTGGTTTAGTGTCAAAGTGTGGTTTGAGTTTAGCCAGAAGTAACTGTACGATATGATTTTGATGCAGGTGTTTGTGTCTGGAGAGGAACAACAGGTTCATCTTACACACCCCACTTTGCCTTTGCATTTATTTCATTTTGCATCATTTTCATTTGTACATTTATGAGTGTTTTCATTTTATATTTGCATTTAATTTTATATTTAGCTCTATTTACTTATTATTTACATTTATTATTTAACATTTTCTTCCTTTTTTATAGTTAATACGTTTTTATGCATTTTTAACTTCATAGCATGTGTTTTTATATATTTAGTTTTTATTATTCTAGTTTTGTTATTTTATGCATTTAATATTTTATTATTTTGTACATTTGTATATTGCCTTTTTTTATTGCCATATCACTGAGGTCCGACATCAGTGGCTAATAATACCAAGTTGAGCGGTAAAGTCAGGATTTGTTCCCGCGGCTCAAAACCACTGATGGTTGACATTTTGTTTCCATAAGCGCGACAAATGTACAGAGATTGATTAGGACTTAGTGGGAGGCCATTTTTGTATACCTATTTCTATATTTACCTAGTTTTTAACATTTAATTTTTCATGTTTTTATATTTCTTATTCTTTCTATTTACTATTATTATTATTATCGTTTTTATTATTACTATTTTGTTGTTGTTATTATTATTACTATTATTATTATTTTTGTTATTATTACTATTATTATTATTTTTGTTATTATTACTATTATTATTATTTTTGTTATTATTACTATTATTATTATTTTATTTTTATTATCCTTATTTTATTCTTATTTTTTATTTATTTTTTATTATTTTTTATTCATTTTTTGGTCCAGTCAGTTTTCAGCCTTTTGTGATTTTGCATTTATATTCTAATTCATAGTGCTTACGTTTTATGGCTTTATATATCTGAATTGAATTCATAACTTTGCAGGTCCGGATTCACAAGATGCATGGAGCAGGTTTTAATACTTGGTTGTCTTGTGGGGAGGTTCTGTCATTTTATGTTTTGTGTTTTGCTCATTGCAGGTATGTTTAGGTCGGAGGAAGGTTTTAAGCTCTACGTCAGAAGCCGATACGCCTGAAGTATACAAGGATGAATATGTTTTGGTCTTATTGGGGGTTCTTGCTTAGCATTTTTCAGTAACATTACTTTTAATCTTGATTAAAACATGGGAAGCGGGTGAACTGTATTCTGTCTTAAGCTAGTTAAGATCGCAAATAATGAGGGTTACATCCAGTTAGATTTGAATTTTATGGGAAATTTCATTGTGCATGAAAATATGAGTTTGCACCCTTCTCCTTGGACGCCGTTGACTCTCCACGCCATTCTATTCCAACATGGAGGTTCGTAAGGACATCTTGGTGGGTGTGGGTATATTAATCCCGATGGCTCATCCAAGATGGTCCAGTCATGTTCCTTATAGATCCGAGGCACCTGGAGGTGTCGACGTCGAGTGTGAAGATTGTTCTATTTTTTGCTTATGAGCATTTCTCTAATAGGTGAATGTGGTTTTCCTGAGAATTGAAATACTTAATTTTTTTTTGAATGTTTTCGTTGTGTTTTTGTTGTATGTACATTTTCTGACTTGGACCAATAATATATAATTTGCAGGAGAAACTGAATTGGTGGCCATAATCTTTTACCTTTCCCAGATAATTGGCAATATAGTCTGGGATCGGAGGTTTGGTTATGGTGCCCCCTCTTATACGCCCTTAGCACTTGATGCATGTGTTTTTATTGGTGGCAGTATTTACCCCGATTGGGTGATTAAGTGAATCTAATGACGCACATGCCTCAGTACTTTGGGGTCACTGAGAGGGGGGTCATTTTATTCCATCACAATGACCCGTGTACTGTTGTACTGTAAATGAAGTGTTGAATATTGTTATGAAATGTAGATTCTGTGTGTGCTTCCACATAAGACATAGTTAAACCTTTTGAGTTTCGATATTATTCTGAAATCTTCGTTGTGGGCTAAGTTTATGCTTAGGTAATTGATTTGGGTTTACCTTTATGATGGCGTTTAATTTTATTCTTTTTCACTCGGTCAAAGCCACTAGATAGCCATGACTTTGCTAGGGGGGGTTGTAAGAGATAATATTAAATCGCTAGTTATCATACTGGGTTAAGCTATAATGTCGTACTGCCCGTAGGTCAAGCTGTGCGGTCGTACTATCTCTTTATAGCCTTGACTACGTGTTTAGGCGCCGACCATCAGCCACTGAATGCTTGCGTGCGTGTTAGTGTGACGCGCTTGTAGGGTATTTACGTGTCCTCTGGGGAAGCACAGACAGGCTTGAATGTTAGGACTAGCATAATGTCTTGAGTTCATGTCTCTGGGTCCCAAGATGGCAAATAAACTTCTCCTGCATAAGACATCCTGACTGCTGCCTATTCTTCATCAACCTCTCGATCATCGTTTGTTAGAATTCTCTTACACTATATGTATCATGAGAACTGGGGTAAAAATAATATAATGGTAAAAAGCTACATGGGTACAAGAACACTAGACTAATTCTTCCTGTTAAAGCAAACAATATATTTTCAATGACATGAGAAAAACTGTTGATGTATCAATAACAATGGGATGGGCATTTGAAGGGTTGAAGAAACAGAGCTGTCATCATCAGAGAAGTCATCATTGATTAGGACCTTAAACAGACATATGAATTATATGAAAGGAAAATTTACTTAAATCTTAAAGGGCCGGATACACAATATGCATATGAGCTACAATTCTAATGAAATATGAACAAAGATGAATATGATGGTTTTGCATTTTGCATCGTGTACTACCTGAGGGCACTGAGGGGCAGATCATTAGATTGATCTCCTGATCCCTTGCATTAAACTGTAAATATAAAATATAGTAATAATGAGGGGGACACTTGAAACGGACCTCCTGAACATTAAGTGGGGGAAAAGCCGTTCTAGAGACTGGGATGTGGACTGCGGACAGGCCTGATCACCCTGGGCACAGATCACCATTTTTATTGTCTGACCTATTTAGAAAGGGGTTCTATAAGAAAAAACGTGGGCAAAGATAATGCTAATTTGAAAAAAAAAAAAAAGAAGAAAAATTACGATAAGTAATAAAAAATAAAAAATAAATAATTGTCCTTGGTGCTGAACCAAGAGCCACAGGCAATTGCGTACTATAAATGTGAACAGGGGGACGGTGTAAATCAACAGGGGTATGTGCACAAACTAAACTTAAATGGCTAACTGCACTATAGTGCTATTTGGAATGAGATCTCACGCTGTTGAGGCCCATGGATTAACAGCCCATGAGGCTCTCACAGGGTAAAACATGCCATGTCCTCAGACTGGAGGACCAAGCGCCAAAACAATGTTGTTAAAAGAGCAACACCAATAAATAACTGAATACATAAGAATACTAAACTCTGCTGTGAAGTTTTATCAGAAAATGCACAGGAAGCGCTTGTCGAGGAACCCAAGGACTGGGTCTGGAGTAAATACAGGTGATGAGAAGACAGAACAGCCCAAGGGGGACAAACTGAAAAGACATTGGACTGTTGCAAGTGGTAAGAGCCTCTTGTTGTGTTTTTGTATTTTAATTTTTAGTGCTTATTTAATACTTGGTTATGCCTGAAGTATACAAGGACTGAATATGTTTTGGCCTTTGTGGCGGGTTCTTGCTTAGCAGTTTTCAGTAACATTATTTTTAATCTTGATTAAAACATGGGAAGCAAGTGAACTGTATTCTGTCTTAGGCTAGTTTAGATAACAAATAATAAGGCTTTGACTCGAATTTCTGTTAAGGGGATTGAGCATAAGAGAAATACATTTTTCAATTCTGATAAGAATTGACAAAAAATGTTTTGAATTGAATTGAATTAAAAAAGGCCATGGACAGACATTAATAAAAGTATAGGAGACAAATCTCAAAATTACCAGGTGAGCCAATTGGAAAATAACAAAGTTAGACATGGGGTGAGGGAGAGTAGGGTAACTTCCCCGGTTGTTCCCGTTGATTCTGTTACAGGTGTTGGTGAGATGGAGATGGAGATCATGAGGCTGGAAACCTTGGACGTGATAGTCTAGGGTCTACATTACTGATACACAATGTTGCTAAAGTTAATCACACATGTTAACACTGTGCTTTGCTAGAAATAGTTGTAGGTTTGCTTATTTAGATTATTGACAGGTACGGGGGTGGGCGCTTATAAGCTTTTGCTTCAGCCCACTCCTTTTGAGCAGAATTTTTAACTGCTCGAATAAACTAATAAACTAAACTAAACTAAACTAAACAATGTTTAGTAATAAAAATAATACACTATGTGCTTTGCAAAAAAAAAACATGCTACATCCTGGCATTCACTGGACCTGAAAGGGTGGCAGAGCTGATTAGGGGGGTCAGCATCACGTTAAAGCCACGCCTAGCTATGGAGGCGAAGGTGGAATGTCACTACACATAGATCACACACCACACAAGCTGAAAGTTAGTTAGTTTAGATTTAAGGGCTAATGTAGATAGCTTAGTTTTAGAACTTATTATTGTACTTACTTTAGTGAGTAAGTAACAGGATTGTATCGCAATCTGAACAGTCTCCTGACTCATGCTTTGATTACACGCTACAGAACAAGAAGACCATGTCAGTGAGATTAGCTGATAAAGAACGGTCGACACCATAATCATTCTGAACATAACGTGAAGTACAGATAATATACAAACACATAGACACAAACAACTGACTCACTGATAGGCAGTCACCCTCTCTGTGTAGAGAAGTGCAAGACTAGGATAAAAGGCAACTGTCACGGAGGTCAGGACTTCACTTCTTTTCTTTCTCTGAAGTCACCAGCTGGTTATACTGTTTGTAACTAGGAACAACGGCAATAAAGGCCTTTTCTTGAGACGACTTCATCTCCAGTGTTTGCTTTGGCCATATCCAAATAACTGTTCTCACGTGATACAAAAGAACCAAGTCCTTACACATGATTAGAGTCTGTCTTTCCATCACAGTGTCTAAAGACGCTGTTGCTCTATTAACAAATATAATAAAACAAGAGCTGCTCAAAGTACTTGGTTTCACTCGAGTGAAAGTACAGATACTACTGGTCAAGATTAAAGTGCTCAAGTATTTGCAATAGAAAGTAGAAAGTCCAAATTCGTTATTAAGGGCAAACATACACACACGCATACACTGTTTACAGTCGAGCGGGCTTTGTTTGGGTTCCTCAAGCCGTGACCGCGGGTCAAGGCCGATTCATGAGCATGCGCACTCGCAATACAGATATAGCTTATAAGTGTCTGAATTCCCCTCTGTACGGCAACACGACCATAGACTGTTAAAAAGAACAGGGCAAACCTTCTTCCTCGTGGTGAGTGAGCAGCATTGACAGGACATCTACACAGCGCCACCTACTGTTCAATGCATTATGAGGCTTTTCACATCAACAAATACAGCCTTTATAGAAATGGAGTGGAGTAAAGTAAGTAAGACGTTCTCCACACAAATACTACTCAAGTAAAGTACAGATCCTCAAATACTGAAGTACAGGAAAGGAGTACATTTACTAAATAAAAGACAGAACAGTGGTGAGTTTATGAATAACTTAAGTTTATTGAACCATATGAACAGCATCCTGTCTGTCCAGAGTTTATTTGGCTGCGAACACAAAAAGGAAAACTTAGCTATACGATTATTTACATTATATTTGTGGAAACTTGAAAATTGAGCCGCAGCGCCACCTTTCTGTCGCTCCTCCGCCATTTGGTGGATCAGTTCTTCCAAAACGGGTGCAACGTGGTCAAGCTGCTGCGGAGAAAGGCTCAGCGCCACCTCCACCGCCTTCTCCTGCAACAGGCGGCAATTACAGTAAAAGAGAGAGGAGGAAAAAGGAGCACAGAGGAGGGGAGAGGAGGAGAGAGGGAGAGATTGGATAGAGGAGAGAGGAGGAGAGGAGAGAGAAGGAAGAGGAGGGAGGAGAGAGAGGAGGAAAGAGGAGGGAGAGAGAGGAGAGGAGGAGAGGGAGGAGCAGAGAGGAGGAAAGAGGAGGGAGAGGAGAGGAGCAGAGAGGAGGAAAGAGGAGGGGAGAGGAGGGAGAGAGAGGAGAAAGAGGAGGGAGAGGAGAGGAGGGAGAGAGGAAGAGGAGGAGAGGAGAGGAGGAGAGGAGAGAGGGAGAGGAGAGAGAGGAGGAAGAGAGGAGGAGGAGAGGAGCAGAGAGGAGGAAAGAGGAGGGAGAGGAGAGGAGCAGAGAGGAGGAAAGAGGAGGGGAGAGGAGCAGAGAGGAGGAAAGAGGAGGGGAGAGGAGCAGAGAGGAGGAAAGAGGAGGGGAGAGGAGGGAGAGGAGAGGAGGAGAGAGGAGGAAAGAGGAGGGAGAGGAGAGGAGGAGAGAGGAGGAAAGAGGAGGGGAGAGGAGGAGAAGGAGGAGGAGAGAGAGGAGGAAAGAGGGAGGGGAGAGGAGGGAGAGGAGAGGAGAGAGAGGAGGAAAGAGGAGGGAGAGGAGAGGAGGAGAGAGGTGTAGTTACAGTGTGGCGTTCCGTCTCTGGGAGTGACTGGATGTTGACGTCCTGTAACTGTCCGTCTTCAGACAGAGGCTCCATATCCTTCTTCCCTTTGCGCTCCTGACAAGCACACAGACTTAAACCCTGTGCTCCTGACAAACTAGGGCCCGATACCATACAAGTCTGGTATCGAAAAAAAAGTATCGAAACAGGTACTGAAAACATATGAAATCTTTATATTCAAGTTTTGATACTGTTGGTAACTAAAAATGGAGGGAAACAATTGAATGAAAAAAAATGGTTTAAAATTTTTTGAAAGATTTGGAAAAAATGTGATAACTTTACTTTCTGTAGAATGATGTTTGAAGTCAGACTTTTGAAATGACTGACTGAAACGTTGGGTTTGTGTTTCTTATTTGAAACATTTGCTGGGTGTTTTATACAAAGGCATAATGCCAGTGTGGCTTTGGTGCATTTGAATGGTCCAGGGAATGGAACCGGTGACCTCCTGGGAGCTGTACCTTCATGATCTGCATCTCACGGGGCTGAAGAAGGTGATGTGTCCCTCAGAGGAGCGGAGGTGTAGGCAGAGGAGGGACAGGAGCGCATAGGCCACAGCACATCTGCTCAGGCTCATCGCCATGGCTACACAAGTACACACACACACACACACACACACACACATACACGGGGTTAGAGGGTTAAACAGATATCACCAAAAACAATTGATCCTGGACCGTCCTCGAGGCTGACCCCCCATACAGCGGGTCACTGAAATATCAAATATGCACTAATAACGTTTGTTTTTGCTTTAAAAGTTACATAATGCACCTTTAAATCTAAAGCCAGACGCTGCAGGGGAAAAAAGTCAATGTAGAAATATCAATCAGAAACGTTCACTGACATAAATGTGAGGGAAAGATGTGTTGTTATATTTTTAATATCAAAATAAGGCAACAAAAATAATATTGCTGATACTTTTGACGAACAAATACTGATAATGGAAACAGCAGAAAGAGGTTTTATTTTCTGATAAATTAGTCACAAAGAATTGCTTAAAGGGATTTTGGACTTTTTATGAGTGACACCTAAGTCAAACTGTAGGAGTGACTAAAGTGGAGATGTTGTTAAAGAGTGGAGTGAAAACCTCATTTGGAAAAAAAAAGGTTTAGTTTAAAGCTTAGTTTAGTCTGCAGAGGCCCACAAAGGAAGTGGCCATATTTGGATTGGAACAGCAGCAGTAGAGGTAGTAGATAGTTACTTTAGTAGAAGTTTAGATAGTAGAAAGAATAGCTGTACTCACTTGTTCTCGTGTGTGGGTGTGTGGGATGAACCTGCAGCCGTCTTCTTTATATGAAGCTCCTCCAGTGCTGCGGGTCCACCTCCTCTTCAGCCTCTCCTCCTCTTCTGTTCCTCTCTGAGAGCGTCCTCTCGGTTCCTGGGCAGCTCCTGACGTCTTTCCTGGAAACACATTCAGTTATTGTTGCTGTGGAGCCACTTCCCCCTGCCCTGGCCCGGCCTGCTTCATCCCCCGCTTCAGCCTCCACTTTCACATGGTATCCACCAGTCGCTCCCCAACCTTTTTTTGTCTCATGAACCCCCTGGATCTTTCATTCATACTCTGAGTACCCCTACAACCCCCTGATACCCAATGTGTTCAAAACAAAGATAAACATACAGTGAGAACCATATATTTACATACACAAAATAAAAAGACACTTTTGCAATTTTGTTCTCACTGTCTGACATGAAACCAGAATTAACTTTTACTTTTATAGGTCAATTAGAATAAAAAAAAAAAAAAAAAAATAATAGATTTGCTAAACGTTTTGGATTTCCTTCCACAAGCTTCTCGTTCTAGTTGGCAGGAGTTTTGGTCCATTCCTCCAAACAGAACTGGTGTAACTGAGACACATTTGTAGGCCACCTTGCATGCCTATGCCTTTTCAGGTCTGCCCATACATTTTCAATTGGATTGAGATCAGGACTTTGTTTTCCTTAAGCCACTTTGTAACCAGTTTGGCAGTTTGCTTTGGGAATTGTCCAGTTGGAAGACCCATCTGTGCCCAAGCTTTAACTTCCTGGCTGATGTCTTGAGATGTTGCTCCAATATTTCTACATAGTGTTCTTTCTTCATGATGTCATCTATTTTGTGAAGTGCACCAGCCGCTCCCACAGCAAAACAACCCCACAGCATGATGCTGCCACCCCCGTATTTCACAGTTGGGATGGTGTTCTCAGGCTTGATAGATTCCCCTTTTTTCCTTTAAACGTGACGATGGTCATTATAGCCAAAACATACTGTATGTCTCCAAAAATGAAAGTCTTTATCCTTTTTTTACTTGCAAACTCCAATCTGTCTTTTTTATATTTCTTTTGGAGTATGAGCTTCTTCCTGGCAGAGTTCCCTCTCAGCCCATGTCGGTTCAGGACTTGTTTCACTCTGGATAATGACAAACTCTTACCAGGTTCAGAATCTTCACCAGGTCTTTTGCATTTGTTCTTGGGTTGATATTCACATTTCAGACACAGCACGTTCATCTCTGGGACACAGAACCCGCCTTCTTTCTGATCTGTATGATGACTGGTCATTTCCATCATTGTTTGAACCAATGAACCTGAACCTTCAAGTGTCAACAATATATATATATATATATATATATATATATATATATATATATACATATACATATAATTCTTCTGGCATTTAGCAAGTTCTAATTGACCTAAAAAAGTTAATTCTGGTTTCATGTCAGACAGTGAGAAAAAAATGCAAATGTGTCTTTTTAAACATCTTTTTCCCACTGTATGCAAAAATCCACAAATCCTGTTGCAAAATAACTTTCTATGTAGAGCTGGATACCGTAACATTGTTTTACTTTAACGATACTTGGTTTTCAATACCAATACCTAAATGATGCTTTTTCCAATATCTATTCTAAAATATTTGTCATATAGAACCATAAAACAGATTAATAATGTTCATTTATTCCTTCTTTTTTAAATTATTATGTACTTATTTATCATAGGGACAGTATTAATATACATTTCTGTAAATATGCCAGAATTAGCCTAAAGGCTATTTTTCATCTGTAGGCCCTGGACACTTTTGAGGTGAAACAACCAAGAAACTTCCTTTAACGACAAAAGGGCAGGAAAAAAACACTTTCCACATTTTTCCGATTTTTCTCCAACAGCATCAAATCTTGGATCTAAAGATGACATGTTTTATTCAGTACCTACTTTTGATGCTTTTATTTTTCCAATACCAGTAGCACTTAAACTTATTTTTTTCTCCACATCATACTGGTATTGTTTAACGGTATCCAGCCCTCATATTCATGTTTAACTATTACTTGTGTACTGCTAGGGGTCCCCGTACCACTGGTTGGGAAACACTGCCATGAAGAATAAAGGCATTGTAACTGTTTCTATTGTTGGGTAGATTTACAATGATGACGTCTGACCAATCCAAACAGCTGGCTCTTGTACTTTAATACAGACGGTGCAGGTGAATAATGAAATGTTTTAAATGTAGAGTCATCAATGAGAGAGAGACGTCTAGATTACTCACACATATGAGGGGAAATGAATTACAGCTTTTCTGTCATGTAATGTTTTTGTTTGAAAATAAGGTATTTCTGTCTAAAAAAAAGTCCCAAAGATTTGCTCAGAGGGATTGTGTTTAGTTTTTGAATAAACTAGTTATTGGTGGAAAAAATACGTTAAAAAAAAAGTCACATTTCTCCTTGTTTTTTGGGTTAAAAGCTCAATAAAGAAGACAGGAATTAGATATTGAAAAATCCCAGTGGAAAAATACTTCCAAATGGTGTAAAGTCTGTAGGACCGACTAAATTGGAGATGTCGCCACAAAGTGAGAAAACCTTTGAATCAGTGAATAATGCAACATGTAATTGTTTAAAGTGCATATGACAGGTTTTAATGCTTTTGTAAATATGACTTTTTTAGATGGATAACATCTGTTGTAAGTCATAATTATCATTTTTAATTCAGTGAAGCAGCTAATTATGAAGAAATGATTTATTAACAAAGATAGAGGTGCAGTTTGACTCATTTTCCATTTACATAACAAGGTCAGCACGGCAACAGTTTAAGATACTGTATCTGTACAGTTGTGCTCAAAAGTTTACATACCCTGGCAGAATTTTAGATTTGTTTGGACAATTTTTCAAAGAATATGAAAGATAACACAACATGTTTTTTTTTTAGTTAGTGGTTGTGTGAAGCCATATGTGGTGAAACAACTGAGTTTACTCTTTTTAATTCATAATGATGACAAAAGGAACTTCCAAAATGACCCTGATCAGAAGTTTACATACTTACATTTGTGATTCTTTTGTGGTAGTTGTGGATGGGCCTCTTTATTTCCTCAGATGGTGAAGCTGGCCATTGTTTTTGGCAAAAAGCCTCCAGTTCCTGTAAGTTCCTGGGCTGTCTTGCATGAACTGCACGTTTGAACAGCAGAATAAAGTGAAGGTCCTGTTAGTGCAATCTCAGTCTCCTGACCTCAATATCATCGAACCACTGTGGGGAGAGCTTAAACGTGCAGTTCATGCAAGACAGCCCAGGAATATACAGGAACTGGAGGCTTTTTGCCAAGAAGAATGGTGTGAAGCTGTCATTGATCTTAAAACTGGGGTATGTAAACTTTTGATCAGGGTCATTGTGGTACTTTCATGTTTCATTATGATTTAAAAAGAGCAAACTCAGTTGTCCCCTCCTGGAACCGCCACCTTAACGTGGTGGAGGGTTTGACCTGAATGATCCTGGGAGCTCTGTTGTCGGGGGCTTCGTGCCCTGGTAGGGTCTCCCATGGCAAACAGGTCCTAGGTGACGGGTCAGACAAAGAGCGGTTCAGAAGCCCCTTATGAGAGACCAACAGGCCCGGTTAGAACCATGAGGCCGTCCTTCTGTGGACCCACCACCTGCAGGAGGAGCCGGCTCGTTTCCACCAGCCATAGGCAAGGCAAGGCAACTTTATTTATACCGCGCATTTCGTACACAAGGCAACTCAATGCGCCATACCCTACTCTACTCTACTTGGTTTGGTCCCACTCTACTAAGCCTGGTTGTGTTTCCATTACTCTGTAGAATCTGATACTGTTTCCAAGGTTACCAGGGCGTATCCATGGATATGGCTTTGCTTTTGGCTGTATCCATGGAAACAGCACCTGCTTGGCCTGGTTAGTACCACTGGTTAGTACCAGGGCCAAGCTGGTACTAAAACAAGTACCAGTTAACTGTAAAGTGGGCTGGTGGAAACATTGAAAATGCAGGTAGAGTAGGGTAAAGAAGAGTAGGGTATGAACCGAGCCATTAGGGCAGAGGTCACTAAGCGGCGAACCCGAACCTAGGATCTGAACTTTGGACCCGACCCTGAATCCCCTCAGACGAGCGGCTTCATCTGCGCTCACTCCCTCTCCCTCCATCTGACTGCACCAGAGTTGTAAACTACAGCCCAGATGAACAGAAAGAGAAAGTCCTACATCTCCATGATACTTTTGACATTTTTAGAAACGGTTTCGGAATGACTGAAATATGGCTCGCTAAAAACAAAAGCGGAGGACGCCCTAATTAAATATGCACGCGCGATCGTAAGGCGCAAATAGCGCGGCTGTTTCCTGATCGGCAGGGAGCAGGTCTGAACCAGGACTAAACAAGGACTAAGCCAGGACTAAGCAGGACTCAGTGTGTTGAACTGAGCAAAGAAACACATCACTGTCATATATTATGTGCACATTGTGTATAACAGAAGCTACAGTAGCCTATATGCACTCTGCTATTTAAAGCAAAAAAAACAATAACAGGATTCAATTGATTGCATTATTTTCAAATCACAGCAATAGATTTAATAAAGACTTAAAAATCCTGATATAACCATGAATTAACCCCGTATGTTCCGGACCTTTGCTTAACCTTTTTTTTTTTTTCAATTCGGACCTTGGTGAAATTTAATTTGTGAGCTCTGCACTAGGGGCTGGTGCAGCTCCAACAGCTGCCCTCACGACCCGGCAACGGACAAGTGGAAGAAAATGGATGGATGGATGGAAACTCACCAATTTATGGTGTTTCACCATAAATGGCTTCACACAACCTCAACTGAGTGAAAAACGTTTTGTGTTATCTTTCATATTTTTTGTAAAATAGTAAAAAAAAATCAAATATTTGGCCAGGGTATGTAAACTTGTCAGTTTCCAATAAGGAAGTGAACCTATAAACATCACAGAAATTGTCAAATTAAAGAAAACAGGGCAACATTTTTCACAAAATCTTAAATATAATTGTGTTAACTATGTTATATAAAAAATTGCACTTTAATATTAGGTAGCCTATTTCCTTCTTCCCAGGTGAAAGTTTAACCTGCAGCAGCCAGACTTAATATTCGATCGCCCTGTCTTTGTCTTTGAAGTCTATTCCCCTAGGGTCTTAGTTTTAGGATTTTTGGAATGCGCTAACGCGCTCTCGGTATCTGACAAAGTTTCCTTCAGATTTATTTTTTATTTTTTTATTTTTTGACAATGCTGAGCACTCAATTTTGGTTGACATTATACAGAGAAAAAATAGTATGTGTCCCACTATATCTGCAAACTGAAGCATATGTTTACATTTTACAGAAAATCCACAAAGGTTATCCAAGTACTTTGGATAACCTTTGGTTCCTCACTTCTCTAGTGAGTGTTTATTCACAGCAGATTGTTCAGTAGAAGCAAAAAAATGGCAGTCGTAGCTAGCGTTAGCATGTAGCACGATGCTAACATGAAGCATTGTGTTAGCATTCTCTGTTATTTATGTATTTATGGGCTGTTGAACCCCTTTGCTCCTCTCCATGTCTTTGTATTGTGAATTTCTCCATTGTGAGATCAATAAAGGATTATCTTATCTTTATTTAATAGAAAACTATATTCATAATTCAGCATTAGTTTTTGAATAATTGGAGAAAGCTTAGATTTTTCTATTCTTTGTTTTCCCCCTCAACTGCTTCAAAACATGACCATAAATGGGTGATTCCACGGATGCTGCCTGGAACTCTCCACCTTATTCTGGGGCGGCTCATGTAGAAACGAGGTTGGGGGAATTTCCGGTGAGATGCCTGAAGTCGCTCTGAGCCATTGTTTTACATTGGTTTTTCCAGGGCGAGTTTTGGTTTCACATAACGGTTTATTTCCATATTTTAAGCTGAAAGATGTCCTCGCTCAGCTCAGGAACATGTTTCGCTGTTCACGGTTGAACTAAAAACCAGAGAAAGTGACATTTGTGGCTCTGGGACATGCAGGGTTTGGAACATGCTCCTGGACTAAACGTGTTAACTGTGACTGACTCTCATATGAGAGCCTGAGCCCACGGAGGTAAACAAACACTGTTAACACAAAACTGACCTGCTCACACATTATGAGTGACATGACCCGAGCGCCATGAGGCGACACAGGCTGAACTGGGTCTGAATACAGTGCATGTCTTAGTTATGGGAAGAACATTCCAACTATGGTGTTTGAGTAAAACCTTTGCTCTATTTAAACTACAGACATGGCGTGTTTCCACGTAAATGCGGCGCATGTAATGAGGCTCATAAACAGACTGTAGCTCAGTTTAATCTGTGGATATTTGACCTATCAACACGAAACAAAAAAGTGTTTTTATGCTGACAACCCGCTCTCTAAGCCTAAAGTACCACATCTGAGCAAAGTCTTTGTGAAAGATCACAGAATTAGAAGATATCCACAGAGTTTAAGTGGAGACTTGTCCAACACGCACATGGGTCAGAAAACTCTTGGACGGAGCCGTTTCAGTCCTAAGTTTACTGTGAGCAGCTAATCGCGGCTCGTAGTTTTGTCTCAGCTCTGACAGCTCGTGTTCCCACAGAGTTTGCGTCTTTAAAGCTCATAAAAAGTGGAGTACATGCTAACACAGGTCCCGAATGAAGAAAACAAACCTCCATGCCCTAGGCGCTCATCCAGCGGTCTCCACTCGCTGGTCCAGGGCACATGTCTGCACACATGTCACACGTATATTTATGTGTTTCATACTATTCACACTGACTGTATTTACGCCATATATATGCATTTGACTTTTTTATAAAACATTAAGCAAAGTGAATCTGTCCTTAAAGGTGCATTATGTAATCTTTGATGTGGATAAAAAAGGAGATATTTGTGTGTATTTGACCGTGACCCCGCTATGCTGTATGTGGTCAGCATGGAGCGGCACTTTTACAACAGGTGTTCTGGTGAGAGCGTCCGTCAGCAGTGAAAACCATGCTGACCACTCATATAGAAGGAAATAGTGTCTTAGCTAATACAGTAGTTAGAGTTTTGTTTAAAATCTTTGGCTTCACACTCCTTATATTCTTTAGCTTTTAGGGGTTGACCAAAAATATCTGGAGGTTTTAGTCACAGTTTTAGCCTCATCAACTGCTTTTCAGTTTTAGTCTCATTTTTGTCACTGAATGTAACGCCTGTCACCAAATTCCAGCTGGTCTTGTGTTGTCGGTTTACTGCTCCAAATTCAGACGCTGCTCAGAAACAACCTCGAAAACACAAAGTACTGCTGCAGTACTACTGTAGTTCTCCGAGAGACACAGGAATCTGCAGCAGTACGCGGAGTACAGACTACTTCAGTCAAGAGTAACTCAAACACTGCTCTGACGCATTCACAGGCATCACGGAACTTATACGGCCGCTTTACTGCAGTGCCTTTCCCATCTTTATGGTTCAGACGTTTCAATTCTGAAATGTCCTCCTCTGACATTATCCACAGGCTCGATGTGGATCAGTTTGAAGTAGAAATACCGCCTATAAATAAGGTTTTAATGTGTGCTTTTATTTTGTGACATATTAGTTCCAAAGATTTGCTCAGAGAGATTTTGGATCAGGTTTAGTTTTTGAATGAACTAGTGATTTGTGAAAAATAGGCCAGGGTCCATCCATCCATCCATTTTCTTCCGCTTTATCCGGGGCCGGGTCGCGGAGGCAGCAGTCTCAGCAGAGATGCCCAGACTTCCCGATTCACGCACACCTCCTCCAGCTGTTCTGGGGGGACCCCGAGGCGACACCAGGCCAGCTCGGAGACATAGTCCCACCAGCGTGTCCTGGGCCTTCCACGAGGCCTCCTCCCAATAGGACATGCCTGGAACACCTCCCGAGGGAGGCGACCAGGAGGCATCCGGAACAGATGCCCTAGCCACCTCAGCTGGCTCCTTTCGATGTGAAGGAACAGCGACTCTACCCCGAGCTCCTCCCGGGTAACTGAGCTCCTCACCCGATCTCGGAGGGTGCGCCCAGCCACCCTGCGAAGGAAACTCATTTCGGCCGCTTGTATCCGCGATCTTGTCCTTTCGGTCATTACCCAGATCTCATGACCATAGGTGAGGGTGGGAACGTAGATCGATCGGTAAATCGAGAGCTTTGCCCCGACTCAGCTCCCTCTTCACCACAACAGTCCGATACAGCGACCGCATCACTGCTGACGCTGCACCGATCCGTCTATCGATCTCACGCTCCATCCGTCCCTCACTCGTGAACAAGACCCCGAGATACTTGAACTCCTCCACTTGAGGTAAGGACTCCCCACCGACCTGAAGCGGGGAAGCCACCTTTTTCCGGTGGAGAACCATGGCCTCAGATTTGGAGGTGCTCATCCTCATCCCGGCCGCTTCACACTCGGCTGCAAACCGCCCCAGTGCGCGCTGAAGGTCCTGATTTGATGAAGCCAACAGAACAACATCATCTGCAAACAGCAGAGATGAGATCCTGAGGTTCCCAAACCGGACACCCTCCGGCCCCTGGCTGCGCCTAGAAATTCTGTCCATAAAGGTAATGAACAGAACCGGTGACATAGGGCAGCCCTGGCGGAGACCAACATGCACCGGAAACAAGTCTGACTTACTGCCGGCAATGCGAACCAAGCTCCTGCTGCGGTCATACAGGGAACGGACAGCCCTTAGCAGAGGGCCCCGGACCCCATACTCCCGGAGCACCCCCCACAGGGCACCACGAGGGACACGGTCGAACGCTTTCTCCAAATCCACAAAGCACATGTGGACTGGTTGGGCGAACTCCCACGAACCCTCGAGCACCCGATGTAGGGTATAGAGCTGGTCCAGTGTGCCACGACCGGGACGAAAACCGCATTGTTCCTCCTGAATCCGAGGTTCGACTATCGGCCGGATCCTCCTCTCCAGCACCCTGGAGTAGACCTTACCGGGGAGGCTGAGAAGTGTGATCCCTCTGTAATTGGAGCACACCCTCCGATCCCCCTTCTTAAAGAGAGGGACCACCACCCCGGTCTGCCAATCCAGAGGCACTGTCCCCAACCGCCACGCGATGTTGCAGAGACATGTCAACCAAGACAGCCCTACAACATCCAGAGACTTAAGGTACTCGGGACGAATCTCATCCACTCCCGGGGCCTTGCCACCGAGGAGCTTTCTAACCACCTCAGTGACTTCAGCCTGAGTGATGGACGAACCCCCCTCCGAGTCCCCAGCCTCTGCCTCCTCATCGGAAGACGTGACAGTGGGATTGAGGAGATCCTCGAAGTACTCCTTCCACCGCCCGACCACATCCCCAGTCGAGGTCAACAGCTCCCCCCCGCACTGTAAACAGTGTTGGTGAAGCACTGCTTCCCCCTCCTGAGGCGCCGGATGGTTTGCCAGAATCTCTTCGAGGCCGACCGATAGTCCTCCTCCATGGCTTCTCCGAACTCCTCCCAGACCCGAGTTTTTGCCTCTGTGACTGCACGAGCTGCAGCACGCTTGGCCTGCCGGTACCTCTCAGCTGCCTCCGGAGTCCCACAAGCCAACAAGGCCAGGTAGGACTCCTTCTTCAGCTTGACGGCATCCCTTACTTCCGGGCACCACCACCGGGTTCGGGGATTGCCGCCGCGACAGGCACCAGAGACCTTACGGCCACAACTACGAGCAGCCGCATCAACAATGGAGGAGGAGAACATGGTCCACTCGGACTCCATGTCTCCAACCTCCCTCGGAATCTGGGTGAAGCTCTTCCGGAGGTGGGAGTTGAAGACCCTACTGACAGAGGGATCCACCAAACGTTCCCAACAGACCCTCACAACACGTTTGGGCCTGCCAGGTCTGACCGGCTTCCTCCCCCCCTGCCAGCGGATCCAGCTCACCACCAGGTGGTGATCGGTTGACAGCTCAGCCCCTCTCTTCACCCGAGTGTCCGAGACACGCGGCCGGAGATCAGATGACACAACTACAAAGTCGATCATCGACCTCCTGCCTAGGGTGTCCTGGTGCCACGTGCACTTATGGACACCCTTGTGCTCGAACATGGTGTTCGTTATGGACAAACTGTAACTAGCACAGAAGTCCAATAACAGAACACCACTCGGGTTCAGATCGGGGAGGCCGTTCTTCCCCATCACCCCGTCCAGGTCTCACTGTCGTTACCCACGTGGGCGTTGAAGTCCCCCAGTAGAACAATGGAGTCCCCAGTCGGAGCACTATCTAGTACCCCTCCCAGGGACTCCAAGAAGGCCGGGTACTCTGCACCGATGTTGGGCCCGTAGGCCGAGACAACGGTGAGAGACCTGTCCCCAACCCGAAGGCGTAGGGACGCGACCCTCTCGTTCACCGGGGTGAACTCCAACACGTGGCGGCTGAGCTGGGGGGCTATAAGCAAACCCACCCCAGCCCGCCGTCTCTCCCCGCGGGCAACTCCAGAAAAATGGAGAGTCCAGCCTCTCTCAGGAGTTGGGATCCGGAACCCAGGCTATGCGTGGAGGTGAGCCCGACTATATCTAGCCGGTATCTCTCAACCTCCCGCACAAGCTCAGGCTCCTTCCCCCCCAGCGAGGTGACGTTCCATGTCCCGAACGCCAGAAGCTGCGCACGCGGACCAGGTCGTCGAGGCACCTGCCTTTGACTGCCACCTAGTCCTCTCTGCACCCGACCCCTACGGATCCCTCTGTGGGTGGTGGGTCCACAGGAGGGCGGGCCCACGTCGTCCCTTCGGGATGTGCCCGGCCGGGCCCCGTGGGCAGAGGCCCGACCACCAGACGCTCGCATTCGAGCCCCAACCCCAGGCCTGGCTCCAGGGTGGGGCCCCGGCTGCGCCATACCGGGCGACGTCACGGTCCTTGCTGTAGTACTATCAGGCCAGGGTACCGTTACATTTTCTTCCCGATACCAGTGCTTTAACTATAGTAGGTTGTGATATAGTATACAGTGCATCCGGAAAGTATTCACAGCGCTTCACTTTTTTCACATTTTGTCATGTTTACAACCCTAAACGTAAAGATTTTATTTTGAATTTTTTACTGAAAGTTCACACACAAGTAACAGACAACTGTGAAGTGAAAGCAAAATGATACATGATTCTGTTATTTTTCAAAAAATAGAAAAGTGAAAAGTGGGGCGTGCATAAGTATTCATACAGCATTTTTCTGAGTGCATTAAATTGCCTTATAACATTCCTAATGACTGCAGAATGTTCACACCTTGCCCTAACCATTAAATAGAGGCCACCTGTGTGTAATCTACTCTCAGTATAATTCCAGCTGTTCTGTGAGGGCCTCAGAGCTATGGTCAGAGTGTATTGGTCACTAAACAACATCATGAAGTCCAATAACACACCAGACGGGTCAGAGATAAGGTTATTGAGAAGTATAAAGCTGGGTTAGGTTATAAAAACATTTCCAAAGCTTTGAACATCTCTCAAAGTACAGTTAAATACATCATCCAGGAATAGAAAGAGTGTGGCATCACTGCAAACCTACCAAGACCCGGCTGTTCTCCTAAACTTACTGACCGAACAAGGACCGCACTGACCAGAGCTGTTACCAAGAAGCCTATGATGACCCTGGATGAACTGCAGAGAGCTACAGCTCAGGTGGGGGAAACTGTACACGGAACTATTACGACACTGCACAAATCTGGCCTTATGGCAGAGTGGCAAGAACAAGCGATTTTTGAAAGAAAACCATAAGAAGTCCTGTTTTCTGTTTGCTAGAAGCCACCATGTGGCCTCCATGTGGCTTCTAGCAAACAGAAAACGGTATTTCTTATGGATTTCTTTCAAAAATGCCACTCTGCCATAAGGTCAGCTTTATACTTCTCAATAACTTTATTTCGGACCCGTCTGGTGTGCTCCTTGGCCTTCATGATGTTGTTTAGTGACCAATACACTCTGACCATAGCTCAGAGGCCCTCACAGAACAGCTTAATTATACTGGGAGTAGATTACACACAGGTGGCCTCTATTTAATGGTTAGGGCAAGGTGTGAACATTCTGCAGTCATTAGGAATGTTATAAAGGCAATTTAATGCACTCCGAAAATGCTGTATGAATACTTATGCACGCTCCACTTTTCACTTTTCTATTTTTTGAAAAATAACAGAATCATGTATCATTTTGTTTTCACTTCACAGTTGTCTGTTATTTGTGTGTGAACTTTCAGTAAAAAATTCAAAATAAAATCTTTACGTTTACGTTTATTTTGGGGTGGGCGCTTATAAGCCTTTGGCTTCAGCCCACTCCCTTTGAGCAGGTTAACTGCTCAAACAAATAAATAAACTAAACTAAACTAATGGTTGTAAACATAACAAAATGTGAAAAAAGTGAAGCGCTGTGAATACTTTCCGGATGCACTGTACAGTATAATTGTGATATGGAACCATAAAACAGAACAATAATGTTTAATTTATTCTTTTTCCTAAATGTGCTAAATAAATACATTTGATTTGATTTAATTTCTTTTACATTTGTATTATTTATTTGAGGTGAAACAACCAAGAAACTTCCTTTCACTACACAAGGGCAGAAAAAACACTTTCCACATTTTTGCCCCATTCTTAACCAACCCCCACCCATTTTTACCTTTTTATTTTTTCTTAATTTGTCCACTTTTTTCTCCCCTTTTCCCCCAATTTTGCCAGGTTTTTCCTCAAAATGTACCCCCCAAGTTTCCCCACTTTTTTCACCTTGTGTTTCAGTTTTTTTTTCTTTGAAACGTTGTTCCCCGTCCCCTCCACATCCTCCTGACGGGCACTGCAGACGACACTTAGAGCTCGTGCTTCACAGCTAGAAGGTCCTAGGCCACTTGGACGGGGCCTTTCTGTGTGGAGTTTGCATGTTCTCCTCGTGTCTGCGTAGGTTTCCTCCGGGTACTCCGGGTTCCCCTACCACTAAAAACATATACTGTACAATAGGCCAGGATGAATGAGAGGGCGAGTGTGGGACAATGGATAGAAATTAGCCCAATGCTACAATCCGGTGTGGCTTGTTCAAACCAAATCAACCAATGTCCCAAGTTAACAACTGCATTCACAGAATGATTCAATCCACAAATAAAAGTGTACATTAGTGTCCACAGTGTGGCTTATTGCAGCGGGTTTACTCCAGCAGTGTCAACTAGTTTATGTTGTTCCTACTGCCCTACCGTTTTTACAAATAAACTTGACTCATTTACTTACTTACTCGCACTGGTCCATCTCGGCCCCCTGAAGCACATGCACAGCGTCATTATGGCGTCAAAAAGTTCCTTTTTATTAGAGTATAGTATGATTCAAACACATTATTTTCTCCTTGTCAGTACAGAATCCAAATTTGCGTGTGCATACAACATTCTACATTGACTAATGTCACATCATCAGACAGGGTTTCTACAGGTGCATGGCAGCAAGTCAAATGGAATGCTTTTTAAATAACTAAATAATATTTTATATATTCAGTGCCACAAATGCAAATTAATCTTGCCGTATTTCAATTTGTATAACTTGTAAACATGCAATCAAACAGTGGAATGAGGGGACATTTAGATATTCAATCAAAACCAAGTTGGACACTCAACTTTTGAGCAAACGATTGTGTCAAATTTCAGTCCAAACTGCAGCCCAATTCGTTTTAGACCAGAGTTTCTGTGTTTTTAATATATGTGTGCAGGAAATATAGTTCATGTCATTTAGTGGGTTCTGTCTCGAAGGAAAACATATATTTTCTAAGAAATCCGATTGAATTACTTTTAAGGTATTAATTTGGGAATACAGTGATTCATTTAATGCCCCCTAAAAAACCTGTCAGACAAGTCCTCTGTAAATATATGTCCAAGATAAAAATAGAAATAAATCAGTAAATGTACTTTTATCCTCCTTGGTTCTACAGATCATAACCTTACTGTTCACTGCATTGTATTGACGTCATGCTCCTGGCCGTGGCCTGAACAAATGTTGAGCAACTGTTGCAGCCCAGCAGCGCTCGGACTGACGACCTCGAGGTCGTCTACCCTGCATATGATCAAATCAATCAAATGATTTAACACAAGACTGGCAGCTGTTCATCCAGATACAAAAGAGAAGATTGGAAGAAAATGCCCTTTAAAATGATACAGTTCCTATTTAAATCTATGCATGAAAGTGGACTCAGACTCAGTGACATAATAAATATATTGAATTTGAAAATGGTACTTTTGCTGTAGTGTTTGGGCTCAATCCCCAACCTTCAAAGTTTGTGTGAGCTCTCAGTCATCCAGGAGTTCCCCAAACCTGCATTACCACCTGAGCATGTGCTCTATTCAGAAACGCTGGTCAAAAAAGACAGAGCGGTGAAAGCTGGAAGTATAAATATAACACACATTTACTGTAAACACATTCGTACCTACCACGTGTCCTCCTGATGAGTGAGATCACGCGGGATTCGGGGCAGTCCTCGCGGGGTCTGAGAGGGTTGAAACGAAACGCCCGTGCTCTCTCTCTTTGCACACAGAGATCTGCAGAGCACGGACCTGAGCGACGTCTGTGCCGAAAAAGCACAAACAAACTGCAGAAATGGTAAGAAAAGTCCACGACACGGGACTGAAGAGTGGTGTTTAAAAGTGTTTTACGCCCATGTCCTCTGGCTGTGTTCTGCGGGTTAGTTTTGTCTGCGTTAATGTGCTGAAGAAGCGAGGCCTGCGCAGCTTCTGTAGCGGTGAATGTTGCTAACTGATTTATTTACTTTGCTCGGTTTGAAAACGCATTCGTAATTAAAGCTCACAGCACTTTTATTAATAAGAGTAACGTGTTGTCAACTCGATGCACTTTAAACTGCCATTACTCTGCTGTCCGCGAGGTTTTAGGCACATTTCCCCGCGTTAGCATTAGCATGTTGCTAGCCTGTCTGCACCCAGAACACGCATGGGCCTAGGAAACACGTGGGGGTAAGGGCATGCGGGTTCTTCGTGGTGGAAAAAAATACAATAAAAACAGATGTTACTAAAAATCTGCGAACGTAAAGAGACGGCTTTGTTTTCGATGCAGCGTAATGTTGACGTTTAAGAGTTTTTATACCAGATGGACAGATAATGTGTGGAATCTGTAACACGTGGTTCATTACTGTGTATCGTTATTTGTTTTGTTTAAAACTGTTAATTTCGTTGACGAATTTTTCTTGTGTCACAATTTTAGACAATGGTGTGCTGTTGCATACGCTTATTTAAACTATTACTACGTCAGTACGTCTGTGTCGTAAATCTGCAGATGTTCGTCGACTCCTAAAAGTAAAAGAAGGGATTTAAAAACATGCAAACTTCAGTGACAGTTTATAAGAGCCTCATATCTTTTGAATTAAAGAGGAACAGGTCGGTGCTTTCATCCACGTGCGGGGAATAAACCGGAAGCAGAAACTATCAACACACATTTACATACATTTAGATAGTCAACTAAATTACTGTTGTGTAACTACAGTTTTGTTTTGACACTTTAAAAAAAAGATATACATAATTTTATTGGAAGGCACTCTGAAAAGGTTTCGTAAAAATCACACGATTGTGTGATTAAAAATGATCAATTGTCTGACAGTTCCAGTTGTGGTGATGTTTGTATAATCTGTCAATCCACTGAGATCATGTGATGACAAACTCCTCATACTCTGAACAACTGGGAACCTGAAAGTCTTCAGATGCTTTTATATTAGCTTAGTGCTACGTTGGTGCTCTGCTTTGGCCACCAGATGGCGCCAGAAGCAGTTTTGCCTTCATGGGAGAAGAACTAGTTTTAAAGGAAGGAAAATCTACAGAAATTGATGCCAGTCCGCGTAAAATTTCACCCAATAAACACATTTGTTTTTTTATGGTGTTTTCATCAAAACTTTCCTTTGTAAAGTAGAAGATAAGTACCTCTGGGCTCCAGGTCACTTTCTGGTGTTCCGCCATGTGAACAAGTCTGTAAAATGGATACACCGTTTCAGTTTAATTTAAGAGACTGGATTTACATTAAATTGTATAATTATTAAATGCCTTAAGATTAACTTTGGCAATGAAACAATGACTTTTTCAGAGTCCTTTTTAATTGAACTTGAGTGAAATGAAAGTAACATTGCTGTGTTCTATATGTTAACACAGTGTGTTCTGTGCAGGTGCTGCTGCACGTGCTGTTCGAACATGCAGCAGGGTATGCGCTGTTCGCCGTGAAGGAGGTGGAGGAGATCGGGATGTTGCTGCCGCAGGTCAGTCTCGTTTGTTAAAATGCACCAGGAGCCTCCTGAAATGTTTCAGTCCTCTGTAACTCGAGCCATAGATGGAGAAAGTCTTTGTTTATGGAGTGTGTGCCTCTGCTGCAGGTGGAGGAGAGTGTCCTGAGTCTGGCTAAGTTCAACAGTATGGTGAGCCTGGCTGCGTTCTTCCCCTTTAAGTCTGCTCAGGCGGCGCTGGAGAACATGAACGCCATCTCAGAAGGTCAGTCCCTCTACGCTTCCTGACTTTTCATTCCCAGTTACTGACATGTTTGGTATCCATGTATAGAAGGAAAGGCGAGAGGAGATGACGCTGTAATCTAAATATGGTCATTTCCTTTTGTGGGAGACGGCAGCGACTAAAGACGGGAGAAATATACACAGGGTGCATGTGCAGACAAAAAGACTAAACTTTAACAACATCTGCGCTTTAGTCGCTCCAGAAGACTCCACACGTTACAGACTCCACTCAACTACATTTGGAAGATTTTTTTTTTTTTTTTTTACACATTTGAGTTTTGAACCAAAAAAACAAGGAGGAATTGCAATTTTGTTTCTGTGGTTAAAACATACTGGTAATTTTGGCCATATTTTTGCATAATGAAACATAAAAAGAAAAGAAATGAGAAATTTATTGCATGTTCTACAAGTAATTTACTGTATGAGATTAAAATTCTCTACATTCGCTTTTTTTGCCCTGTTTACCCTGCCTTAATGAAACGCACTGTTGAAAAAGTTGAGTTTAAAAGCATTATTGTGATATTTAAAAGTGATCAAATATGGTAATTCCTTAGTCAATGCACCAGTGTTTTCGTCAACGAAGACGATAACGATATCATTTCGTTGATGGCCTTTTTTTAATGACGATAACGTAACGATGACGAGCTAAAAATAGCTCTTTGGGGACTAAAACCTGACGAGACGTCTCTGAGTTTACGTCGACGAGATGAGACTAAAATGGGAGAAAGTGGTTCGTCAGATCGTTCACAAACAGAGTTTGTATGCGGAGCGGGAGAACACACCGGTAAACATGACACAGCAGCGCCGTCAGCTCATAATGCTCTCTCTCTCTCTCTCTCTCGCTCTCTCCTCTCGCTCTCTCCCCGTGGTGTGCAGTGCACTGCTAGCGTACATCCTCCAGGAGCGCGTCTGACATCGATGTCACAGGGACATCGAACTCAGGACAGTTTTAAATACGTAGCATCTGAACACAGAAAGCATGTTGAGGTAGGCTACGTATGTGCAGACAGCGCTGTGATAAAAAAAATAATAATCTGAAAGCATGTTGAGGCTACGTATGTGCAGACAGCGCTGTTGATAAATATAATAATCTGAAAGCGGTGATCAGAGCACGAGGAGAGCGGGTGCTTTTGGGGAAAGTCCTGTTCACAAAGACACTTCTACTAGTGCCTATTGTGGTGTAATCTGTTTGTCAAAAGCTATAAAGCCAATAGATAACTATTATTTATCCCAATTTTCAATACTTATCAAAATTAATTATAACCTTTTATAATGAAACTGACGAAAACTTGACTAAAACCTTTTTAAATTTTCGTCTGACTAAAACGTGACTAAAACTATCACATTTAGAAATGACGAAAATGTGACTAAAACATAAGCATTTTCGTCCATAAGACTAAGACTAAAACTAAAAGGGCTGCCAAAAACAACACTGCAATGCACAGCCCAGTCGTCTAACGCGGTTTCCAGTTGTGGTGATGTTCGTATAATCTGTCAATCCCCTGAGATCATGTGATGACAAACTCCTTATACTCTGAACAACTGGGAACCTTTTCAAAGTTTGTGGCAACTTGTCCTAAACTGAAATGAAGGCAGAGAAGCTTGACTTTGGAGAAATATTGATTCTTAATCTTTCTGTGGTCGTTTCAAGTCGACATTCAGTTAGTCTTAAACATGTTGTAGTGCATCAGTTTTTGAAAGTCTGAAATGTAAACTCTACACGGTTTCTCCTGCCCAGGTTTGGTTCACGCTGACCTGAAGTTGTTCCTGGAGACAAACCTGCCTCTCTCAGGGAAAAAGAAGGCGGTTTTGGGTGTGTCTGATTCCAAGATTGGTGCCGCCCTGCAGGAGGAGTTCAGCATGTCCATCCAGACGGGCGGCGTAGTGTCAGAGATCCTCCGAGGTGAGCCCGGAGCCCAGAGGGGACACGGGGCGAGGCTGTGGTGATGAACTCCTTCTCCTGAATCTCCTGAGGGTTCATACTGAAAATCTGAACAGCCGCCACTTTAAACCAGAGAAACTAAAGAATGGTCAGGAGTAGAGCTGTGTACTGTTGAACAATAAGTTTGGTATCCGAGGAAAAATGGGGTAAATGTGGAAATTTTATTTTCTGCTCTTTTGTAGTTAAATGAAGTTTCGTGGTTGACCTATAATGATACAAATCTAGAAGAAATGTAATGGAAGGAATGGTTCTATACGAGAAATATTTTGGTATCAGTGTTAAAGCACCTATATGGGGGGGAAATCATGTAAAGGTACTCGGCCCTAGTCAGAGGAACTGTGCTCTTGTATGGATTCTGTTGGCTGTCTTGGAGTGACTGTTTAGTTTGGGTCTTATTACATTGAGAATTGTGTGTGTGTGGCCCGTCCTCAGGCGTCCGTCTGCACTTCCACTCCCTGGTCAAAGGCCTCACGGCGCTGGCGGCCTCCAAAGCTCAGCTAGGCCTGGGCCACAGCTACTCCAGAGCCAAGGTCAAGTTCAATGTGAACCGCGCGGACAACATGATCATCCAGTCCATCGCTCTGCTGGACCAGCTGGACAAGGATATCAACACCTTCTCCATGAGGGTCCGGTGAGGAACTGCTGCTCACTTTCTGCTTCAACTGAACCAAAGTAAAGTCCTTAGGAAGACACGGTAGCCCATAACAAAATGCTAGAGTCCCAATGTAGTAATCTGCATTTTAGAAGCTTATTTACCTTAGTCTATTGTAGCCTCATTACATATGAGAAAACATGCGAGAGCTTTAAAAAGTGTGAATGTGGCAGGTACATTTGGGAGGATAGAAATGATTCCAGCTCATTCGGAAAATTTCAGCTCACGCTATTGTCGTTGCTGCGCTCTCCCAGGCACTCATGACAGATTTTCTCTTTTCTCTTCTTCCTCTCCTTCCTCTCCTCAGAGAGTGGTACGGTTACCACTTCCCAGAGCTGATAAAGATCGTGGCGGATAACTCCACGTACTGCCGCATGGCGCAGCTCATCGGGAACAGGAAGGAGCTGTCTGAGGAGAATCTGGAGGCCATCGAGGAGGTTGTGATGGACGGTGCCAAGGCCCAGGCCATTCTGGACGCGTCCCGCTCCTCCATGGGTCAGTATATCTACTCTTTGAGGAACGCCCCTCTTATGCCCGCCCTGACTGCCGTGTCCTGGGCGTGGAACACAGGGGGCACAGCAGTGTCTCTCATAAACCTGAGGTGAGGGTTCTATTCCTCACCGCGGATCCTGTCGGGAGAAACATGCTTCACTAGAGCGGCAACACCATAGTGAAAACCTCTTTTTCTTAATGGTAAAATACAAACTATTTTCTAATCAAGCCCGAGGGCTTGTCTAAGGCTCCCAAACACATTTGTCCATGTAAGACTGGCACAATGTGAAATATTGCTGCAATATTTTCCTAAATCATTAAATTCCATTTAAACACAAATCAGTAATTTGGTCATAATTTGCTGAAAAATAAACCTCAAAAAATAAGTTTAAATGGAGCTAATTTAAGAAAACAAGAACTAAAACGGAGCTTGACAAGTTCCATGTGTGTTTTGTGTTAAGGATTTCGCTCTTGTGTAGAAATGGCTGTAGCCGATATTGACATACGATTGTTTGAGACATGTATTGTGCTGTGCTAATTTGTTTGTTGCAATTTGTGTGATATTTTAGAATGTGGTTGAGCACATTGAGTAAACCTTCACTGTCCTTTTTGATGGTTTTCTATGTCCTAAAAATAACAATGTTTGCAATATTTCCCTGCCTCTATTTCACATTGTGCCCTCTCTGCCCGCTCTCCTCCTCAGGGATGGACATCTCGCCCATCGACCTGATCAACATCGAGCGCTTCTCGAGCCGCGTGGTGTCTCTGGCTGAGTACCGGCTGCAGCTGCAGGAGTACCTGCGCTCCAAGATGGGGCAGGTGGCACCGAACCTGGCGGCGCTCATCGGGGATGTGGTGAGTGGTGTCTCAGAGGCGCAGCGGCAGGTTCTATCCCAATAAGGACATGAAGTCAGAAGTAGTTTACATGAGGAACAATAATGCAGCAGATCTGGCTCTGAATCACATACAGTCAGTTAATGAAGCCTGTGTTCCTCCTCTACCCTAAAAGCTGGCACCTCCTTTTAGTTTATTTGAGCAGTTAAAAATTCTGCTCAAAAGGAGTGGGCTGAAGCAAAAGCTTATAAGCGCCCACCCCCGACATCATTGAAATAAAAACAATTGATCAAATTTTGTCCCTGCCGTGTGTGAAGGCTCTCACTCATCCAGGCTGTATCTCGTAGAAAAGCTAAATGATCGACTGAGTTGAGGACGTTTCGCTGCAGTGAGCACTACATACAAACCAAACAATCTCTCTTCAAAAGAACTTGGCAAAGCTCAAAAAAGCCACTTTTACACAAAGTGGAGCCAAGAAGAATTTTCTGTGACTAAGCGAAATGTCCTTAACTTTACTAAAACCCAGTCGAGTTAGCTTTTCTACGTTTTGTCCCTGACATCCGTCCTCGGGCAAGGCACCTCTGCTGCGCCTCAGTCTCTGAACAAATCTCCCTTTGTCCTGGACCCATGATGTTTGACCAAAATCTGTCAATCCCCTGAAGCTCCTGTTGAGACTCCTCTGGTTCTGATGGTCCTCCCCCTTCAGGACTCCTCTCCCCCTCACCTCCTCTCTCCCTGCTCATTTCTCATCCCTGTGCTCTCTGCTGCCCCCACAGGTGGGCGCGCGCCTCATCTCCCACGCTGGCAGCCTGACCAACCTGGCGAAGTACCCTGCGTCGACGGTGCAGATCTTGGGCGCGGAGAAGGCCCTGTTCAGGTACATGGGCCCCCCCTCCCTGCGGGGGTGTGTCTGGGGGCGTGGCTGTGGTGATGGCAGGGCGGGGCGCTGGGCTGGGTGACCACAGAGTGATCCCGGCCCTGGTGCACCCCACGTCTGAACGGCCACTGTAGCTGCAGCTTCAGGTAGAAACGGGAGGTGGCGCTGGGAGTGGTTTGGAGGGGCTGAAACACGGGCCCGGGGGAAGGGGTTTAGGGGGCCTGAAACACGGGCCCCGGGCAGGGGTTTAGAGAGGCTGAAACACGGGCCCCGGGGGAGGGGTTTAGGGGGCCTGAAACACGGGCCCCGGGGAGGGGTTTAGAGAGGCTGAAACACGGGCCCGGGGGAGGGGTTTAGAGAGGCTGAAACACGGGCCCGGGGGAGGGGTTAGAGAGGCTGAAACACGGGCCCGGGGGAGGGGTTTAGAGAGGCTGAAACACGGGCCCGGGGAGGGTTTAGAGAGGCTGAAACACGGGCCCGGGGGAGGGGTTTAGAGAGGCTGAAACACGGGCCCCGGGGAGGGGTTTAGAGAGGCTGAAACACGGGCCCGGGGGAGGGGTTTAGAGAGGCTGAAACACGGGCCCGGGGGAGGGGTTTAGAGAGGCTGAAACACGGGCCCGGGGAGGGGTTTAGGGGCCTGAAACACGGGCCCGGGGGAGGGGTTTAGAGGGGCTGAAACACGGGCCTGGGGGAGGGGTTTAGAGGGGCTGAAACACGGGCCTGGGGGAGGGGTTTAGAATCCCCCGTTTCCCCCACAGCCATCTCTAAACCCGTCTTCTCTGCAGAGCACTGAAGACGAGAGGAAACACGCCCAAATACGGCCTGATCTTCCACTCTACGTTCATCGGCCGAGCCGCCGCCAAGAACAAGGGCCGGATCTCGCGCTATCTGGCCAACAAGTGCACCCTCGCCTCACGCATCGACTGCTTCTCCGGTGAGCACGCTTAAGTTTAGCCTTTACTTTTGAATATTGAAAAACTGAGCCATGTTTTAGCTGCAGAATTGGTTGTGTTCAAACCCATTTTACCGATGAACCCCAGATTCCAAAGCTCTATTGTCCATGTTGCGCCCTGGAACTCTGCCGTGATGTTTCATTTTTCGTCAACCGCACGCCGCCTCCTGGTGGATGGATGTGGAAGCTTGTGTCTGAGCAGAGCCGTTGGAGCTGCCCGTGCTGGTTCTCGGTTTAGGTTTCCGTTTACCCCTCTGTCTGAAACGTGTTTGTCTCTGACAGAGGTGCCCACATCTGTGTTTGGGGATAAACTCCGTGGGCAGGTGGAGGAGCGGCTTTCCTTCTACGAGACCGGAGACATGCCGCGCAAGAACGTGGACGTGATGAAGGAGGCCGTCAAAGAGGTGAGATGGGCTTGTATACATTTAGAAATGTGCCACTGAAGGAAGAGCACTTTGCCTAATGAATAGCATCCTGTAAATGTGGTGTGACTGGTTTGATGTTTGTTCGTGGCTGTGATGATGACCCTCTCTCTCCTGACTCTGAAGTGGAGGCAACAACTGATTTAATGAGTCTGACACAGCACTGCAGTTGGGGAAATCCACTCTCATCCCGTTTCCTTTCTCGGAGTGTAAATCTGAATCTGTTTGACAGGCTGGCGAGGTGGCGGCTGAGATCAAGAAGAAACTAGACAAAAAGGAGAAGAAACGCAAGAAGAAAGAGAGGCTGCTTCAGGAACAGTCAGAGAACGGCACCAACGGGGACGCTCAGGTGAGGGGGAGTGGCCTAAGAGAAGGAGGGGTTAACAGGCGTATCTTCAAAATACTCTTTCAATGGATCCAAAATTCAGTCTATCAAATGCAGTTTGGAGCATTTCCCAATCTCTGCTCCTTAAGTGTGTGTGATTCAGCAATAATCTTTAGCACAGTCTTACAGCAATATGTGTAAAATAATATCCCGTCAGATTGGATTAAAGTCATGAACGCAGCATTTAGTTTGGGGAAAGGTGATCTAGAGGAGCTCCAGAAAGAACAGTAACGTTACAAGTTTAATAAATGGAGTAAAGTTTTGGATCAGTGGGTCAGGCGCATGTTTCGACTGAGCTGGCCCTGTGCCGTGGTCCGGTCTCGTATCAAACATGCCAGAGAACAGAGACTCCGAACCATTGTCTGGTCCGCTCTGTGGACTCGGTCACTGAAGTGAGTCTCACATTTGAATATCTTAATGACCAGACAAAGCTCTAGGCCCCAGGTTGGGAACCACTGACTTATTGAGCTGCAGGATTTGCCTGAAAAGGCTGTGCATAAGCTTTTTAGTTTGGGGGAAACTTTCCAAATCTTCAATGAAATGATATGTAGTCTTTGTGTAGAGCTGGGCACTGTTACAGGACATTCTGTGCCCTTCCATAAAAAAACATCCCAATCAGTATGTGCAAAAAGTGTCAATAGTCTGATTTTTTTTTTTTTTTTTTTTCAGTTGAATAACAGTCCTTAATGTTTATCTACAAAAGATCACTGGTTTTATACATCAAATTGGTACATTTGCAAGTAAAAGTCACTGCTTGCTAATCATTAGCTAACGGTGTTCATAATGGGTGAACTGCTGAACACGACGGTATGGTCTTTAGACCACGTCCTGATGCTGTTGGTCCAGAGATGGCTCTAAAGGAAGTGACTGAGGCGTTTCAGCTCAAATCAATGACACACATTTTAAAGAAATGGATTAAATGACCATTATTCTCCATGTCACATATTTAGTAAACAAAGTACAGTTAAAGTGCTGACATGGAAACGCCCAGCCCCATTAGTGACATTAAATCCATGTTTGATTTAAAAAGCTTAAATGGTCAATTGTCTCCTGCAGCTGGAGAACGAAAACGTGGCTGAGACGGTAGTAAAGAAGAAAAAGAGGCCGTCCGAGGGCCCTGTGGAGGAGGCCCCTGAGAACGGGGCCCAGGACCAGGCCTCCACGCCCGCCAAGAAGAAGAAACGCAAGTCCGAGCCAGAGGGCACCGTGGAGCAGCAGGAGGAGGAGGCCGCGACAGAGACAACGCCGGCCAAGAAGAAGAAGAAGAGACAGGAGGCGGAGCCAGCCGAGGAGGAGGCAGAACCAGCTGTGTCAGAGAAAAAGAAAAAGAAGAAAAAAAAGGAGTAGTGGAGTAGAGACTGGACTCATTTCTTTTTTAGTTTTATGTTATCTTTATGTAAAAATGTTTTACTTTGAGCTTCTGTGAAATGTGCCTTTGACCAGACTGTAAATATAGCAATAAAGTTCCTTTGGTAAACGTCTGCCTGGGTTTGTCTGCAGAATCAGAATGGGTTTTATTGCCATGGTTTGAGAACAGGTTCACAAACTAGGAATTTTTCTCGGTGCAAACGTGCGACATAGAACATATAACACAGTTAAGATAAAAATAAGCTAAAAAACTATAAGGCTATTAAGGGCATGCGTGAAAAATATTAAATAAGATAAAATAAAGTTACATATGACATATAGACAACAACAATTTGACATTGAACAACAGCGGGATTGTATTAACCGATGTCGGCATATTTAGTGATTAAGTGATAGCAGTGGGTCCAAGTGTGGACACACCACACAGTGCAGTGCAGATACATCCATGAGTCTGTAACTGGGTTATTGGGTCTTATTGTTCATGAGTCTGATGGCGGAGGGGAAAAACTGTTCAAGTGGCGGGAGGTCTGGGTCTGGATAGACCGTAGCCTCCTGCCCGAGGGGAGAGGGGTGAATAGTCCATGTCCAGGGTGAGAAGGGTCAGCTGTGATCCGACCCACACGCCTCCGGGTCCTGGAGGTGAACAGCACACACTGAACACTGGTCAGTTTGGACTTTTAACCAGTTTTCATGTATTACAAAAATATATTTTTACAATAACTAAAGAGCATAACACATTACTAATACCCAAAATACAGGAATTTAGTCATTACAGCTTAAGATACTTGAGTACAAGTAGGCCTACGTAAATGGTTTCTAACGATGTACGAACAAAAAAGTCCAACTCCATCAAAATCAAGTTGGAGAATAAGATCTACTACAGTTGTAGCAAATGTCCCCAAAATGAAAAACGAGAGAAGGAAATCTTTGATACAAACCTAAGTCTATAGACACTTTGACTTCAGGGTTTAGTTTCTGCTCTGACAGCTGTTGGACTTTATAGAGAGGTGTCTTTCCAAATCAAGGACAATCCATGTAATTTAGCAAAGGGTGTGAATACTTATGCTCATGTTTTTAATACATTTGCAAAACACGTGTAGACTTTCACCACGCACTGTATCTATAGTTTTCTCTGTTCACCTGCAGCGCACAGTATATAATAAATGCTTGTAGATTTGTGTGTAAACTAAAGCCCTCTCGCAGCCTGACTTCTTGTGTGCTCTGTTCTGAAAAGCACACGCCACTTGAAAGGTTCCGTGACAGTCGAGAGAACAAAAGCGCCGTCATCGTCAAAGAAAAGCCAAAGTCTGAGCGTGTGGCGTCTGTGATCTCCCCGTAAACACTCTCCACATCCGCCTGTGTCCTCGCTCTGTTGCAGCTCTGCCTGAAACAGCTCACAAGCGAGCCCCGAAATGTCTTTAAAGTAGTTCCATTGTTTAGGAGTTGAGCAATGTTTTTTAAGGCCAGACGGGAAAGATTTGAAATGTAGAGATATCAATGTGCAACTCCTGCTGTAGATTACTGACATACATATGAAGAAATAAAGTTTTGCAAGTTTTGTCATTTTATGTTTTCATGTTTTTTTTATAGGCCTTTTAATGCAGAAAAATGCCCCAAATTGGCAAAATCTGCTAAATGGATTGAGCCAGGTTTAAATGTATGGTATTATTTTATGGCATATTAATTAAAGGTTTTTTCAGAAGGATTTGAATCTGGAAAAAATAATTTTGCCATTCAACACTCATCAGTTTAGGGATTAGATATTATAAAAACAATTTCAAAATATTGTAAGATTTGAGTCTGTAGGAGCCACTAAAGTGGAGAATAAATCCATTGAAACATTGACTGCAATAAGTCATTTGAAATAAGTGAAATTTCCCTGAATGAAGTAAATTTGAGTCAAATTTCAAGAAATCTGTCCACAATATTTATACTTAAATTAAGAGAAAACAACATCAGTTTTATTTCAAGTAATTTAAGATTTTGTATTGAGTGCAAGATAACTCAATGTTTTAAATGAGACTTCAGACCTTGTGGTCAATGAGCAGGAGCCCAGTACCCTTGATTTAGTACAAATATATTAGTACAAGTACACCCTGTTCAACGTGGACTCACCCAACAGTTACCCCAGTTTTGGTCCTCTAACACCTTAGTTTGCTCCTGCCGTGCGTAACATGGGTGTTATTTTTGACAGTAGCATGATTTAAACAAACAGATAAGTGCAGTTGTGAAAGCGAGCTTTTACCAGCTAAGGCTAAACAGTAAGGCCAAACCATTCTTGTCCCGAGCTGACCTTGAAAAGGCCATTCATGCCTTCATCAGCTCGAGGATAGATTACTGCAATGCCCTTTACACTGGATTTAACGCCGTACTGCTCCTTATGGGTTGCCCCGGTGGTATCGAAGGATGGATCAAATTTCCCTACGGGGACAACAAACAAACAAACCAGTCACTCCTCAATCGGCTCCAACAAGTACAAAACTTCTCTCCAACACCTCCAAACGCTCACACATCACCCTGGTCCTCTGCTCTCTCCACTGGCTCCCACTGCGGTTCAGGGTGGAGTTTAAGGTCCTGATGTTTATGTTCAAGGCCATCAATGGTCTGGCCCCGGTTTACCTCACCGAATTAGTAACAGTCTACCAACCAGTCAGAACCCTGCACTCCTCTGAACACACCTCGCTGGTCACTCCCAAGTTTAAATATTAAAAGTTTGGAGGCGGGTCATTTGCCATCCAAGGCCCAAAGCTGTGGGCTTCCAGCACACCTACGAAGCATCACTGAGCTGAGTGTTTTTAAATCACAGTTGAAGACACATCTACAGTGGGTTGCAAAAGTATCGGCCCCTCTTTAACTTTTTGACATTTTACCACGCTATGGTAGCCTGGCTAACTCCAGACTGCTGTGTGCGCTCGAATCATTTCGAACTTCACAACAGCCTGGGGACCATGGCCGACATCTTCACATGGATTTATGACCAATCACAGAACGAGGAGCACTATTCAAATAAAATGTAATTGATTGATTGATTGATTGAAGGCTTAAGCCGTTGCTGCACCACAGATGGATCTGGCAGGAACCAGGAGGAGAACACTTCAGGTCCAGGTTGCATTTAACCTTATGGAATTAATGAATCAGAATTAATTGAGAAAAGTCCCAGCCTTACTAATTTCATTTTGAAACTGGACAAACTGATTACGTTACTGGTTCCTATGGGACACATTAATTATTCATTTCCCCTGATTTGTTTTTTGGTCACATATTCCATCCAGGGCCTCCCTCTGACTTTTATTGACATGATCTCAGGAACGAATCAAGAACAATATTCTCTTTTCTTAACTGGCCTCATAGATATGTTCCTCAAGTGCAGGATAAATGCTCTTCTTTCCCGGGATTGGACCTGTCTGTTTGTTCCTTTGTGCAGACAGATGAAACAGGAGCAGAGCGAGGTCACACCTGGACACGACCACAGCCACAGCGAGCGGCGGCTTTCTCTGCTGCACACGCTTCAGACGGAGGTGCTCGCTCGCTCACACGTCTTCACGCTTTTATATGGTTTGATGAAAGTTTGATTGGGCTGAATTTGGGACAGACTTTTGCATCTGCAGCTCCGAGAGAAACCGCCGCGGACTGAGCGTCTCAGGTAAGACACAGCAGACCTTTTTAGTTTTGATCACAAATGAAGAGATTCAGCAGATCGTGCTGGAAATGTCATTCAGAAGTGTTCACGTGTGATTCAAAATGTCATTCAATCTCAATTCCTTGTTAGATAATGACTTCGCTCGATGATTTAACTGCAGGGTTTTGTTAAAAAATACTGAAATTCTGCTCTTAAACTCATTCAGCTGCACTTTTTGGCTGAAATTGTCCAAATTGTTTTGGAAAGTTTCACATCATGTCCAATTTGTTTTTGAATATTGACATTTTTGCCTCATTCCTTTGACGAAACATTTGCAAATCTTAAAAGACTGAATTTAGAGAAGTAAAAAGACCAGTATTTGTGCAATAAAATGCCATTCAAAAAGTATTAGATTTGACTTTCCGCTGCTGTAGGAACCATGGACTCTTATTCAAGCTCTTTTATAGTTTGATTTGTAGCACTTGAATGATCCCGCTGACCTGTTTTTATTTACATATGTATTCACCGATATATTTCATGCCCCGCTCTCACAGTCATCCTGCCTTTCATATGGAAGCGCTGAGACTGAAGACAAATACCAGATATTTTATTTCGGTCGATCATAAATGAACACCACATTTCACTTTGTAACATTCCTCTGCGTCTAAAGAGTTCACCATAGTGAAAGTTAAAAGATGCTGCTGGACAAACGGCCCTCAGAGTTCTTATTTTCTTCTACTCTTTTTTTTTTCTCTGATGCTTCAAACGGACAGTTTAATCATCTTCTAAGTCACTGAGTTTGAGGACTTGGACATTTGAGAACAAGACGATGGAGCTTCTGTCTGATAATGTGTGCAGATTTGACTTTATGTTACTGTATGTGAGACAAGTGCCTACTCCTCCTGGGACAGCTCCGGTAGTGCTGTAAATGTCCCATTGACTTCATCACACGACATTGCTGTTCCCATTGAAGAGCTTCGGGGAAAATAAAGCTTTTCATTTAAGTATGAACTATAAAAACATTAAACTTACCGAGTGAAAGAAAGTACTAAAACCAATGCATCTGATATATTTTTATAGTCTGATGGCAGAGCTGTGGTGATAATAGAAGTCAATGGGACATTCACAGCGCTAACATTGCACTGGGGAGAACGGCTAAAACATGGCTTTACAAAAATAAAAAATAAACTGTCCAAGTGTGGAATTAAAGGTCAGGTCTGTTCCAGTCCACACACACTTTAATAATGACTGATATTTATTTTCAAATGCTGTATTTTTACGCAAAAAAGAAACAAACGAGACGATGGAGCTTCTGTCTATAATGCGCTCTGTAACTTTGGAAATATGACTTTAGCAGTTATTAGTGACTTTATGTTACTGTACATTTTGGATTTGACATGAGCCTTGTGTGAACAGTACCTGTCACAGACCGGCTCCTGGACACTTGTTTATCTGCAACGCTCCGTAAATGTCCCATTGACAAGCAGTGATGGGGTAACGTATTACAAAAGTAACCAGTTACACAAATATATTTATTTTTTCAGTAACTAAGGAATATAACATATTACTTACACAAAATACAGGAATGTATTAGTCAGTATAATTACGTAACTCAAGTTACAAGAGCATTTAAATGTAAGAACGAAAAAATGCCAAACTCCCCCCAAATAATATGCAGCATGCTAAATCAAGTTGGAGGCTGGTGTAACAGATCTGTATTTAATATCATCAAAACAAAACACGAGAGAATGGGCAAAGTGGAGGAAAAGGAAATCTCTGACTGCACTTTTGCTCGGTGCTTTATTAGTATACTCAGTTTATATTTGCCAAAAGTAACTCAAAAGTAACTCAAAGTAGTGTAACTCAGCTACATCTTTGAAACTGTAATCTGTAATACAAACATATTACATTTTTAGAGCTGTAATCACTAATATAGAATATATTATAATTTTAAAGTAACTATAGAAACATTACACTGTGGACGACAGTACTGACAGAGATGGCACAGCAGTGGTAAAGTGTGGTGATGATGGAAGTCAGTGGGACAGTGACAGCACTAATGTTGCTCTGGGGAGAACGACATAAACGTGGCTTTGCAACAGGGGCATTAAAAACGATTCAGTCATTGAATAATTTGTGCCAAAATTAAGGCTTAAATGTCGTTAAATAGCATTAAATTGGATTCAAACCAGCATTAAATCTACATTTATTGGAAAATGAACAATGTTTACTGCAGGTTTGTTGAAAACACCAAAATGATGGTCTCAAACATATTCAGTGCTGTTTTGGCTGAAATAGACCAAGTTTCTTGCCGTTTTGTCCAATTCTCTTTCCTCAGTTTGATGAAATGTTTGCGAATCTAAAGACATTAAATATGCACCAATTACTTTTCTGTGTTTGTGGCATTAAAATATAATATTTGGGCATTAACAATGCCATTAAAAAGCTTTACATTTGACTTGCTTCTGCCAGTATAAACTCTGTACAAAACCCCCCAAGAGCAGAATAAAGGTCTGTTCGGGCCCACACTCACTGTTTATGTGGGACTTGAGGATGACTTGTGGATGACTTTAAAAAAAGTCACAGATATATTTTTCCCTCTGATATCACGCTCCTTTGCCGCACTTTCAAGTTAGAAGTATGACTTCAGTTATCAGTTTCTTTCAAAATGGATTTGACTTTAAGTTGAGATTTCCAGCTCTATATCTAAGGTCCACAAAGTAACGGTCACAGACCTGCTTGACTTATTTTCTTTATTTACGTCAGAAGCATCTTATTAGGGCTGTTGCTTCTGTTCCCACTGTGTCCAGGAGTTTTAAACAGCCTATAGTTTCAAATGGAGTCGGTGCAACTAAGAATCCTATTGTGGTAACTACGGTAACGGTCAAAACACTGATTTATGATATCTCTTAACCTCTTGAGCTTCCACCTGAACCAAGCACATTTTCTCCACTTTAACTTTACCCAAATTAGGGGTGGTCCATATCGTATCGCATATCGTTATAGCGATATCATTTTTCGATATCATTTTTCGACATCACAGCAGCATAAACACTGACTGTAGAACACGGGGACAGGAGCTTATAAAGTCAAATGAAATGAAGGATGTAACTGCTTGAGTAGATCAGATTTGCGAGAAAATTAGTATGCTGTAAAAAAAAAAAAGATTAAAATATCACTGAATTAATCTTCCCAATAGGCGTAAGGCTGGGATTTTGAAGTCATATTAGTTATATCGTCAAAAATATTGTTATCGTGATATTTCTTTTTTATATCGTGATATCAACCTTCCCTAACCCAAATGTAAAAGCTTCTTGAAAAAAGGGTCAAAATAGTGATAAAGGGGAAGAAAACGCAACAAAAGTCACAAAAGAGCAAGTGAATAAAGAGCAACAAGAAATTGACAAAAGAGCAACAAAAAGGTAACAAAAACACAACAAAAGTGACATAAAGTGAAAACCCCCCAAAGAGCAAAACAACAATGTGGTGAAAATGTAATAAAAAAACAAATAAAAACTCCAAAACGTTGAAAAGAACGTGAAAAAGTGACAACAACAACAACGTGAGGAAAAAGATCTGTTTAGATGAATTTTGTTGGCCTTAGCTTTCAAATGAGGCTATACTGTGGCCTGTAAGCTGGAGGCGGGTGGTCAGAGGTTGGACATATTCACATGAGACAAACCTGTCACAGAAGCTGCTGTTTGAGATTGTGAAGCTGAGGAGCTCCTGCTCGTCTGTGATTGGCCGCCCGCCTGGCTCCCTGCGCTCTGATTGGCCCGCCTTCCCCCTCACTTCCTCCTGTCTTCTGTCACAGACAGCGGCGTTTGGAGACACTTGGCTCTAAGAGTCCACAGAGACGAGACGGCAGAGGGACATCGGGGACATCAGGGACATCATGGACATCATGGACATGGACATGGGGCGCTCTCTCCTCTGGGCTCTCCTCATGCCGCGACCTGGAGACAAGGTGACATTTAACAGTTATTACAACATTTAGACAAGAACACACACAGCCAGGGCCAAATCGTCAGGAAAAATACACAAAAACAAGTGAGATCTTACATCCAATCAACCTCATTTAAAAGGCTGAGAATTTAAATTCAAATGAGTTTCATCAGGCGGTGAACCCAGTACAAAGACATGGTCCAAATCAACTTTCCTCCAAAGCTCTGTATTTAATCTACTTCTATATGTTCAAAACATCATTGTGTATTAAACTCATTGTGTAATCTTATCTGAGTGCATTTGCAGCTTTACCCAAATCTAAAAGCTCCTCGACTGGAGCTTACAGCATGTGCAGTATAACACCTCATTTGAAAGCTAAGACCTACAAGACTTGCATTGTCGCCGTCTTGTCGTCACTTTTTGCCGTATTTTAGGCGCTTTGTTGTCACGTTTTCTTTTTTGTCATTTTTTCGTCACTTTTTTTTGCCCGTTGTGTTGCGTGTCTGTGGGGTTTTTTTATCCTCATTTACGTCCCGTTGTTGTTGCTTTTTTCATGAAGCTTTTACACTGGGGTGAAGCTGACGTGGATGCATTTGTCAGTTTATAACCAGTGTTAACATGAATAAGCCTCTGGACACACACCTTCAGGTTAAAGTCACGGTTCAGTTCAGGGAAACGGTTTGTGCGTGTTTATACAGTAAAGCTGCTTATAAACGAGGAACTAAAGCTAAGTTTACAACCTGATGTCATAGGCATATTTATCACATGAATGAGTTAAGCTAATTAGAAAGTTATTACAAAACGCTTTATATTAAGGTGTGCTTGTTTAGTATTAATAAGGTTTTCATGAGCATAAGTAATTAATACGCCATTACTAATATACTTATGAAGTATTAATAAGCTGCTTAGTATACTTTTATCTGTTAGCTAAAAGTATATTATGTATTATGTTAGAATAATATGATTATAAAGATCATCTGGTAACACTTGATAATAACTACACCTTATTCAGCCTTAATAAATGATGAATTAAGTGTTAGATTCATCATTTATTAAGGCTAAATAAGGCGTAGTTATTACAAAGTGTCATTATATTGTCATCAGCTACCATGGTAATAGGCCATGAATAATAACCCTAATCCTAACCCTCAAAGATGACTAATGCTTAATCATTCATATAAAGCTATTCCATTTTGAATGACATTAACATAATGTAGTGTTTTTTTTTTACAAAATCCTTCTTTTCTCTTGGTTTGACACAATGGAGATTTATCTTCAAACAACAAACGGCGCAGATTTCTCGCGTTGATGCCGTTACGTTCCAGACCTTTGTCAACGCTGGCCCGACTCTTGGACCTGCTCACATTCAAAACGTCCATGAATGGAACTGTCTCAGGGACGGTGTAAAGCAGTGTTTCCCAACCAGGGGTACGGGGACCCCACAGTACTCCAGGACTTACTTAGAACTACTTCAGATTTCAAAACAATAGGCTGAAACTGAACATGACCCGCCATAGCGTCTTTGCTATGCCCGGTGTATGAATAATGCACAAAACTGTAAAGAGACTTTGAGCGTCTATATAAGACTAATGCATTATTATTATTATTATTATTATTATTATTATTTATTATACTTTTGGAAGTATTTGAGGTTTGTTTTGAACACAACACTGTCTTTTTACTCACAGTGCTTTGACAGTGATGGCTTTCTTATGTTTGAGGTAGGAGGTACACGGACAACCACTGACCAAGGGGTCCACAAGACAAACAAAGTTGGGAACCACCCATGTATGCTCATTAACATGCACTGTCCCGACCAAATAATGCAATAAATAAAATCCCAAACAAAAGTGACATCTTCAGTGAGAATCCAGATGACCAGAGCGTCCTGAACAGTTCCGTTGATAAAGGGTGATGTCGGGGCGTGTGAGTGTGTGTCGAGCAAACTCCAAACGTTTGGTCGATACAGCAGGAACTTCTCTGACCTGCAGAGTCCCTCCAGGCCCGAGTGAAAAAGCAGCTGAAATGATCTGGGCTCAGTCACAGATGAATAAATCACACTGACGCTGATGAAAGGGGAAGGCTTGAGGAAATGGTTGAAAGCGCGTCTCGTCTCGGAAAGATTGCGTCATCGCCTGAAACGGCCTCGACGTTCACAAGAGCTAAACCTTCTGAGTCCACAGAGCTGCTCCAGTCAACACACTCCATGGAAATGTCACTTTGTAGACCAGGAAATGACGTAAACCGGCTTGAATTAGGAGAATGAATGCTGGTTTTGGACGTGATCTCTCAGACTCTGAACTTTCCAACATGGAAGGTTTTCTCACAGATCCAGTTCCTGCCTGATTTATTGAGCTTCGAACCCAAAAATAAAGAAATAAGGAGAAATTAGAATTTTGATTTATTTATTTTTTTCTCTCATAACAAGTTAATTCAATAACTAAACCAGATGTAAAAGTTAATATGTGTAGCTAATATGTCACAAAATAAAAGCACACATTTAAACCTGGCTCTGAACATGATTTAGATTTGAAAACGATGCAGTTTATGTTTTCCTCATATCGAGCTCAGGAATCTGCCGCAGAAGCTTGAATCTGGCCCCAAGGTTAACCTTTCTCCAGTTCAGCTTTACCCAAATCTAAAAGCTTCCTACAGCCTACAGGCCAGTGTAACGCCTCATCTGAAAGCTAAGACCTACATAACTGTGTTTCCATGCATTGTCGTCGTCGCTTTTTGTCACATTTTTGTTGTTGCGTTTTTGTTACTTTTTCATCTTCGTTTACGTCTCATTTTCGTGGCTATTTTGAGTTTTCCTTAGGAAGCTTTTCGATTTGGGTAATAATAAATGTTTCCCTCGTCGTGAATCAATGAGTCCAGTCCTCTAGTCGGGGGGTAAATGCTTTGGTGCTTGTGTATGGAATCTCACTGTGAGAGTCCGACGCTTTAGAGGATATTCTTTTAGTGCCAACATCTGTTTTCTCTTTGTTCCTTCCGTTGCTTCAAACAGTACTTTTAGTAATGAGTGTTTCTACTGCTCAGAAATGAATACCGGGCGACGTGGCCAGAGTTTTATTTCAGGGAAAGCGCGCTGTGATTCTGCATTAGTATTACTTTAGATTAAGGTGTGCTCATTAAGTATTAATAAGCATTGGTAATCATTTTAGGGTTAGGGTTAGGTTAAAGGTTGGCTATGAATAAGTGTATTATTAATGGCCTAGTAGTATGTTAACAAGTATAATAAGCAGTATGTTAATACTTTACAAGCATATTATGAATGCTTATTAATACTTAATGAGCACACCTTAATATAAAGCGTTAGCAGGGAAAGTGTACTGCCGTGTCTCTGTCAGTTCAGATTTTCATATTAAAATAATGGATTGTTTTGCACACAAAAAACGGCCAAAATTGTCAATATTTTCAGCAACAAAACGTAAAGAATATTCAGGTTTAAATGTGTGCTTTTGTTTGTGACATTTTCAATAAACTGGTTAAAAGTCAAATGTCTCGACACGGTGGCACAGTGGTTAGCGCTCGTGCTTCACGGACAGGAGGTCACGGGTTCGGAGTTTGCATGTTCTCCTTGTGTCTGCGCAGGTTTCCCCTGCCACTAACAACATGTACAATAGGTGCGGATGAATGAGAGTGCGAGTGTGGGAGGTGAGTTCATTAACACGCACTGTCCCAACCAAAGAAATCAATCCATCAATAGTCAGGGATACCGTTGGTTTGCTCAGAGGGATCTTGGTTTAGTTTGAAAAGGTTTGAAGCTGTAAGAAGGAAATCAGTCCAAACTCTAATTTCTCCTTATGTTTTGGGTTTGAAGCTTAATAAATCAGGCAGGAATTAGATATGGAAAAATCCCTGTGAAAAAACCTTCCAAATGTCGTCACAAAGTGAGAAAAATGCATTTGGAGAAAAAGACACTTTCCAAAAATAAATCTGTGAAGAAATAATAATAATGAGTGAATAATGAAACATGTTATTGTCAGTGTTGGGGAGTAACTGAATACATGTATTTAGAATACTCCTTTTGAGTAACTGTATTCAGGTACAGGTACAAACATGGCAGTATTCATATTCATAACAATAAGAAAGAAACGATCAAAGTTGAGCTGTGGTTCTGGGCTGATAGTAAATATATTTGGCCAACATGTTATTAATAATATTCAGTATTCTGTAACTAAATACAATTTCAAAGTATTTCACACTGGTGATTATGAAGGTTATGTTTGTTTGTTTCTAAGTGAAAGTTGAAATGTTAGAGACTGAAGTTGAGTTTTGCCGGAGCGTCTCTTCTTAAGTTACATGTGTGTGCTTCACAGATATTAAGACTGAACTTCATTTGACTAAACCTGAACGAGCCTGATTTCTTTTTCCTCCCTGACTCTGATCTTGTCCAGGTCCGAGCTGCGTTCTTATTGTAAGTCTTTTGTTTTCCGACACTGACCCTGTGAAGAATCGGGATGCTACAGATATGTTTGGAAAGTTAGGGATGAATGTGGAGCAGAACGTGCACTTTCATTTCTTTCGCTGTTCGTAAACCAAACGTCTGTATTTGGTTATTAGTCGTCAGTGTACAAATCTTCTGTTTTCAGTTTAAAATGTGTAAACACAGCGTCAGAAAGCTTTTAACGTGCCCTGTTAAAGCGGTGGCTCTGAGTCCGACACCAGATCCTCTCCACAGAAATGGTTTTATTCATAAAGCACTGAGCGGGTTAAAGGAGAATGTAAACAGTGTTTGCACTTAGCTTCACAAAATGGGGGGGGATTACCGATTTAAAACTGGTTTAGTTTTGAAATAAAATAGTTATTAGTGAAAAAATGTGTAATTAATTCATGGCATTTAAGCCTCATTCATTTCGGGGTTGTATTTATTTTCAGAGGGATATTTCTTATTTGCTGCAGATGTGAGCCCTGTGATCATTTCAAACAGACGCAGTTTGATTTGTTTTTAATTCCGTTCATGTGTGAATAAACCAGTTTGACAGTGAAACAGGTTGGTTTGTCCCTGAGCCACGTCTGCAGTAAAAAAGGAAACTGAAAAAGTGTGTGAGCCGCTAAAGGAAAGTGTCATTCATTCAATTTCAGATTTTAATCACATTTAACCTTATGGAATAAAGACGAATGGGAAAAAAGGCCTAATCCAAACTGTTTCTAGCTTTCTGAATACATTTCATACTTCACAGAGAGGAGGCACTTTCCACATTTTGCACTTTTCAGGGTCACTTTCACAGGAATGCTACAAAACTAGCCTGAAAGTTCATGAAGTGATCAAATGCACAGTGTTTTTATTTTTCTTCATGAATGTCTGAGTTCATTTACTATAGGAGGACAAAACTTGTCTTCTAATGTTTTCAGCTGACTCTGACACATGAATGTCCTGTCCCTGTGTCTCTCTCTCAGTCCTGGGAGAGGAGCCTGTCGTGGATGCCCAGCGGCCGCAGTATCCCGCCCTGGGGCAGAACACCACTCTGGACTGTGACTGCGGGGGGATGCAGTGTGAGCAGGTGGCCTGGTTCAGGATGCTGCTGCCCAACAGGACTCTGCAGGTCAGGCCTCACTATGCATTATCCATAAGGGGGATCATGTAAAAGTTAAGAAATCAATGAGAAATGATCACTGACATGGATATGCGGAAAAATGTGTTCAAACGTGTTAAAAGAAAATAAGTATTAGATAATAAAAAGGCATTTATGCAGAAAATTGACAAAATTGCTGATATTTTCAGCGACGTGATCTAAATAATGTTCAGAGCCAGGTTTAAATGTGTGCTTTATTTTGTGACATATTGGTTCCAGAAAACAGAATCTTATAGGAAACACAATTTTTCACTCTTTTTAGCCATTTTCTGGTAGGATATAAACTTATTTATCACACACTAGTAAAGTCAAGTCTAAAGTCTATGGATGTTTTTTTTTTTTTTTTTACAGCAGATTGTTCAGTAGAAGCAAAAAATCTGCAGGCGTAGCTCGCTAGTGTTAGCATGTAGTATGATCATGGTCTTTGTATCTTTGTTTAGTAGAAAACTATATTCATAATTCAGCATTTGTTAAAGTAGTTTTGAATAATTGAAGAAAGTTAAAGGGGCTGTATCATGCTATTTTAGCCATTCCAAAGTAAACTATAGGGATATATATGATTTATTGTACCTTTACCACTATGAAGTACTAATTTTTATAAGAAATATCAGTATTTTCTGGAGGTATTTTTCAAACCCGGAAAACAAAACGCTTGGATTCAGTTAACTCCGCCCCTCTTTCCGCCCCTGCAACTTTAGTAGTATATAAATATAAATATCGCTGCAAAAAGTGAAGTTACTTCATATGTAGTTATAAGGAGTTGACATGTGCAACACAGTTTCATAAATGGCTAACACACACGCTAACACACACATGCTAATACGCGTTTTGATTGACTCACCGCTCAGTCTGGCCTCCCCATCGGGTTATGGATCGCGTTGGTTATAAAAGTTAATCCACTTTGATTCTGGCCAAGGTTCACCAAGCATCCATCAGGTTGGTTGATAAAGTCGCTGAATCCCAGAAAGAAATTCCAACTTCTGGCGAGTGCACTCTTCTTTAGGAAGGTTAAAGTCCTGTCCTCTCAGCCTCTCAGCTTTTCTCCATGACATTATCGTGAGGTAAGAAAAAAGAACAGGTGTCCAGAGTAGGTTAGAAAGAGCTCCTTCTTCACAACTTTCAGTGCAAACACGACATCTGTTCAGACGCTCGGGGTGTGTTTGTTTACTCCACAGGAGCGGCGCGGACATTACATTATAGACGTCGAGCACTTCCTTGTTCATTTCTGACGTCAGAATGGAACAAGTCAGTCGTTCTCCAGGAGAGTAGGATTCAGGAGGATTACTTAGAACTGCGTGAATGAAGCCAAAAACCGCTCTGGGGGTGTTTTTGAAAAGGAAATAGCATAACAACATGGCTATAAGCTCCAAAAAGTCGATTTCGCATGATACAGGACCTTCAAGATTGTTCTCCAAATTGATTTCCCCCTTAACTGTTTAAAACATGACCATATAGGCGATTCCAGAGATGCTGTACAGACGGTCTGTAATCGCCCATATATGGTCATGTTTTAAACAGTTAAGGGGGGAAACAAAGACATGGAGAGGAGCAAAGTGGTTCAACAGCCCATAATTACATAAATAACGGAGAATGCTAACTTGATGCTTCATGCTAATGCTGACATATCTAGTGTCAGCATTAGCATGAAGCATCAAGTTAGCATTCTCCGCTAGCTACGACTGCCGTGTTTTCGCTTCTACTGAACAATCTGCTGTGAATAAACATGGACCCGATTTAGACTTGACTTTATTTATGTGTGATAAGTAAGTTTATATTCTACCAGAAAACAGCTAAAAAGAGTGAAGACTTGTGTTTCCCAAAAGATTCTCCCCTCGCGAAGCCACGCCCACTTCTATGACGGGATGCCGATAAAAGGCAAACCATTTTAAACTGTTGCCGTGCTGACCATGTTATGTCAATGGGAAATGAGTCAAACTGGAACTATCTCTATCTATGTCACTTCCTGTCAGGAGCTTAAAAAATGAAATAAAAATAGCTTAACTACTACCAACATTCTTCATTAGTTTGCTGCTTCACTGAAACAAAATGATAATTAGTACTGAAAACAGATGTTATTCATCTAAATGAGTCAGATTTTCAAAAGCATTAAAACCTGTCAAAGGCACTTTAAAGCTCAATCAATCCATCAGGAATTAGACCTGTAAAAATCATTATGTGTAAAAATCTTCCAAATGTAGTTAAGTCAGAGCCTGTAAAGTGTGGAGTCTTCTGGAGCGACTAAAGTGCAGATGTTAAAGTTTAGTCTCTTTGTCTGCACATACACCCTGTGTATATTCCTCCCGTCTTTAGCCGCTGCTGTCTCCCACAAAGGAAATGACCATATTTGGATTACAGCGTCATCTCAGTCACAGCCTTTCGTGCTACACGTGGATACCAAACTTATCAGTATTTGTGAATGAATAAGCGTGGGAAAGACCAGGAGCCACACAGCCATGTTGGAGTTGTTCAGACAAAATAAACATGGTAAAGAGTTGGGTCTGTTTTTACTCATATGTCTACTGACATAGACATAGATCTATGTTTCCAGATGTTTCCACCTCAGCGTCTGTCTTCCGGGTGAAACGGTGTAGTGAGTTTTTTATATTCTGTGCAGATGCTGGGCCTCTCGAACCAGGCCGACCGCGTCACCTACGGTCCTCAGCTGGAGCTAAAGGTCCGAGTGTCGAAGAGGAGCGGCGCCGGGTACTCGCTTCGAATATTCTCTACTACCACTGCGGACCGCGGCATGTACGCCTGCATAATCAAGGTCCGCGGGAACGACAAGAACAGCTACGAGCTGGTGAGGGGCGGAACGCTACTGCTGCCCGGAGGTCAGTACTACAACAAGTACTACTATACTACTGCAATACTACAACACTACTACTACTACTACTACTGCAACACTACTACTACTACTACTACTGCAACACTACTACTACTACTACTACTGCAACACTACTACTGCTGCTCATACAGCTGCATTTCTAAGTGAAATAGGAGGTGAAAGTGTGTGCTCCGGTCAAACAGGACTGAGCTGAAGCGTGCTATGTGCTACAATATAAGGGTCCCTATTGTACATGTCACTTTTCTGTTTTCCTCCTCCAGAGGCTCCTCCGACCGAAGCCCCGCAGCAGATGCCCAGGGCCCCCACCCCCTCACACTGCCTCTGCCAGACTCACACACAGCCCCCAGGTCAGTCATGGATATCAGTGGGATCTTTGGGTCCTGAGACCTTCATCAGGTGACCAGCCTTCAGTGGGGTGTGGCTGGCACCCAAGGGTGACCATCATAAAAGGACAGTGTTCCACGCACTTACCAGACAATAGAAGAATGACACAGACAAATATATTTATGATGTAGACAGCAGTGCATGATGACATAAATGGACCTAGACCACAGGAAGAACAATAAAGCTGGCACATCCATCCTCACATGTAAACAACATGGTCCCAGGACATAATGAAGTCCAGCATAGTCCAGGTAATCGTTCAGGCCTTTAGGGGCCAACGTTTGTAAAGTGTGGATCCAGTAAGACTCTCTTTGCTCTGAGTGGAGGAGAGACATGTTCAGTGCTTGCATGGTTAGCAAACTGCCTTTACTGTCCATGTAGGACGTTTTCACTGGTGATTGAACTGTCTCCGTGGTTACGTATTCAGAAAACCTACCACTTCCTTAGGGTTAGGGTCAGGGATTAGGGTTAGGAACGGCAAATGTGATTTAAATTGTGTTTCACTCACACATATTTAATTAGAAACTGGAAGGTCTTGGCTTTCCAATGAGGTATCACCTTGGCATAAAGGCTGTAAGCTCTCCTGTCAATACGCATTGAGATTTGGATTTACATAATTGCTAACCCTAACCCTTAAAGTGGCAGGTCACAGGAAATGAAATTGATCTTGAAGCATCATAGAGGTCACCGGGATGGAAAGCAAAGGCGCCGCTGGGTCAATGAAAGGTCATATACGCACTAGCATCAACCTCTGTTTTTTACATAACAAGTTGCACAGTGCACCTTTAAGTCCATACAAAGCTGTGAGTTAGTATGGAGCTGAGTGTCCTGCGTTGCCATGGCGATCTTTGGCAGTTGAAAACAGTGGCTCGTACTTACATTTCTCTTCTCCACCCGTTGTCCCGCAGACGGCTGTGGGAGCCTGGTCTTGTGGCCGTTGGTGGGAATGGCCTCCGCTCTGTGTGTGACGCTGGTCTGCACGCTCCTCTACTACAGCCGTGAGTACTGCAGTAAAAGTACTTTACATAAGAACCTGTCTGTCCACACTCACCGGCATGTTTGTTTCAGGGCTGCCTAAGAAATGCAGACACAACTTCGTCAGGTGAGGGCGTTCACATTGTGTCACTCAGAGGTGTGAAGCGGGAGTTTTTATTGAAAACTTTTGTTGCGTTGCAGGAAGAAGTAACGTCTGTCCTTCATGTCCCGGTGAACTTCTGTTTGGGGAACGTTTGGTGACTTTGAACCGAAGTTTCTGAAGCGCAAATTTCAACTCTGTACAGTTTTGTCTCTAATTTTTGATTCATGTATTTATCGGTGTGATGTAAATAGGATTCTCTGCTGAACGTCACTTCTATTTGATAACAAAAATAAAAGTTGGTGATACAGTTTGGAGTCGGAAGAATAAACATGGAAGAAGATGGAAAATGTTGTTTTTATTCTTTATCCTCACCAAAATTCAAAGATCTCACTGACACAGCAAGGTACCAAAAAAAAATCTTAAATCCAAGTTTGGATGCTGTTGTAGAAATATTTGAGGGGAAAAAGTTGATGAAAATTAAAAAAAAAACTTGCCTCATGGACAGAGTTTAAAATTTTTTTTTTTTATTTAACCAGGAAAGTCCCGTTGAGATTACTAATCTCGTTTTCAAGGGAGTGTTCCTTAAATCCAGGAGTAATGCACCTATTGTGCTTGAATTTGGGGACAGCAGCATTTCCCTGTGGATCAATGAAGTGTGTCTAAGTGTAAGTGAGGAGCTGCTGCTGGGACACCAGAAACAAGTTCATTCAAGTTTAATGCTTTTATGGCACAAACGCCAGACAGGAGGGGTTTAGGGCTGGCTGACGTCTTTTTTGGGGGTGCTCAAAAAACATTGGGCAATTATACATAACACACAAATGAGTAATTTGCTGTTCACAGACGCATCCGAGTGAATGGGACAGCTCAGTCTGTGGGCTACAAAGGCGTCAGGAGCTGTAGTGCTCTGTAGTGCTCTGTGGTGGAGGAGGACGTGCCTTAAACTCCAAGCGTGCCCCGAGGAGCCTCTGTGAGACAGTATCATGTTAGTCCCCTCACGCCCCGCGTCCTAGAGCCGCTTCTACCACCAACGCATCACACCATAGCTGAGCTGATCATCAGCCAGATGCCCACGACTCCAGAGAAGAACGTTTTAACACTTGTGTGTAGTTTCCTTCGTCTCGCCGCTGGAGGACTCGGTCTGATCTTGTGCTTTGGGTTCAGCCGGTCACGGTGCTGTATCAGAAGTGTTCAAACAAAACTGCTGATTTCTGTGAAATAAAGCTCTTCTTCGTCTGTTCAGAGCCAGAAGTATCTGACTTTAGAACATCAGCCGACTGTAATAATGATCCTCCTGCTGTCTCTGATCGAGCCTCTGACGCACAAGTGCATTTACAGCACTGGGCCTCGGACAAAGCCCCCTCCACCCCCCCCCCCAATAATGAATGAGGTTAATGCATTCATTATGGCTAAGGAGTAAAAGGAAACAGAGATATTTCAAACAGAATATCACTCAATGCAAAACTTTCAAAAATGAAAGTGACATAGAATGTGCATGTGTATGGACCAAAGCTCTTTCTGCCGGTATCCAAGGCCTTCATGTTGGCTTTGTTTTTTGCTCATTTCCTTCTAAAGCTTTTGAACGTCCTGCTTTGAAACTCTGAAACGGCGTTTGAATGCATGACTTCAGTATCAGGGTTGTTTCAGTTTGCCTGGTGTCGCGGCTGACACTCGCACCTGCGCTCTGACCCGGGGGAGGGAGGGGGGTGTATGTGGTGAGGTGAGTGTGATGATGGGGGGCGAGGGCGGGGGGGGTAATGTGTGGGTCGAGGCCCCTGAAACTGAGCGTGTGGCTTTGGAGCGGCGCCAGGGCCACGTTTTTCTTTTCTTCTCTTGCTCTCACTGGGACGGGGGAGTCAAACCTGTGGCTGGGGCTGAGGGGGGCTGTCAGGGGGGGCTCTTCCTGCCTGCTCTGCCTCGGCTGAGCCAATGTGAACATGTGAAGGAGAGTTTGTTGAAGTCGTTAGTTTCTCTTCAGAGTGAGAAACAAAGGGACCGCAGAGAACCACAGCCGCCGCAGCCTCATCGTCTCCACGGCGACAGAGGGAGGCCGCACTGCGCCTGAGCCGGGCTTCAAACGGGCACAAGCACCACGACAAACGGAGAGCGAAGAGCGGGGGAACATGCAGCAGGTCCTCTCCACAGTTTCATTCAACTGGATTCAAATGACATTACAGGTGAAACTCTGAAAATTTGAATATCGTTCCAAAGTGCATTCACTTCTGTTATTCAACTTAAACTGTGAAACTAATATATGATAGACTCATTACAGGCAAAGTGACATATGTATAGCCTTTATTTGTTATAATTTTCATGATTATGGCTCAGCTTGTAAAACATCAAAATTTAAAATCTCATCAAATTAGAATATTTTGAAATTGGACTGTAAGCCATAATCATCAAAATAATAACAAATAAAGACTTTACATATGTCACTTTGCATGTAATGAGTCTATATCATGTATTAGTTTCACATTTTAAGTTGAATTACATAAATAAATGAACTATTGAACGATGTTCGAATTTTCTGAGTTTCACCTGTATTTCAATGGTTAAGTTTCTCAAAACATTTTTTTTTATCTTAAACTTATAGTGAAATGTCCCTCATTCCTCTGTTTGACAGTTAGGTCTATGCAAATCCTAGGATGAAAGAGTAGAGATGCCAGATACCACTGTTTCTTAAACCAATACTTTGACTTGCTGATACCGAATACCGATACAAGTACAAGACATTTTCTTCAACACAGGGCCTACTTTTTAAAGAGTATAGATGGTTTACAGACTGACTTTTTCACAGCAGATTGGTTAGTGATTAGTTACTCATTTACATTTCAAAGGTTATGTCAGAATTTTACATAGGCTATTTTATTTTCATTCAATATTATCTTTGATATATTTGAATATATATTCATATATTCACTTTGTTGATTTATAAAATGAAAGGAGATGGTTAAGTCCACAGTTACATCAGAGACAGAACAGCCTGTGGCCAAAAGTTACTCAATGCCTGTGCTGGACTTAGCCTATTTATTTTTATAGTAGTATTTAGATTGTTACTTACTACTACTACTACTACTACTACTAATTGACCTCTTTTGGATTTTCCCGTGCTCATAGCAACTTAGCAAGTAGCCTACAGCATGCAACTAAATTTTCGACATGCTACATACAGTATATTTCTTTATTTTGCTTTTATTTTTTTAGTACTTTTTAGTCGCTGGATTTGTTTTACTGATGAAAAAAGCCCCAAAGAATGAAGTGGCTTCAGAATCGCCAGAGCCGTTAGCTGCTAGTTAGCAACATTAGCCTGTCGTCTTGTAAACACTGCAGACCCAGCGCTGCGGCACAATGAAGACAATATTTAACACTGGGTAAATCCAGCTCAGACTCTGATTTAAGGAGTGTAGTCTGTAATAAAGTCAGCTCTATGTGGAATATTGTATTTCCACTAAAGAATTCTTCAGCTTGTTGCTCAGTGTCGGTGAGCTGCACGTCCAGTGGTATTGGTGTCTGGTATTGGAGCCACATTAATGAGTACGAGTATGAGTACAAGTATCTGGTATCGGTACATCCCCAGTGCAGATTTTTTGCATTTGGCATAAAACCTTTAGGGCCTAATGTTCCGTCTGGCGCAACAACAGCATTGTTCAAGACAAAGTTGGTATCTTTCGTACAAACAAAAGTCTGCCAGTGCTTTTGCTGCCGGCCTGAGACAATAAGCCTTACATTTGAGTCCGACAAGCATTTCATCTAAATTTACTGGAAATAGTGACACGTTAAGGTCTGTCCACCTTAACGGCCCTACACCTGACTTTCTATTTCATTTTGTAGGATAACATTCTTTTTGCCCCTTATAAGTAATATGGTAAAAATAATGATTTGTGGAAAATAAATCTGCTTTACACGTGAAGTTTGCATTGTATTATTTCCAAATCTCCCGTCATTCCTCTGCTTAGTGGAACAGATACAAATGTGTATAAATAATGAAAGCATCGGGTTTGTTTGTGTCCGTTTGTGGTATTAGAGGTATTTTTCAAAAGCCTGGGATGTGACTGGTTGCTGCTGCTGCTCATCTGATAACGCTCTGAGACAGTGGACAGCAGCTGAAACCACACGCTGCTGTGGAGGAAAAGGAAACCACTGCCCGCCCACAGGGGAGAGGCCGATGTGAGAAGTGCAGGCAGCTTCAGACAGTGCAGGAGCAGCACAGTCTGAGGCGAGGACCAGGGACACGCTCTCAGGTGGAAACAGCACCAAAGTCCATCGTGCGGTTTGTTCCCTTACACACATGAGTATTTGCTCAAGTGAAGTATTCAAAGTAGAAAGTATGTGTGAGGAAAAATAACTCCCCTCTGTACAGCAACACGACGGGGACAAACCTTCCTCCTTGTGGTGAGTCACTGGCAGAGACAGTACATCTGCACAGCGCCACCTACTGTTCATAGTGTGCATTATTAGGCTTTTCTCATGAACCAAACAACATAGACAAATGGACTTTTGACTTAAATGTAGCAGAGCAGAAAGTGTTCTATTTGTACTGCCCCCTTGTGGGGTCAGACTAAAATGGACCTAAAGGCGACTAACCCGGGTCAGACTAAAATGGACCTAAAGGCGACTAACCCGGGTCAGACTAAAATGGACCTAAAGGCGACTAACCCGGGTCAGACTAAAATGGACCTAAAGGCGACTAACCCGGGTCAGACTAAAATGGACCTAAAGGCGACTAACCCGGATCAGACTAAAATGGACCTAAAGGTGACTAACCCGGGTCAGACTAAAATGGACCTAAAGGCGACTAACCGGATCAGACTAAAATGGACCTAAAGGCGACTAACCCGGGTCAGACTAAAATGGACCTAAAGGTGACTAACCCGGATCAGACTAAAATGGACCTAAAGGCGACTAACCCGGGTCAGACTAAAATGGACCTAAAGGCGACTAACCCGGGTCAGACTAAAATGGACCTAAAGGCGACTAATCCGGATCAGACTAAAATGGACCTAAAGGCGACTAACCCGGGTCAGACTAAAATGGACCTAAAGGCGACTAACCCGGGTCAGACTAAATGGACCTAAAGGTGACTAACCCGGGTCAGACTAAAATGGACCTAAAGGTGACTAACCCGGGTCAGACTAAAATGGACCTAAAGGCGACTAACCCGGGTCAGACTAAAATGGACCTAAAGGCGACTAACCCGGGTCAGCCTAAAATGGACCTAAAGGCGACTAACCCGGGTCAGCCTAAAATGGACCTAAAGGCGACTAATCCGGGTCAGACTAAAATGGACCTGAAGGTGACTAATCCGGGTCAGACTAAAATGGACCTAAAGGCGACTAACCCGGTCAGAATAAAATGGACCTAAAGGCGACTAACCCGGGTCAGACTAAAATGGACCTAAAGGTGACTAATCCAGGTCAGACTAAAATGGACCTAAAGGACTAACCGGGTCAGACTAAAATGGACCTAAAGGTGACTAACCCGGGTCAGACTAAAATGGACCTAAAGGCGACTAACCCGGGTCAGACTAAAATGGACCTAAAGGCGACTAACCCGGGTCAGACTAAAATGGACCTAAAGGCGACTAACCCGGGTCAGACTAAAATGGACCTAAAGGCGACTAAACCCGGGTCAGACTAAAATGGACCTAAAGGCGACTAACCCGGGTCAGACTAAAATGGACCTAAAGGCGACTAACCGACAACGGGTCGGTCAGACTAAAATGGACCTAAAGGCGACTAACCCGGGTCAGACTAAAATGGACCTAAAGGCGACTAACCCGGGTCAGACTAAAATGGACCTAAAGGCGACTAACCCGGGTCAGACTAAAATGGACCTAAAGGTGACTAACCCGGGTCAGACTAAAATGGACCTAAAGGTGACTAACCCGGGTCAGACTAAAATGGACCTAAAGGCGACTAACCCGGGTCAGACTAAAATGGACCTAAAGGCGACTAACCCGGGTCAGACTAAAATGGACCTAAAGGCGACTAACCCGGGTCAGACTAAAATGGACCTAAAGGCGACTAATCCGGGTCAGACTAAATGGACCTGAAGGTGACTAATCCAGGTCAGACTAAAATGGACCTAAAGGCGACTAATCCGGGTCAGACTAAAATGGACCTGAAGGTGACTAACCCGGGTCAGACTAAAATGGACCTAAAGGTGACTAATCCGGGTCAGACTAAAATGGACCTAAAGGCGACTAACCCGGGTCAGACTAAAATGGACCTAAAGGCGACTAATCCGGGTCAGACTAAAATGGACCTGAAGGTGACTAATCCGGGTCAGACTAAAATGGACCTAAAGGTGACTAACCCGGGTCAGACTAAAATGGACCTGAAGGTGACTAATCCGGGTCAGACTAAAATGGACCTAAAGGTGACTAACCCGGGTCAGACTAAAATGGACCTAAAGGCGACTAACCCGGGTCAGACTAAAATGGACCTAAAGGCGACTAACCCGGGTCAGACTAAAATGGACCTAAAGGTGACTAATCCGGGTCAGACTAAAATGGACCTAAAGGCGACTAACCCGGGTCAGACTAAAATGGACCTAAAGGTGACTAATCCGGGTCAGACTAAAATGGACCTAAAGGTGACTAACCCGGATCAGACTAAAATGGACCTAAAGGTGACTAATCCGGGTCAGACTAAAATGGACCTAAAGGTGACTAACCGGGTCAGACTAAAATGGACCTAAAGGTGACTAATCCGGGTCAGATAAAATCAATCAATCAATCAATCAATGGTTTTGTATAGCCCAATATCACAACAGGAGTTGCCTCATAGGGCTGCACCGAACATTAAGGCAATAAAACAGAGCAGTAAATAAGACAATATAAAGTTCAGGTGAATCAAGTATCCAGGCAAACATAATGTCCAAATAAGCGTCAGCAGTGGCGACGAGCGGCGCGGGTGTCCCCTGTCCTTAGACTCTCCAGCACGGCAAGGAAAAACTCAAAAACCCAGTGGGAGAAACGAGAAACCTTGGGGAGAACCACAGAAGGAGAGATCCACTCCCATGGACGGACAGGCTATAGAGACCCAGGGCCGATGGAGTCCCTTCAGCAGACGGGCCAGGATCGAGACCGAGACCTAAAGGTGATTAACCTGTGTTAGACTAAAATGGACCTAAAGGCGACTAACCCGGGTCAGACTGAAATGGACCTAACGGTGACTGACCCGGGTCTGAACCATAACTTAAAGTCAGCAGTAAACATGTCTGCCGTGTTCCTCATAAACCTGTTTTCACTGTGAGTTTTGCACAGAGGGTCTGACTCTGCAGCGGCCCCTGCACCTCCCAAATGCACCACTCTTATTGGCAGCTGTGGTCAGGGGGCGGGGCCAGCTCTATCTCTAGATCAAACTCCATCAAAGTCATTACTGAGTCTGCAAGTAAAAATAAAATAACCTCTTCACCGACAAAGTTAGGAATAAAAACATAGACAATCATCTGGAATCAGAGGAAATGTTGGAGAAATGGAGCGTTTTCCTGCTGATCCTGGAGCTCACTTCAGGTAAACCACTTTACTCGCTGTTTCCCACAGCTTTAAGTATTCTGCCAATATCTAAAATGTATGTTTTGAAATAATGATGTTTCACAACTATTTTTCTGCATAACTTTGTCAGAAATACAAAACAAATCTGGATTCAAACTCATTCATTTCCAGATTTAGGCTGAAAAGCTCCCCGTTGAGATTTACTTTGAAACATTGACATTTCCCACATGTGGAAGGTTTTTTTCATTAATCCTGGCTGAATTATTGAGCTTTGAACCCGAAAAACAAAACTAATTACGAGTTTATTCTAAACTAAAAGAAGATCCAAAATCCCTCTGAGAAAACCTTTGTAACTAAATCAATAAAATAAAACCATGTAAAGTCATCTGTGAGTCCGGAACAAGGCCAAAGAATAAACATGTGTTTTTACATTTATTTCCTGTGGTTTTAAGACGAGACGCTGCTGGTGAAGAGGGACATAAATATGAAACATAGTATATAGTATAGTTTTATGTTTTCATCTAAAAATAAGTCATTTCATCCATAAAAATGCTCTAAATTTCCTATATTTTATATTAAAATTGATTTAGTGACATATTAGTTTAGTTTGAAAATAAGCAGGTTTTTTTTTTCATTTGAACCTCTGCCATTTCATTGCTAAACTCTGTCATTTTATGGTTTTCCTTCTGGGCCTTGTATTGTGTTGTATTTTTTGAATGTGTGTTTTATGCTGTTTTAGGCTGCCTGTAAGGTGACCCTGGGAATTTTGAAAGGCGCCCACAAATAAAATGTATTATTATTATTATTATTATTTATTTGTGGGAAAATCTGTAAAAATTGAAATACAGTATCTCCTTGTTTTATGAAATTCAAAACGCAATAAATCAGGTTAAGGATTAGAAATTAAAAATCCCTCTGAAAAAACCTTCAAAATATTATCAAGTCCAAGAATTTAAAGTGTGACTGCAGTGGAAATGTCGTCGCACCAATGTGAGAAAATTACAATTTCCCAAATAAATCAATGGAGAAATATTGAATTGTGAAGATTAATTCATTCATTGTTTGTGTGTGTTTCCAGGTGAAAGTTTAGATGTTAGAGGCCGGTTTGGCCCAAAACCTGAAAATGTAAAACATTGAGTTTTGCCGCAGTGTAATTCTCGCCGACTAGAATACATACAGTAATACATACAGTATTTAAAGGAACAGAATCTGTGTCTCACCGGCCGCATGTGAATGACATAAATATCTGACATGATTCTGTAAAAGCTCCTAACCGTAATAATAACTCCATGTAAATAATCACTGAATACATATCGTACTTTCCATTCCAATCCGCCTTTTAAATGAAGCGTTGTAGATTCTTTTATTTTATCGTTCCACAAACCAAACCCTCAGAAACATTTGGACTTTTAAATTTGCTGTTAGTTTGGAACATCCCAGACATCGACGCTCTGTGTTCCAACATTTTCAGGAGATACGATAAGATCAGTGTTGGGGATATTTACTAAGTTCCTACATATAAAACTTTCTTCAGTAACTAAGGGAAACAAAACAGGGCTTTACAATTACAAGTGCATTTAAATGGTTTGCATTTGTAAAATAAAACAAATAAACTGCAGCACCAAATCAAACTGAGCCCTGGTGTATAAGACGAAGCTAACGAAGGACGAGGACATCTGTGGCATTATGACTATTTTCACTTTGTATTTCGTCAAAAGTAACTCAAATATTTCAAACCGTAATATGTAATATAGAATCTAATACCATTTTAAAGTCATTTGCCCAACTTTAACTTTATTTTATAACGCAGAAAAGACACAACATTAAAAACCTTATACCTATTGATAAATAAATATTTAGTACAGAGGATTTATTAGAAGATCAAGAGCCAAAGCCAGGAAGGAGCCGATTGGAATGATGCGAAGTTGACGGGCCACAAACCTGACGGGTTTTATCTAAGTGATGTTTTAGCTTTTACATTTGTACCATTTATTTGAGCTGAAACAACCAAGAAACTTCCTTTTATTTCCTCCCATTTTTTCAACTTTTTTCTATTTTATTTTTTCACCTAGTGTTTCACTTTTTTTTATCTTTTAAATTGTGTCACTTTTTTCCCCATTTGTTTCTCAATTTTGGATGACCAACAGCATCAAAACGTGGATCTAAAGATTTAACATTATTACCTGCTTTGGATGCTTTTATTTCTTCAATACCAGAAGAACATTTTTTCCGTTACTCTTCTGGTATGGTTTTATTATTCGATCCAGCCCTACAGTCCCACAGCAGTATTTAGACTCAGACGCTTCATGCTGTGTATCATTGTGTAGGATCAATACATTTGCAGTAAAAAGTACCATCTCTGGTGATATGAGTACATTCAACAAGAAGCTTGAGGGCCACCAAAAATTGGCCCCCGGCCCCCGTGGTGGAAAGTAACAAAGTAAAAAGTACACATTATAGGTACTTTTACTTTACTTAAGTACATTTTATGATCAATACTTTTACTTCACCACATTTTAGAGCCTGTGTCTGTACTTTCTACTCCATTACATTTTTAAATTGTGTTAAAAATAAAAGTATTTTATTTTCAAAGTGACCTCTTTACGATGAACTGGTTTAATCCCCGTTTAGACTCGCTTTAGTGGTTTACTCCTTTAGACCTGGTTTAGACCTGATTTAGACCTGACCTAGTTTAGTCCGGGTTTAGACCTGACCTAGTTTAGTCCGGGTTTAGACCTGACCTAGTTTAGTCCGGGTTTAGACCTGGTTTACTTCCTGTTTTTGACCTGGCTTGGTGGTCTACTCGTTTAGCCCTGATTTGATTTTGAAAAATCCTGCACATTAAACTCTTAACTACTTAAGTACATTTTACAATGCATACTTTTGTACTTTTACTTACGTAAAACTTAAGTTATTTTTTGGACATGTATCTGCACTTTTACTTAAGTAAGAAGTACTTCGAGTACTTCTTCCACACTGCCCGGGCCGCACTTTGGGCACCACTGTGTTAAGGTCCACAACATCCTATATTTGTAATGTCTTTAACATAACACAGATAATATCCGCTTGATAAATGATTCTTTTCAAGTCAAATCATCAGATCAATCTGTATTTGCGTCATCATTATTTCCATCGGAATGACAATGATAAATGTCAGAAAATAACTTTACGACCCGTTTCTCTGAAGTTCAAAATAAAAGTTCACTTTGTTTTTGAGTTTTTCCGTTTCCGTATCTGTCTTTCACTTCACAGGAAAGAACATGTTTCAGACTGAAGTGGCAGAAACAGAAAGGATGTGAGTTACAGTGTTGTCACTGGAGAGAGTCCAGGTGATAGAAACGTTTCCGATGTGAGGAGACTAAAGGATTGAAGCGAGTTGTGAAATGAAGGCATTTCTTCTGAAGTGTGTTTTTACAGAAAAGATTAGTATAGATGGAGCATTCTTTTGTTTCCTGATTGTTGTAGCGTCAGGTCTGAAAATGCTTCTTTTCAGCTCAGATTTGAGGAAACGTTCTTTTCTCTCTTGTGTTTTTTGCAGATATATTAATGTCGCACCTTTTCATGGCCCGAGGGTCAAATGCTTCTGCTTCTTTTTGTATAGCCTAAATCTCTTAAAGTCTTTTTTCCAAAATCCTAAGGCCAGACGCTCGACAATGTTGGCCATTTGTATTAATAAAACAGCTTATTTTATATGAAAACAGAACACAGCAGTGTGTAATAAAAGTCCAAAATGTAATAAAATTGTCCCTTCATTATGTAATAAAGCCACATTTAGTAATAAACCTCCTCAGCGCATTATGTAATACATTTTGCCACATTTTGTAATAAGTTATTATTTTGAGACAGTTATTACAAAATGGACTTTATACATTTTTATTTTCAGGAAAATGTAATATGGTGCATTATGTAAAAACATTAAACAAAACAGCTTTAAAGGCTATATATACCCCATTTTGATTACAAACAATGACAGAGGACCCACTAAATACAAATATTAGTGGAGGTTCAAACTCAGTAATAACTTTCCTAACATATTTGTAGCATATTCAAATTTGTCACAGAGACAAGTTTATAGGCACATTTCACAACTTGCAGGGTCACTTTTCAGACTCACATTCACAGAAATGCTGGAAAGCTTTTCTGAAAGTTGATGTTTTATAATTAGATGTACAGTGTTTTTCCCACACCAGGTATACTAAAGAAATTCATTTCATTTCTAGAAATAAAATCGTGTGTGGCTCAGCACTATAACACACTTTGTATAGGCCTGTTAAGTGATGTCATCACTCTTGGTAGACATGTTGTTTGGGCCCATATCAACTGGCCTAACAAATGGGTAGAGAATAGTGTAGTCCTAAACACCAGTCTGACGGTGGCAAAGGAACTGCCTACAGTGATGGTTCTCAAACAGTGGGGCGGGGTCCAAACTGCATTCATTATGTTCCCATGCTCCCCTGCTCTAGTTATTCTGTTCACAGTAAATGGGTTCGCCCATCGTCGATTAGCCTTGGGGTGTGTGAGGGCCGGTGGGGCTTTTAAATGTTGATTTATCCATGAGTTACTATAAGATACTGGGCTCTCTTTTTACATGTTAACAGCGTTGCAACAAGACGTTACTCAAGTACTGTCAATACTGTAATACTGTCCAAAACTCCAAAAGAACAATAATATGCACACTGTGTTAAAGTGCAGATTACATTAACCCTCTACCTGCCTTCAGCCAACACAATGTTTCTGGGTCTACAGAATCTTATGCATGGATATTTCAGTCCTTCTAACCACTCAGAACGATAAAGGAATGATCAGAGAACTGGCCCATGAGGGGCTGGAGTCCACAGGTTGGATATTCTGGGGGTGGGACTTCCTTTCCTGTTCAACAGTAAACCTCTGCTCACATGGTGTGAGGAGAAGATAAAAGTCTGTGCTTTATTAATCTTATTTTAAAGTATTGCAAACTGCAAATGTTTGTATGTGTATTAAAGCTGAGGTACCTGACTTTTTGTTGTTGGAGTGTAAATGTATTTTTGCCACCACAGAGCATGTTGTTAACACAGTGAAAACTGTTGCATTCCTTCACCTACATGTTTATTGAGCAATTCAAGACAGAAGTAGAATCTAAATTAGTGCCATTGATTTTGGGGTCGTCTCGTCCCCCAGCTTCACTTTGCCACTCTCGAACAATTCAGATGTGCAGTAGGGATTATGAGAGAGAACGAGTTTGGGCCAAAAGTGTTCACAGTTTGGAATAATCAGGTACCCCATCTTTATAAACATACACTGAAGATTTTAGACTTTGTATGCCATACATACAAAAACAACTATTTTATTTGTGTTGCCCAAAGGCAATGTTGTGTAGTAAGGGGTACATTTTATTTATTGTTACATTTATTGTAAGGAATATCTTATTTTGGCAAGTTTTAGTCTTCAAAAAAGGCTTTAAGTTTCATAATCCATAATAAAAACCTTCATCTATGCAGATGTATTCAGAACGTAATCTTTATTAATTCTGTGCCTTTGGTTTAATCAGTTTTCATTATTTAACAAATTCAACCCCAATTTTTTTCATTTCATTACTTTAAATTCATAATTTTCTGTATTTTTTCCCCATTGGTGCACAATGTTGCCAGTAAGCAACATGATTTAAAAACAGAAAAAGTTAATCAAAATTAATAAAGCACCTTAAAATGATCAACAATTGTGTGGGATGAATTAATACCAAAGACTTTTGTGCACGTAGTTTTGTTCTAAATTGCTCTTGTATTGTATTGTGGATTGTTATTACATAATGCACCATGTTATTACATTTTCCTGAAAATAAAAATGTGTCAAGTGCATTTTGTAATAACTGTCTCAAAATAATAACTTATTAGAAAATGTGGTAAAATGTATTACATAATGTGCTGAGTTTATTAAAATGAAGGGACAGTTTTATTACATTTTGGACTTTTATTACATAATGCGGCTTAACAGGCAGAACACTGGCAGTACATTTATTCATGTTTAAGTCAGTGATCTACAGTTACACACTGATGTCTTTACATTTACCTGCAGCGTCTGGCCTTAAATAAACTCCAAATAGTCTCTGATAGTGAGTTATTTTGTGAATAATAAACATTTTCAAGCTGCTTCAGTCGCTGCAGTCTGATGGAAAGGCTGAACCTGCCGAGAGTTTTGACTTGTGTTGTTTTACTGATTTCAAAGTTGAAATGAAACATAAATACTATTTGTCCACGTAGCACTAGAATACACATTACTGAAGGAACAACAGAAAGTTTAGTGAGCCACGATGAGAACAATGTGTAAGGGAATTATTCAGAGGTGCCAAGGCAAATATTAAAGGAAGAAGCAGCTAAAGATGAATGATGAAGGTGAGCAACATGCTAATGCTATGTGAACATCAGCTAAATGCTATCATGGGCAAAATCACCTTTATCAACTGTGATATGACGTGAAATATTAACTTTTGACTGGCCTGTGTTACTGAGGGCGGACCTCTCTCCTCTGGCCAATCAGAAGCCAGCGTCTGTTCACATCATGTTAGTGTTGGCCCAGGGCTGAGCTCGCTCTGACCCTGGTCTAACCATCTTTTTTTCATCAGCAGCTTTTAGCCGTGTGTTTTCTTACCATCCTTCACCAGGAACTCCTGGATCAAATCAAAATAAAAATTCACATTTAGAAATGATTAAAAAGCATTTTCTTCCAAAAGACAAAGACTAAAGCGACTTCCAAACCCCTCAGTCTCTTTAAGAAAACCTTCAAACTCAGTCAGAAACCTTGATCGCAGCTGAAACACTCTTTCAGACGTCTGCCTCAGTTTTAGCATTAGAAATGGTCTTCATGGTCTCTTGGATTTATATCTAAACAGAAGAACAGAGCAGACTGTACATAAATAAGTGTGTGTGTGTGTGCTCCTCTGCAGGTGGCTCGGCGGAGCCCCCGCAGGTGAAGATGCTCCGTGATGGGGATAAGGCAGAGATCAAGTGTCATATCCCAGGCTCTCTCACGGTGGCCTGGTTCCGGATCTTGGACGAGTCTGGGATGGACTTCATTGCCTCAGTGTCGTCAGTGAACCCCAGCGTGAAGAAACAAGGTCCTGAGTTCGACTCCCACTTCAGCACCGAGCAGATCGGCAAACACACACTGGTGCTCAAGGCCTTTAGGGGCTCTGACGCTGGAGCCTACAGCTGTGCTGCTCTGGGCAGAGACGTGACGTTTGGGCCTGTGACTCGCCTCCAGCCAGGTCTGAGCACACAGAGTCAGGAGGGGGCGCTACACACAAAGATGTCAAGGGCAATTTATCCATCTTCCTTCCATTTCATTTATTTTACATTTGTATCATTTGTTTGAGGTGAAACAACCAAGAAACTTCCTTTATCTACAAAAAAAACTAGGGCCGGGACTCGATTAAAAAAATCATCTAATTAATTAGAGGCTTTGTAATTAATTAATCGAAATTAATCGCATATAAACATTTGACCTGAGAACAGTGAGAAGTAAGTTTTTTCATAAGGATTTTTAGTATACCATTGAATAATGACTGAATACATAAGCTTAAGCAACAAAATATTGTTTATTTTCTTCAACCAAGTCCAACAGACCAGTGCAATATTGCCATTAATTGTGTGTCTGCAGGAAAAAAGGAAACTGAAGTGTGGAAAGCAAAGTGTGATTAATTTTGATTAATATTTTTAATTGCACTAAACCTCATGTAATTAATTAATCGCTATTAATCGAAAAAAGTCCCGGCCCTAAAAAAACTAAACATTTCGTAACATTTTTAATCAATTTCCCCCCCATTTTTTTTCCACTTTTACCACATTTTACCAAAATGTCCATGTTACCAAAACATGTACAATAGGTTTCCCTCTGGAGCCAGATCTCCTCTGGAAATGAGATTCTTAACCTCTGTGGGACTTTCCTGGTTAAATAAAAACTTAGGCGATCTGAAAGAAAAGCCTCGAAAGTAGCAGCAACAGGTCGCGTTCATGTGACATCACAGTATTCTACAGATCCCATAGTGGGCAACTGATGATGATGTCACCAGACCCAGTGGGGGGAGGAGCCAGGTTTCCTATTAAGTGCATTACACTTTCACAAGTCGTATCTAAAAACAAAATGTATGAATTACAAAAATGATCATTAATATCAGTCACTGAGTCCATGATCTCTGGTCTGTACAAGACCAAAAATGTCCTCAAAACAAATACTTTTACCTGCCCCCACCTCATTAAATATTATAGGCCTTTAGAACGCTGTGATGTCACCTGTAACCCAACAATAGAGTTCAGGAAAATCCACTGTTACCATGGAGATCCGCAATATTTGTGGGTGCTAGCCAGAGGTGGTAGAGTCACCAAAATATTACTCAAGTAAAAGTAAAAAAGTACTTGGAGAAAATTGTACTTGAGTACTATGAGTAACTGAGTAAAGGCTCATTCATACTTCCTTAGATGCAAGAACTTTGTCAAAAACGTTATGAGCGAAAGAGGCACCAAGAGCAGCACGTAACAAGAGGAGCTACAGGAAACAAAAACGGGACAAACAAGGAGGTATCCGGGCAAGACTCACAGCTAAGCCACACATGCCTTCTATTGTTCTGGCTAATGGACGTTCACTGGAGAATAAAACAGATGAACTGCTAAGCTCTTCCCAGAAGATGATGAAAGACTGTTGTGGAGCGGAGGGAACTGCGCAGGAGCAAGGGGGAGGTGAAGCTGACCAGTGCAGGACACCACGCTCTGAAACAGGGACAAACCCAGGAGAGGCTGCACCGGTTTAGAGGATCAGAGGAGACTGAAAGGCAGTACTCCAGTTTCCCCGACTTCCAAAAACATGCTGCTCAGGTCGGCCCACAGCGGCTCAGGACTAACACCTGAACACTATTTCCTTGTACAATGACACATGAAGCACTTACTTACTTACACCGAGAGCTGCAAGGACAAAATGAAGTCATTTTGGCCTTTCTGTAACCATGGAAATGTTATCAGTTACAAGACGTGGTATGGTAAATGGTAAGTGGTCTTGCAGCTCTTGGTGTAAGAACAAAGTTCTTTTGTCTGATGAAGTATGAATGAGCCTTAACTGTTTGAGCGAAAACATCACATTTATTTTCAATGACGACATAAATTGTGTGAAACAAAACATTAAATCCTGTGAAAATCGTGATATTTCCAAAGAAAATTCAAAGAAAATAGCAGAAAATACAGAGAAACTAAATAATTCTACAGAACAAGGAGCACGAGACAAACGACATCGATTTTTTAAATCAAATGAAGCTTTTGCCGCCTAAATATTTACTCACAGTGGAAAAAGTAACAATTAATTGTACTTCAATACTTCAATATCAATATCACTCAAGTAGAAGTAAAAAGTACTGTTTGATAAGACTACTCTAAAAAGTACATGCACTTGAGTAAATGTAACTGATGTCCCCCACCTTGACTAACATTTGCTTAAAAACAGTATAAAAAACCACTCTGTTAGCTGCTGAGTCACTACTGGTAAATCACCATCATGTCTCTTTCCAAATCTCCATTAGTTTATTATTGTTGCAAATCCCATGATGCTTAGCGATATGACATCACAGTCCTGAACTCTAAACATTGAATATGAAACATCTTGATAATACTTTGCTGGATGTGTCCAAATCAAGGAAACAAACTGCATCATCCTGATCCTCATCCTCACCACCCCTTATAAGATGTCCAACTGACCTGCGTTACAGAGAGTAACCAGCTATAATCAAAAACAAAGACTGTATCTCACATTCTGTCGTGTTATCAACGAAAACAATGTTCCCATTTTGATATGACTTTATTAGCATTAGCCTCAGCGGCTAATCACAAGATCAAAAAGATATTTGAGTCACTGCTTTTACTGTTCCCTCAGTGAAAGCAGCAGAACCAACTCCTCCCTCAGTGAAGACCACCACCACAAAGACTCCACCCCCGAGCCCCACCCCCTGTGTCTGTCCAATGCCGTCAGGTACTTTTACTACAGTACTAACACTGCATACAGGCGACTGTATAAAGTCACATGTAAACACACGGCTAATGCTAGTGCTAATACGCTAACGTTGTACCTGGGGTCCAAACATTATTCATATTGATGTGTACAGCATGGAGCGCCTTTATTCAGGCCTGAAAACAGGTACTGCAGTACTGTGTAGTACTTTAAGTATTGTGTACTCCTCAGCGGCTGTAGGTCCGATGCACTGCTCTTTGATTATCCTGGCGCCCCTCGCTGGAGGCTGTGGGCTCCTACTACTACTGCTGCTGTGTACTGTGCTCTACTGCAACCGTGAGTACTACTACTACTACTACTACTACTGCGTGTACTGTGCTCTACTGGCAACCGTGAGTTCTACTACTACTACTACTACTACTGTGTACTGTGCTCTACTGCAACCCGTGAGTTCTACTACTACTACTATACTCTGCTGTTACTGTGCTCTACTGCACGTGAACTACTACTACACTACCTGCTGTACTGTGCTCTACTGCAACGTGAGTTCTACTACTACTACTACTACTGTGCTGGTACTGTGCTCTACTGCAACCGTGAGTACTACTACTACTACTACTACTACTGCTGTGTACTGTGCTCTACTGCAACCGTGAGTTCTACTACTACTACTACTACTACTGTGTACTGTGCTCTACTGCAACCGTGAGTACTACTACTACTACTACTACTACTGTGTACTGTGCTCTACTGCAACTGTGAGTACTACTACTACTACTACTACTACTGTGTACTGTGCTCTACTGCAACGTGAGTATACTACTACTACTACTACTACTGTGTACTGTCTACTGCACGTGATTCTACTACTACTACTACATGCTGTGTACTGTGCTCTACTGCAACCGTGAGTTCTACTACTACTACTACTACTACTGTGTACTGTGCTCTACTGCAACTGTGAGTACTACTACTACTATACTACGTACTACTGTGTACTGTGCTTACTGCAACTGTGAGTACTACTACTCTACTACTACTACTGTGTACTGGCTCTACTGCAACTGTGAGTACTACTGGTACAACCACTTCTTAGATCAGTGGTTCTCAACCTTTTGGAGTCGCGACCCCCATAATAACAATTGATGGGCTTCCCCCCCCCCCCACACACACACACACACACACACACACACACACACACACCACACACACACACACACACACACACACAAACATAGAAACATAGAAATATATACTGTAACACTGGACTGTATCATTTATCCACAATAATAACAACACTCAGATCTGCTCAAATAAACAACTCATGAAGACAGACCAATGCAGAGATAATAAGCTTTGTGAACATCCATCTTCATAATAATGAAAGCTCAGTCTTACCTGTAGCAGACAGACTGTTTTAGCTGAACTCTTACAGATGGATTTTTCTGCAGCTCTGTTACAGAGGTGATTCTTATACAGGCTAATGTCCGTAAATGCATGTTCTGGAACTTGTGCTGTCATTGTAGTTGTCAGGCACCATTCTGTCTGAAGTCCGCCTCATCTCAGGGCTCAGAAGTTTGTTTGAATCCATATTTACCTCTTTGTTTTATCGCTTCTACGAGGCCGAACGGCCCCGGGGCACAAGCCAAAGCGGAATGTGGCGCTGCTCGCATTTACTCCCGCCTGCTAAAAATAACCAATGGCCGTGCGAGTAAGGCGGGACTTGCTAAACAGCAACCGAAGAGAGTGACGCTGACAGGCAGGAAGAGCAGCCAATCAGTGTTCAGAACAGAAGCCATGCTCGAACCATGCAAAAACAGCGTGGTGTGTGTTTACAGCGGAGAGAGAAGACACAGATGAGCACAGGTCCGCGGCTCTGGTCTGCGCGCCGTATCCTGGTACTCTACAGGAGTTCTAACATATTTTTCGGGACATTTTTGGCAAAATCTAATAATTAAGAACAAAATACACCTTTGATAAAATACCACACACATGCTACAATAAAATAATATTTTTCTAATTGATTTTTTTCTTCTTTTTTTTTACTAGCCTGATCTGGCGACCCCCCGAATTTTTTCCGCGACCCCCGCGGGGGGCCCGACCCCCAGGTTGAGAACCACTGTCTTAGAGTATAGTTTATCATACAGTACTTTTTACTTCTACTTGAGTAATATTATATTGAAGTATCTGTTTCATACTTTATTAAAAAGTATTACTTTTTTCCACTGTGAGTAAATATTTAAGCAGTTAATACTAATAATCTATGTGATCTAACAGTGGTTCCCAAAGTGGGGTCCGGGGCCCCTGCAGGCCTCAGAGGCACTACAGGGCCCCCCCAAAACTTGTCTACAAAATAAGTACATTGAACAAAAAGAAATACATTTATTTGCTAAAATGTGCGACTTTAAATCTATTTAGTCTACAGTCATATTTTTATCTATAAAATAATAACAAATTCCTTTGAATAGAGTAAATGATATTATTATTTTGGGATGGATAAGCGGGCCGTGATGTCCTGGACTTTAGGAATGACTGAACTTTAAAATACAGTGCCTTGCAAAAGTACTAATACACCTTGAACTTTTGCACATTTTGTCATGTTTACAACCATAAACATAACGATTTTATTTTGAGTTTTTTACTGAAAGTTCACACACAAGTAACAGACAACTGTGAAGTGAAAGCAAAATGATACATGATTCTGTTATTTTACAAAAAATAGAAAATAGAAAAGTGAAAAGTGGGGCTTGCATAAGTATCATACAGCTTGAAATAATACTTTGTGGAACCCCCTTTTGCTGCAATAACAGCAGCAAGTCTTCTGGGGTATGACTCTACAAGGTTTGCACATGTAGAGACTGACATTTTAGCCCATTCCTCTTTACAAAACAACTCAAGCTCTGTCAAATTAGAAGGAGAGCGTTTGTGAACAGCAGTTTTCAGGTCTTTCCACAGATTTTCAATAGGATTTAGGTCAGGACTTTGACTGGGCCATTCTAACACATTAATATGTTTGTTTTTAAACCATTCCATTGTAGATTTAGCTTTGTGTTTAGGGTCATTGTCCTGCTGGAAGGCGAATCTCCGCCCCAGCCTCAATTCTCTTGCTGACTCCAGCAGGTTTTCCTCCAAAATGTCTCTGTATTTGGCTCCATCCATCTTCCCAACTATTCTTACAATCTTCCCAGTCCCCGCTGAGGAAAAGCAGCCCCATAGCATGAGGCTCCCCCCACCATATTTGACACTGGGGATGGTGCACTCAGGATGATGAGCAGTGTTAGGTTTGTGTCATACATAACGTTTTGGGCCAAAAGTTCAATTTTTGTCTCATCTGACCAAAGCACCTTCTTCCACATGGTAGCTGTGTCCTCCATATGACTTCTAGCAACTTCAAACAGGATTTCTTATGGCCTCCTTTCAATAATGGCTTTCTTCTTGCCACTCGTCCATGAAGGCCAGATTTGTGTAGAGTACGACTTATAGTTGTCCCATGTACAGATTCCTCCAGCTCAGCGCACAGTTCAGATTGAATAGTGCTCCGTGAGATGTTCAAATCTTGGTAAATCTTTGTATAACTTAACGCTGCTTTAAACTTCTCCACAGCTTTATCCCTGACCTCTCTGGTGTGCTCCTTGGCCTTCATGATGTTGTTTAGTGACCAATACACTCTGACCATAGCTCTGAGGCCCTCACAGAACAGCTGGAATTATACTGGAGAGTAGATTACACACAGGTGGTCTCTATTTAATGGTTAGGGCAAGGTGTGAACATTCTGCAGTCATTAGGAATGTTATAAAGGCAATTTAATGCACTCAGAAAATGCTGTATGAATACTTATGCACGCCCCACTTTTCACTTTTCTATTTTATGAAAAATAACAGAATCATGTATCATTTTGTTTTCACTTCACAGTTGTCTGTTACTTGTGTGTGAACTTTCAGTAAATATTCAAAATAAAATCTTTACGTTTAGGGTTGTAAACATGACAAAATGTGCAAAAGTTCAAGGTGTATTAGTACTTTCGAGAGGCACTGTACACGTAGATCATCTGTGCACCTTAATCTTAGAATTATTCACTTTTTCCCTACTGTTTTCTGGGAGTTTTCTTTGAAAAATCACGATTTCCACAGGATTTTATGTTTGTTTCACATGTCATTGAAAATCACTTTTTTGCTCAGTTACTCACAGTACTCAAGTAACATTTCTCAAAGTATTCTGTGTTTGTGTTGCAGACGTGCGCACTCGCCGATGTCCTCATCATTACAAACGAAGTATGTCTCACTTTGTATTTTATACTTTGAGGAAATCATTTCACTTTCTCCAGAGATTTATTTCATCTCAGAGGCTGTGTTCAATCATTTTCTCAACATTTGGAAGTTTTTTTCATAGGATTATCAATATCTAATTCCTGCCTGATTTTTGAACCTCAAAGAACAAGGAGGCATTGAATTATTACAGATTTTTCACTAATAACTAAACAAGAACCAAAATCTCTCTGAACAAATGGAACTGATATGTAAAAACAAAACATACAATTACATTTGGAATGTTTCCAAAAGGCTTCAGAATGTTGTGAAAAATATAGAGGTTGAAGAGTCAGTGTTTATGGAGGCTCTCAGTTGTCCAGTCCATGAGCTGTTCCTGAAATAACCTGACAGGTTCATGTTTGTATTGCAGGCCTCGGGTGGTGGCGCCAGGGAAGCAGCTCATGACCAACGCTCACATGTAGAGTGTGTACTCTACATGTATGATCTACATGTATGATCTTTCACTGTAAAAACCTTTTGTAGAGTGTGTACTCTACATGTATGATCTACATGTATGATCTTTCACTGTAAACCTTTTAGACTGTGTACTCTACATGTATGAGCTTTCACTGTAAAAACCTTTTGTAGAGTGTGTACTCTACATGTATGAGCTTTCACTGTAAAAACCTTTTGTAGAGTTGTACTCTACATGTATGAGCTTTCACTGTAAAAACTTTTGTAGAGTGTGTACTCTACATGTATGGTCTTTCACTGTAAAAACCTTTCGTCGGTTCAGTCTTTAAAAGTGAGCGACAGCTCCGCACTCTCTCACTCTTTCTGACATTTATAGCAACGTTTCCAGGTTGTGAAATTCTGGGTATTTTACATGAGAATTAATAGGAAATTATGGAATTAATGATTTAATATTGAAATAATTTTCACAGGAGAAATGAAAAGTTGATTCTCTTCTGTATTTCTTTATACACAAGGATATCAGGCCCTCGGTCGTCACATGAACACAAGCTATTACCCATATATCACTGATATATTACTCATATATTACTGATATATTACCCATATATTACTGATATATTGCCCATATATTATCAATATATTACTGATATATTGCCCATATATTATCCATATATTCATGTCAATGAGCCCATGTGGCGTGTGAAATAAACACACGCCACATGTGAAATGCTCGTGTTCCTGTAGGAGGATTCACACCAACCTGACCCACATGTCGCTGTTTGGGGGAAGGGCCAGTATTTGTCTGCTCAGGTCTCACCTGTTCAGAGCAACATCTATATGACGCCCTGAGCCCCAGACCGAGCCGACAGCCGCACAGTGCACGCACACATGTTGTACGTTTGGAAGTAAATTGTAACAAAATGCCTCGGTCCTCATTCAAACAGCATGTGGTGTAGTCTCTGGAGAGTGAATTGTTTCTCAGAGAGTCCCTTTGCCTTTTTATTTCTGTTTGTGTCACAAAGATATATATTTTTCAAATGGCATGGCAAAATTAGCGCGAGGGAGCCAATCTAAGCCCCAAATTAAAACTTTGATAATAAATATAAGAAAAATACTAGCATGGTTCCCTCAGAGTTGTCACAGGAGGAAACACCCATTTTAGAAACAATGAAAGTTTTGGAGCAAGGCTTTAGGTTGTTTCTGGCGCGTGTAAAGTCCCCATTGGTTTCCATGTTATAGAGAACCTTCTGGAGGCAGTATTGCAGCAATGTCAGCACTCGCCATGAGGACCAAAGAGAAGTGCTTCCTGATGTGGAGATGTGGAGCTTATTAGATTAGGGTGCTGCAAACTCTCAGCCTCAGAGCGATATAACGCAGGGGTCCAGCCATTCCCTACGAGCCACTTTAATACCACAAGTGTTAAGGTACGTGTTCACCTAATGATTGTGCGATTCTGAAAAAAAGATGAGACTGTAAATTGTTTCCTGACTATTTGCTTGTGACGAGTGTGACGAGTGACATAGTTTTACTACCTTTCTCTGACACTTAACACAAACCTGTCCCATTTCCTCCCTTCTCCCTCTCCTGGATATTATTTCAATATGTGTGGGTTTGGAGTGTGCAGTACCTGTCTGTCCAGCCTCATGTCAGGATCAAATCCCCTTTAAAACATGTTTTTTAATCCAGTCCGTGTTTTCATAATTCCTCTGATCCGAATGCCTGGGCTGATCGTCATAAAGCTTTCCAGGCGCTGTTTCCGTTTCACTTGTGTCTTTATGATGCAGTGGAGGTGGTTATGTTGCTTCAAATTCAGGTTATGTGTGTTTTGGACTAAGATGCCTCCTCACGCCACGTTCACCGGCTCTGAACGGCAGACAACAGTAGAGCGCTGTCCCCTTCTGTAATTTACCACACGTGGGCACGCACATTCAACACGCTGAAAGAGTTGGCCAACACTTTTAGAATCATCTGAATCAGTGTACTGACAATGGAGGCCGACATTTAAAAGAGATTCTTCTCAAAATGGTGAAAAACGACATCTTTAATGTTGTGTGACAGGTGATGAAATAAGAATAAAGAGTTCTGAAACGTGTGGAGTAATGAGGTATGACTCAAAGTGTGACCTGGTCGATGTGAGTTGCTGAGTGTAAGCGAAACGTTGCAATAAATGTCAGAGACAGAGCGTGATGAGACAGGTTAGTTTGATTCTACTGATCATGTGTTGTTGCAATAGTATTCAGTGCAAAAGCTTTTCTGCAGTGTTCCTCTTATTAATCCGTAACAACGTGAGGGAACAGATCCTCCTCTTTAGTTTATGATCTGTGAGGTTTGTGTAAAAGCTGCAAAATCCTCATATTCCATGTGTGTGAATGTAAATAAAAGTAAAAGTTTTCAAATGGCATATTTATTACATTTTAAACATCAAAAGTTTCCTAAATCCTTTTAACACAGCACGTTCAGTAAAATATAATCGGGAAATGAATGCAAATTGTGTCGGAACAAGATGTGGACAACTTAATGTTTCTGTTGTGTAATAAAGTGTTCACTTCCCCTCCTTACCTCTAGTGTCTGCGTACATTGGTGCATGAATGACAGTGTAAGGGTGAGTGGTTCCTTTATATAAAGCGCTTTGACACTAAATATGGTAGGGGAAAGTGGGTCAGATAAGCCACTTTTTGCTTTATTGTGTAAAAACAGTGTAATATACTACATGCAACATTTACTCTTTACATACGTTTTGAGAAGTTTTTTATTTTTTTTGCATCTTCAAAAATCATCAGGAGAAAATGGATTTCAAGTATTAAAAACAAGTGTCTTGTGGCTCATTTTACTCCAGGAGCGGGGGAAGTTCAACCAGGTCTTGAGGTAAATTAAAACAGGTAAAATTTTAACTAAAATCTTTTTTATTCAATTTTTTATTTTAGTGTTTCCCATGAACAATTTATGCAAAAAATGAAATAGTAAATCATGATATATTTCCTTTTCATACAGATTTCATCTGCAGATAATGACATTTGTTTTCTAAAAATGTAGTATCTCATTTTAATTTGCTCGTCTCGACCCAGAACTATGAGAGGCCGTTTAGGAAAACACACATTGAAAATGAAAAAGCACATTATAATGTGAGAAAACAAGAGTGAATGGAAGCTCGCCGCTCTCCTCTCTTCTGCCGCTCTAGGTGTGAGGGCGGTGTAACGTGGAGTCACCTCGTGCAGCAGGTGCAGCGGCAGGTGCAGCGCAGGTGCAGCGGCAGGTGCAGCTGTCGCAAACTCCCTGACTGACTCCCACGTGTGTCCAGCACGTAAACACGGAGCTGTCACTGAAGTATAAAACAGCCTTTACCCTTCAAAAGTTTGGAAACATTGTTTTATGTTTTGGTTTTTCTTTTATTTCAGGACTATTTCCATATAAATTTACCACATGAGGCAGATTGTCATAGTCGAGTTTCCTATTTTTGACGTTAATAATAACTACAGGTATTGATTGCAGTAAGATATGAGAAAGGAAGAGCCTATTTCAAGTCCAGGCTTTATGCTTCATTTATGTAAGTGTGGCTCCTGTTCAGGAGCTGTAGACACTGGAAACTCAAGTGTGTGTTGGACAACCAGCTCCGGTCTGCCCTATAGTGGAGATGTTATTGTGATAGTTAGTATTGTGTGTGTGTTTTGGTTGTCTGTGTGATATATTGGTGTTGTACAGAGATGTGGTGTGTGTGTGTGTGGTGTGATACTTGGTGTGTACAGAGATGTGTGTGTGATATTTGGTGTGTACAGAGATGTGTGTGGTGTGTGTGTGATATTGGTGTGTACAGAGATGTGTGTGTGATATTTGGTGTGTACAGAGATGTGTGTGTGATATTTGGTGTGTACAGAGATGTGTGTGTGATATTTGGTGTGTACAGAGATGTGTGTGTGATATTTGGTGTGTACAGAGATGTGTGTGTGATATTTGGTGTGTACAGAGATGTGTGTGTGTGTGATATTTGGTGTGTACAGAGATGTGTGTGTGTGTGATATTTGGTGTGTACAGAGATGTGTGTGTGATATTTGGTGTGTACAGAGATGTGTGTGTGATATTTGGTGTGTACAGAGATGTGTGGTGTGATATTGGTGTGTACAGAGATGTGTGTGTGATATTTGGTGTGTACAGAGATGTGTGTGTGATATTTGGTGTGTACAGAGATGTGTGTGTGATATTTGGTGTGTACAGAGATGTGTGTGTTTGGTGTGTACAGAGATGTGTGTGTGATATTTGGTGTGTACAGAGATGTGTGTGTGATATTTGTGTGTACAGAGATGTGTGTGTGTATTTTGTGTTTGTTGATATTTGGTGTGTACAGAGATGTGTGTGTGATATTTGGTGTGTACAGAGATGTGTGTGTGATATTGTGTGTACAGGTTGGTGTAGCAGAGATGTGTGTGTGTGATATTTGTTGCACAGCGCGGGGGAGTTTGTGTGAAGCCCCCATAGACTCAGAGGAAGTGGCTCCAGTCAAACAGAAACAGCCTCACTCAGAGTCTGATGCAACAAACTCCACTTGACTTTAAGACTTTTTCCTCTTTACGTCTCAACGTCGTCACTGAATCACAAAGGAAGCACTGGGATTAAAGCAGTGTTTACTTACTTTGTGTTGCAACTATTTCCCCCTTGATTGTTATGTCACAAAGTGGAAAGAGCATCATGAAGCCTGTAGTGACCTGGGATTCACGGCTCTTTAACGGGATCTGTTCATTTAAACCATCCACTCAAAGACTAGTTTATTCTTATGACTTTTGAAGCAGACAGTTCAGATGGTCAGAAAAGTGCTTTGCTCAGAGCTTTGGCACTAGGATTAAAATGAATAATGTTACAAAGGGATGCAAAGAGATCGCTTTGAACCCATGAAGATACATTTTTGACCCGGGTTAGTGCTGGTGGGACCTGCATATGGGCCTGGAGGGACTTGGAACGACGAGGACTGAAAGTTTGAATTTCTGTGAATCATTTCAGCTGCATTCAAGTTTTGTCACGTTTTGTTCAATAATGACATTTGACAGTGGGTTTACACTGCTTGACCAAACAAAAGTGTCTTTTACCTGGATATAACTTACCGCCAGATTCCACATTCTCCGTTTTCGCGCTGTTCCACTCTGCCCCAACCTCCGCAGCAAATTGAACTGTTAAGAAACATTCCACATCCTCTCTCTCCACTCCGAGAGGCTGCCAGCTTCCTCGCCGGTCGTCCCCGACAAAATTACAGATCAACTCTCTGTTTCTGCTCCGTCAGAGGCCGGATCAAGCTCCACATCAGAAAGGAAAGAGAATGGCAACACCATTTAACACAATCGTTCTGGTTGTTGTTCAACTCATCATGGCGGGCCTTGATTTTCTCGAGCGAGTCACAGTCCTTTATTTAATGTGGAAAGCCGAACAGCGGCCGCAGCAACGCCGTCCCTGGGTCCACCACATCCTCCAGAGACGCTCCCAATATGGGGAGTACCATCATCTGCTCCAGGAGCTGCGCCTGGATGATGGTCACTTCCAGCGGTAATTCCGTGTGTCCAGGACCCAGTTTGAGGACCTGCTGTCCCGCGTTGGGCTCGGATCACCGTCCGGGAGACCAACTACAGGCGCTTATCCCCGCTGCAGAGCGCCTGTCCATCTGTCTTCGGTTAGTAGTAAATCAAGTGGTTCTCAATAAATAAGATTTCCAAATTGTATAATCCAAATACTTTACATGTAAAGACATTGAGCCACTGTTTTGCTTTTAGATTTGGGTTATGCCAAACTGGACACAATAAGCTCAGTTCAGGTGGGGTTAAGGTTAAATAATTACATGTTGCAACCAACTGTGATTAAGAAAACAGCATTAAACAGCCAAATAGCGCTATCTAGTGTTTTTGTGTAGTACCACATTACCTGGGTTTGCATAAGCTCCTTAATTATGATATTGCATTAGTAATAGCGGATACAATCATTTGAAATATTTTCATTAAAGGGGGGGTATTATGTAAAATGGACTTTTTCAAGCTTTATATCATGTTATTATGTCATTCCCTCATTAAACACATGCCTGGAGTGTTGCCTTGGCTCATTCACATATTTTTGAGTAATCAGTAAAAACTTAGACGGCAGCCATTTTAGGTGTAGCTATGCCTCAGTCCTCCTAGGAACGCCCCCACCTCCTGGAGACGCCTCTGGACCTTTTGTCACCAGCCAAGCCACCAACCACTGCTCCTCAGCTCAGCAGAGGCCCCTCCCCGCACAGTAGTGTTGTTTAGATGCCACAGCAGTGTGCTGAAGGGGGCGTGTCGGAAAGCTTCTTAAAGAGACAGAGGCCTATTTCAAGACGTTCAGTACAGCCATTTTGAGAGAGCAATTTTATTCAAGGCAGTTATTTTAATTTACTGCATATACAGACCAACAGAAGGTTACGTCATCATTGTAGTATGCTATAGACTGGTGCTATGTGATTGAAAAAAGCATAATACCCCCCATTTAAAGTAAATTACAAGTGGCAACAAAATCAATATCCTTTTGTAAAGTGAATAATTTTGCTCTATTGTTTTTGTTTTTTTAAATATCTTGCCACTGAGGACTCCTACAGGACTATCGCTGACAGTTTCCGGGTGGTGTCTCCACTGTCGTGTGTGCTTCACCATTTCATGCGGGCTTCTGTGGGAGCTGAGGCCCCTGCTGTGAGGGGTGCAGCAGCTGGAGAGGTACCACTGCAAGGTTTGGGCCAGGTAGCCGCCAACAACTCCTGAACAGAGGCAAGACGTGTGAGGGATACTTTCAAAGAATATTTCATGGAACAACAACAGCTTTTTTAAAAGCCACCCACAAACACATAAAGAGCTTCTCTCAAAACCTCAGCCCTATTGTACATTCTACTGTTTTAATGTAACTATATTGCAACAAAATAAACGGTGTATTGTATTTTTTTGTTTTGTTTTTCTTTCTGTGTTTGCAGGGACTTGATCCAAACTCAACGCACATTCTGTGAATTAAAGAAGCAGCTGCAGTTCACATCCATCACATCATTCCTCTCCAATCTGTGAGTTATTCAATAAATTCCTATAAATTCTGTGGGTTCAATACAATAGTTTACGTTTGTCTTCTTTTTGTCATTCTCTCTCTTTTTGCTGATATTGGACTGGACATGAACTCACTGGACATTCTGGAAAATGATAAACACCTCATTCTAGCTGCTCCGCTGCTACTATTTGGACCAAGAGCTTTAGAGACGCTGAACTTTTCCACACTATGTTATATTAGCACATTATTGAACGTAGAAAATATACACATCAGACCTGCTGGGTCAATGCAGTTTGAATGGAAAGAAGGATCTTATGATATCTGCTCCTTTGTTAACATTGTGTTTTTTTGTTGTTTTTTTGTGTATACAATATTTACAGTTACCTTCAAGAGAGTTTCAAAGATATTATTGATGCGGCCCTCGAACTCAATTCAGGTTACTTATGTGGCCCCTTGAAAATTACAAGCCCACCCCTGGTTTAAAGTATGTTAAAACATATCATGGTCCTCTTCATGGGGAGGGATCATTTGTGTATATGCTGGGATGGTTTTACTACAATGCCTTGAGACAAGCCCCAAAGGAAAACCTTGTATTTCTGATTCATCAGTCTGCTACAATAAATTACAATCAATTCATAAATGTACTGTATCTGGTTTGCAGATGAATTATTGAGTCACATTGTGATAACTTCAATGAATTTATGAAATATAGAAGATATAAAATGTTTGCATGCAAGAACACAAAAGTAGAATGATTTTTCAAGATTTATTTATAAAAAAATAAAATAATAAAAATAATAAAAGATAACATTACGGCCTGAGTTGTATAACAGAGACAGGGATAAAAAGGAAAACTTTTGAACAATGAACAGTATTTGGAGAGGAGGGAGGAGAACTGGTCCTTCCCTGGAGAAAATGCCAACATCTATCATAAAATGTAACTTTCAAATCTATTGGGCCACATGTTCCAAATTGAGCACAACGGTGCAATGGTCGAATATGACTTTGTTTATTTTAGTTTTTAAGACCTCTTGGTCATAGAAGGACAGCTTCTCCAGGGAAGGAGCAAGACTCAGGAGGTAGTGCTCCACAGAGCTGAACTCCCAGGTGGCAGTTTGTGGGGCGGCAGAGCACTCTTTCAGGGCTGTTAAAAGAGCCAGCTCCACCGCCGTTGGCTCTGCCTGGGGTTGTGGTTGCCTCCTTTTTCCTGAAACAAACAAAACATAGTAACTAATTAAATTAGAACAAGACTTCAATGTCAAAATACTCACACACTATATATATATATACAGTATATTACAACATCATGTGTTGGTGCATTAATGTATAGTTTTTTAGTACTGTAACCTGTGTACCAACACCCACCCCCACACACATGGGGGTGGGTGTTGGTGCAGCAGGGGTTGAAGGACCAGAGACTGGGGACCTGGATGGGACAGGATCTACCTCCAGCCGGGATCCTGGCCTGCTCCCATCACCATCTTGCTCTGTCATAACAGTGAAATATGAAATTAGTCAGACTTTATGTGTACATTTCTCATGAAAGATTTTGCTGCATACCTTCAGTGTCCGATGCCTCCTGGTCCTGAGTGGGCACTGCTGGGAGGTCCTCTGCTGCCTCCTCCATCTGGTCCATGTTGCTGGTGGTGGCACGAGGAATGATGTATGGGTCCAAGAAAGCAAGGACAGCAGAGAACCTCCACCTCTGCACCGCCCCTGCTGCTGACCCACTCCTCCTGTCCAACTCCTTCCTCCTCTCCTTCAAATAAGTGTCCCGCAGACCTTTCCACGTCTTCTTGCACACTAAGCACTAAGATGAGAATGTAAATTGTTTCCTGACTATTTGCTTGTGACGAGTGTGACGAGTGAAATAGTTTTACTACCTTTCTCTGACACTTAACGCAAACCTGTCCCATTTCCTCCCTTCTCCCTCTCCTGGATATTATTTCAATATGTGTGGGTTTGGAGTGTGCAGTACCTGTCTGTCCAGCCTCATGTCAGGATCAAATCCCCTTTAAAACATGTTTTTTAATCCAGTCCGTGTTTTCATAATTCCTCTGATCCGAATGCCTGGGCTGATCGTCATAAAGCTTTCCAGGCGCTGTTTCCGTTTCACTTGTGTCTTTATGATGCAGTGGAGGTGGTTATGTTGCTTCAAATTCAGGTTATGTGTGTTTTGGACTAAGATGCCTCCTCACGCCACGTTCACCGGCTCTGAACGGCAGACAACAGTAGAGCACTGTCCCCTTCTGTAATTTACCACACGTGGGCACGCACATTCAACACGCTGAAAGAGTTGGCCAACACTTTTAGAATCATCTGAATCAGTGTACTGACAATGGAGGCCGACATTAAAAAGAGATTCTTCTCAAAATGGTGAAAAACGACATCTTTAATGTTGTGTGACAGGTGATGAAATAAGAATAAAGAGTTCTGAAATGTGTGGAGTAATGAGGTATGACTCAAAGTGTGACCTGGTCGATGTGAGTTGCTGAGTGTAAGCGAAACGTTGCAATAAATGTCAGAGACAGAGCGTGGTGAGACAGGTTAGTTTGATTCTACTGATCATGTGTTGTTGCAATAGTAATTCAGTGCAAAAGCTTTTCTGCAGTGTTCCTGACAGGCACTCCTGTGTGTTTCCTCAGGCTGACAGAGGGGGCGCTGTGGGTCCTAACTCCTGTGTGTTTCCTCAGGCTGACAGAGGGGGCGCTGTGTCCTAACTCCTGTGTTTCCTCAGGCTGACAGAGGGGCCTGGTCCTAACTCCTGTGTTTCCTCAGGCGACAGAGGGGGCGCTGTGTCCTAACTCCTGTGTGTTTCCTCAGGCTGAAGTGGGGGCGCTGTGTCCTAACTCCTGTGTGTTTCCTCAGGCTGACAGAGGGGGCGGCTGGTGTAGTGGGGGGCGCTTGTCCTAACTCCTGTGTGTTTCCTCAGGCTGACAGAGGGGGCGCTGTGGCCTAACTCCTGTGTGTTTCCTCAGGCTGACAGAGGGGGCGCTGTGTCCTAACTCCTGTGTGTTTCCTCAGGCTGACAGAGGGGGCGCTGTGCCTAACTCCTGTGTGTTTCCTCAGGCTGACAGAGGGGGCGCTGTGGCCTAACTCCTGTGTGTTTCCTCAGGCTGACAGAGGGGGCGCTGTGCCTAACTCCTGTGGTTTCGCTCAGGACAGGGGGCGTGTGGCCTAACTCCTGTGTGTTTCCTCAGGCTGACAGTGGGGGCGCTGTGCCTAACTCCTGTGTGTTTCCTCAGGCTGACAGTGGGGGCGCTGTGCTCTAACTCCTGTGTGTTTCCTCAGGCTGACAGTGGGGGCGCTGTGCTCTAACTCCTGTGTGTTTCCTCAGGCTGACAGTGGGGGCGCTGTGCTCTAACTCCTGTGTGTTTCCTCAGGCTGACAGTGGGGGCGCTGTGCTCTAACTCCTGTGTGTTCCTCAGGCTGACAGTGGGGCGCTGTGCTCTAACTCCTGTGTGTTTCCTCAGGCTGACAGTGGGGGCGCTGTGCTCTAACTCTGTGTGTTTCCTCAGGCTGACAGTGGGGGCGCTGTGCCTACTCCTGTGTGTTTCCTCAGGCTGACAGTGGGGGCGCTGTGCTCTAACTCCTGTGTGTTTCCTCAGGCTGACAGTGGGGGCGCTGTGCTCTAACTCCTGTGTGTTTCCTCAGGCTGACAGTGGGGGCGACTGTGCCTAACTCCTGTGTGTTTCCTCAGGCTGAAGTGGGGGCGCTGTGTCCTAACTCCTGCTTTCCTGGCAACGGGACCAAAGTCTTAACCCGGCGACACCCCAGACTCTCTTTCTTTCCGATGTTTATTCTGTAACATTTTGTGGCTTTGAGCCGGAGATTTATCCAGGAAGTGACTCCAACATGGCTTTGTTACTCCCTGGTCTTTCCTACGCTTATTCATTCGTAAATACTGACATGTTTGGTATCCACGTGTAGCACGAAACGCTGTGACCGAAATGACGCTGTAATCCAAATATGGTCATTTCCTTTGTGGGAGACAGCAGCGGCTAAAGACGGGAGAAATATACACAGGGTGTATGTGCAGACAAAGAGACTAAACTTTAACAACATCTGCACTTTAGTCGCTCCAGAAGACTCTACATTTACAGACTCTGACTTAACTACATTTGGAAGATTTTTACACATAAGGATTTTAACCGATCTGATTCATGACGTATTTATTGCGCTTTGAACCAAAAACACAAGGAGAAACTTTCACTAATACGTTTATTCCAAAACTAAACCAGATTCAATATCCCTCTGAGCAAATCTTAATATGTCACAAAATAAAACCACTCATTTAAACCTGGCTCTGAACATTATGTAATGCCACATTGTTTATGAAAACATTTCTGTCTTTAGGCTACAGCAAAGGTTTCAAGTTGATATAAGATCTGGAAAGCTCCTGATAATAAAGTCAATGTGAAGAATTAATGAGAGTAACTTCAGAACGGGCCTGTAGAGTCTGTTATTCACACACGAACATCCCATAATACTCACATTACAAACAGAGAATAAACTCCTCTGGACTAAAGCTGTGAGTGTCCCGTCGTCTCTCCCCCTCTCTCCCTCCAGCGTCACGTGGCGCTGACAGGAGACATCTGCAGCTGTCAGAATGCTAAGACTCTTCAGACACTTCAGACACTTCAGACACTCACCTCCACACTTCAGGCTGTGACGAGTTTGATCCGTTTGTGATCGTGACTTACATAATGGATTCCCAAATTGCGGTCCGGGGGCTTTTTGTTGAATTGGTATCAAGAGAGTCCATTTTTTCTGCAAGTTTAACAGTTGTTTTAACAGTGATAATTTCCTAATATTTACTTATATTAATTTTATTTATCTGTTTAGTTTAGTACAATTATTTCTTTAGTTTCACTCTTTTTTATCTTGTGCTATGTGCGACAGTGGCGCAGATGGTAGAGCGGGTCATCTCATGATTGGAAGGTCAGGGTTCGAATCCCGGCTCCTGCAGATGTAGACTGTCGTTGTGTCCTTGGGCAAGACACTTCACCCAATGCCTATGTGTGAGTGGTTGGTGGTGGTCGGAGGGACCGTTGGCGCAGATGTGTGCAGCCTCGCTTCTGTCAGTCTGCCCAGGGGAAACTGTGGCTACAAATGTAGCTTATCAGCATGGAGTGAATGAACCCCCTCCCTTTCATGTGTGAAGTGCTTTGGGTGTGACTAGTGTCATATATAAAGCGCTATACAAATAAGATTCCCTTCCCTATTTCACATCTTTAGCCAAGTTTGAGCTGTTTTTAATTGATCTTTTATGTTTTATGTTCTCCCAGTGGTTTCTCTGATGGAGCCCTCTGCCCCGGGAGTGCTGGTTGGTTGTGGGGCATCCCTGTGCTCTCCTGTGGGTGCCTGTGTTGGCGCTCTGTGGCTGTGGCCGATGGGCTGCTCCTGATGCAGACGGCTCCTTGGATGGTGTTTCCTCGTTCGGTCCATCTGTACTCAGCCTTATGTCCCCACTTTATGTCCATTTTTACTTAAGACTTTTAACGCTGGGCTGTCTGTATGTATATGTGTCTGTGTGTCTGTGTGTGCGGGTGGGGTGGGGGAGGTAGGGGTTTGTTGTTATTTATGCATATTTGCTGGTGGGGACGATTTTTATTAATTTTAAGCACTGTAAAGCACTTTGTGTTACACTTTGTATGAAAAGCGCTTTATAAATAAAATTTGATTTGATTTGATTTGATTGTTTCTAAACCTAATTTCTTTGTTATACGGAGCAGATGTTCTGGTCCAAAACCCAAATAAACCTGTGGTGAATGAAGTTAACTTCTCTTAAATCGCTGACTGCACTGACATGGATATGTGCAATTCAGCGCAGTTTGGATGTTTTTAAAATGCTGTGACTCAGACTGAAGTGTTGGGGTAACGTTTACAAAAGTTACAAAAACATAGGCCTTTTTTCAGTAACTAAGGATTATAATGTATCAGATGAAATACTTTATTTGTAATGACTGATACATTACTGTAACTCGAGTTACAGGTGCATGTAAAGTACGAACAAAAAATGCCAAACTCCCCTAAATAAAATGCACCAAATCAAAATAAACTCTGGTTTATAAGATCTGCAGTTTCAGTGGCTGATGTCGTCATCAGTGTTGGGCAAGTTTCTTTAAAACTGTAATATATTCTGTAACAGTATTTACAGTTTTAAAAATGAGACACTGCACGGATCAGCTGGCTCCCGTCTTCACAGACATTTTCAACACCTCATTGGAGTTATGCCACTTGCCGGCCTGCTTCAAATCATCCACCATCGTCCCTGTTCCTAAGAAACCACGAATCACAGGACTTAATGACTACAGGCCGGTAGCGCTGACGTCTGTGGTCATGAAGTCTTTTGAGCGCTTGGTCCTGCCCCACCTCAAGGACATCTCCGCCCCCTCCTGGACCCGCTGCAGTTTGCCTACAGAGCCAACAGGTCTGTGACGACGCAGTCAATCTGGCCTCCACTTCACCCTGGAGCATCTGGACTCACCAGGAACCTACGCCAGGATCCTGTTTGTGGACTTCAGCTCTGCCTTCAACACCATCCTCCCTGGACTGCTACGAGACAAGCTCTACCAGCTCAACGTGCCCGACTCCCTCTGCAGGTGGATCACTGACTTCCTGACGGACCGGAGACAGCACGTGCGGCTGGGGAAGATCATCTCGGACACTCGGACTACAAACACTGGAACTCCTCAGGGCTGTGTACTTTCCCCCTGGCTCTTCTCCCTGTACACAAACTGCTGAACTTCCAGTCCTGGTGCAGTCACAACAACCTGGAGCTGAATGCCCAGAAGACAGAGGAGATGATTGTGGACTTCAGGAAAGACACAGCCCCAGCGTCCCCCTCGCCCTGACAGACCCTCCCACCCCCATCTCCATCATGGACTCCTTCCGTTTCGATTATGTGTTTTTTGATGATCCTTTCAAGCATTTGACAATTGTTTCAGTGTGTTTTAGTTGTGTCTTTGTGTTTCTGAAGAACAGGAGAGGTTTGTGTTTTCTCTGCAGCTCAACAAACAACGGATACACTTTTAGACAAACGCTCTCCACACGGTTCAGATTCAGAGCAGCTGCTGCGATCCACCCCCGCCTTCACCAAGGGCCTTTTCTCCAGTTCAGCTTTACCCAAATCTTCAAGGTTATGCCAGAGTAAAGCCTTATTTGAAAGCTAAGACCTACAAAAGTAATCTGAATGAATCTTTTTCCTCGTGTTGTCACTTTTTTCCCCATCACTTTTTTGTTTGTGTTTTCGTCACGTTTGTCACTTTTCGTTGCTCTTTTGTTGCATCCTTGTTTCTGTCTGGTTTTTGATGCTGTTTTGCTAGCTTTTAGATTTAGGTAAAGCTAAACTGCAGAGAATGTGTTTGGTTTAAAGCAGAAGGAATAAACTCAGGCTCCACACACTCTGTTTGTGCCTCGTGTTTGTGCCTGTTCTCCTCCTCTGCCTGATGGTCCTGACAGTTCTGACAGCTCTTTGTGCCGCTCCGGGGCCCGGCTCCTGGGGGCCGCACGTGCTTCTGCTCAGATGGAGATTTAATTGGTTTTAAACAGAGCTGAGTGTCTGAAGGGCCCTCCGGTCGGGGCCCCGCCTTTGTGTCTTTAAGCTCCATTTAAAGTCCATTCAGACCACGTTAAGCTCATCATCCGCCCATTATTCCCCTCAGGACACCGGCCCCAGGGGCCCGGCCCGGTATTTAAGGGCCGCTCCGAGGCTCGCGACCAGAGAGAGAGGAGCTGCTGCAGGGCCCGGGACAGACGCAGAGACCGAGACCTGAGGGACCCAGCCAAGAGGGGCAGCAGAGGAGGGAGAGTTCAGCAGCAGCAAGGAGGGAGGAGAGTTCAGCAGCAGGAGGAGGAGAGTTCAGCACAGCAGAGGAGGAGAGTTCAGCACAGCAGGAGGAGGAGAGTTCAGCATCAGCAGGGAGAGAGTTCAGCATCAGCAGGAGAGGTTCAGCATCAGCAGGAGGAGGAGAGTTCAGCATCAGCAGGAGGAGGAGAGTTCAGCAGCAGCAGGAGGAGGAGAGTTCAGCATCGCAGGAGGAGGAGAGTTCAGCAGCAGGCAGGAGGAGGAGAGTTCAGCCAGTCAGCAGCAGGAGGAGAGTTCAGCATCAGCAGGAGGAGGAGGAGAGTCAGCAGCAGCAGGAGGAGGAGAGTTCAGCATCAGCAGAGAGGAGGAGAGTTCAGCAATCAGCAGGAGGAGGAAGCAGGAGAGGAAGAGGGAGCAGCAGCAGGAGGAGAGAGTTCAGCAGCAGCAGGGAGGAGAGTTCAGCATCAGCAGGAGGAGAGTTCAGCATCAGCAGGAGGAGGAGAGTTCAGCATCAGCAGGAGGAGGAGAGTTCAGCATCAGCAGGAGGAGAGTTCAGCATCAGCAGGAGGAGGAGAGTTCAGCATCAGCAGGAGGAGGAGAGTTCAGCAGCAGCAGAGGAGAGTTCAGCATCAGCAGGAGGGAGGAGAGTTCAGCATCAGCAGGAGGAGGAGCAGTCATCAGCAGGAGGAGAGTTCAGCATCAGCAGGAGGAGGAGAGTTCAGCACAGGGAGGAGAGTTCAGCATCAGCAGGAGGAGAGCAGGAGAGAGTTCAGCATCAGCCAGGAGGAGGAGAGTTCAGCATCAGCAGGAGGAGAGTTCAGCATCAGCAGGAGAGGAGAGTTCAGCAGCAGCAGAGGAGGAGAGTTCAGCATCAGCAGGAGGAGGAGAGTTCAGCATGCAGCAGGAGGAGAGGTTCAGCATCAGCAGGAGGAGAGTTCAGCATCAGGCAGCAGGAGGGAGAGTTCAGCATCAGCAGGAGGAGGAGAGTTCAGCAGCAGCAGGAGGAGAGTTCAGCATCAGCAGGGAGGAGAGAGTTCAGCATCAGCAGGAGGAGGAGAGTTCAGCAGCAGCAGGAGGAGAGTTCAGCATCAGCAGGAGGAGGAGAGTTCAGCATCAGCAGGAGGAGGAGAGTTCAGCATCAGCAGGAGGAGGAGAGTTCAGCATCAGGCAGGAGGAGAGTTCAGCATCAGCAGAGGAGGAGAGTTCAGCATCAGCAGGAGGGAGAGTTCAGCATCAGCAGGAGGAGAGTCAGCATCGCAGGAGGAGAGTTCAGCAGCAGGAGAGGAGGAGAGTTCAGCAGCAGGAGGAGAGGAGAGTCAGAGCATCAGCAGCAGGAGGAGAGTTCAGCATCAGCAGGAGGAGGAGAGTTCAGCCAGCACGCAGGAGGAGGAGAGTTCAGCATCAGCAGGAGGAGAGTTCAGCATCAGCAGGAGGAGAGTTCAGCATCAGCAGGAGGAGGAGAGTTCAGCAGCAGCAGGAGGAGGAGAGTTCAGCATCAGCAGGAGGAGGAGAGTTCAGCATCAGCAGGAGGAGGAGAGTTCAGCAGCAGCAGGAGGAGGAGGAGAGTCAGCATCAGCAGGGGAGAGTTCAGCATCAGCAGGAGGAGGAGAGTTCAGCAGCAGCAGGAGGAGGAGAGTTCAGCATCAGCAGGAGGAGAGTTCAGCAGCAGCAGCAGGAGGAGGAGAGTTCAGCATCAGCAGGAGGAGGAGAGTCAGCAGCAGCAGGAGGAGGAGAGTTCAGCATCAGCAGCAGGAGGAGAGTTCAGCATCAGCAGGAGGAGGAGAGTTCAGCAGCAGCAGGAGGAGGAGAGTTCAGCAGCAGCAGGAGGAGGAGAGTTCAGCTGTTCACACCCGGGGCCCCTGGTGTCTATGATGGAGGAGTCTCTGCTGGACCTGGACCAGGAGCCGCTCCTGGACCTGGGGCTGTGGGCCCCTGTGGAGCCCGGGGACCTGCTGTTGGACTCCGGGGGCTGTCTCCGTGGGGCCTGGGGCCCCTGGGGCCGGTTTTGGGGAGGTTCCTCTGGGCCTGGAGCTGGAAGAGCTGGGGGCGTGTGCGGAGGAGGCGGGGCCTCACAGGGGCGCCGCAGCAGCCGTACAAAGTGCAGCGTCACGCGGCGAACATCCGCGAGCGTAAACGAATGCTCAGCATCAACTCGGCCTTCGAGGAGCTGCGTGGACACGTGCCCACCTTCCCCTACGAGAAACGCCTCTCTAAGATCGACACGCTGAGACTCGCCATCGCCTACATCGCTCTGCTCCGGGAGATCCTCGTGTCCGGGAGAGACCCCAAGGACTACGTGGACGAGTGTCTAAAGAGTGGGCTCAAGGGCCCCCAGGGGCCGCAGGGGGCTCAGGGGGCCAGCGCCGCCTGGAACACCAGTGGTGAGTACTACACAGGCCAGCCCCAAACCCTCCTTAGACCCAGAGAGGGGCACTAACCCTCCTCTGATGTTAACGACAGAGAACTGTCATGAACACGCTTCAGTATTGTGTCTGGCTTCCCTGTTCATGTGTTTCCTCTGGTCTATATGTCTGGGTCGTCAATATTTTTACAATCATCAGAAATCTGTAAAAATGTGCTGCAAACATCTGCATTTACTTTGATTCGTCTCTTGAAAAGATCATTGTCCTGAACAGACGACAAAAGGGCAGAAAAAACACTTTCACATTTTCCTCATTTTTCTTGATGTTGATTTAAAGTAGATGCTGTGAATCTGTAAATCTGCCTCATTTCTCTGGCTTCACTTCGCTGTGGCTGAAACAGGGGCTTAAGAAAAGGACATACTGTAGACTAGGGGTGGAGAACCTCAGGACTCAGGGCCGTATTCGGCCTCAAGGCATTGTTCATATTTGATATAGTACAGATCAGCTCATGTGATTTTACGTGACACAGTGACTGACTTCACTGACAAGTGACTGACTGTTAAGAAATGGATAAATGATTTCCTCTTTGTGGAAGTGAAAGGCCAGTGTGCCGAGTGTGTGGTGAGGGGCGGCAGTGATGAAGAAGGCAAATCTCCAGCACCGTTACACCTCCAAACAAATGCTTTTAGATCAAATGAATGCTCTTCGTCTGAGTTTGGGGCCCAGCAGCAGCTTTCACAAGACTGACCCAAACTCTGAAAACCAGCTTCGAGTTCATCATCATCACTGCAGCGACATCAGACGCCTGGACAAAGATAAACAGTTCCATCACATTATGTGAGTCTGACACAGAAGTGATGGTCCTCCAAACGTTCAGTCTGACCTCAGTGTTTATGAACTCTAGAACATTTGTCGCTAAATTATAAGGCCCTTAGACAACTTTATAAAAATGTATTTGGCCCTTGATGTGATGTGACCCCTGACATAGATTATAAGCCGAATGCCCATCTCGGGAATTTCTTTTGGTTACCAAACAAAATTGATAGTTAGGGTAAAACAACGAAGAAAGCTCTGATTTGGAGCGTTTTAACCGCTGGAAAGTTGATGATTTAAAGCGTTTTTGTCGTCGCCATGGAGCCTGTTACAATATTAGCTTAAAGTCTATTTTTACAACCTGGGCTGCGTACGGAGATAGACAGAAACAGAAAGAACTGAACGGCCGTTCATACGAAGAGATGCTGTCAAAAGTGACGACCAGTCAGAAAAACATTTCTGACGCTTGAAGCGACTGTTGGACAAAGTCCAGGGTCTGAAACTGTGGCCTCATGTCGCTGATATTCACAACATTTAAATAAAGACAACATAGATTGTTTTTTGTCAATAAGGAGGTGGACAGTAAACTAACTGTGGTCAGAGAGATCCACATACACACATATGGCTGATAAGATAAGAGCATTAGAGCAGAACCAACAATAAGGACCACGGGAAAGCTTTGGATTCACAAAATATAATACAATAAATAAAAAAGCGTGTAGAGAAAGGGCACTTGGGGCATGGGGCAAAAAAGGCACGATCGACACGTTTTGATTCTACATTTGCGCAGGGTTATTCGAGTCCAGCTTCACACAGCTCCCTCATGTGATGAGACTGTTGCTTTAACCTGAGTCTGGAAAAGGCTCATATGAAACTGTGAAAGAGAAACGAGTGGACGTGAGTGCAGTTTCATGTTTAAACTTTAACTGAATCAGGATCTTTTACACAATCAGGGGCGGGTCACTTGTTTGTTTAGTTTCTCCATTTTTCTAACTCCCCCCTCTCTCTCCGCAGATCTGACCGCGCGCCTCTCGTGGATAAAGTGGGACTAAACTCCGTGTGCAGAAACAGTTTACAGCCAGTGCGTAAAAAACTGGTTACAAAGGCGAACGAACGGACTCTGATCTGAGGTTTACACCTGGACTAAACCGGGGCTTAAACCCGGGCCTCGGTGTGCAGCATGTGCGCGCGCTCCCAGCTCCTGTTCCATTATGGATGAGCGCGGAGTAAACTGTGCGTAACGAGGCTTTTGTTTGAGACTCGAGTGTTTGCGCCTCCATCAGCTGCTCCAACAAAAACAACAAAACCCCGCACAGAAACAAGTAAACAGCACAAACAGGCTTTAAGTCAACTTATAACTCAAGGATCATCGTCACAAAGCACGGGTTTACAGAGCTCTGCGCCGCTTCTGCTCAAGCTTTGTTGAAAACGTATTATGTAAGCGAAGCTCCTCCTTATTTATCTATTTATTTAATCATGCACGTATTTATTACTTTAGTCTGATCATTTCTTTGATTCAGCTCTTTGTGTCGTTTTGGTTCGTTCATATGTTCATAGGTTTTGAGCTCATCATTTCAGTGTTTTATGTTTATTTTAGGGTTTGTTGTAAAATGCGCTAAAGAATAACAGCAGATAATAATGCAGTGTATATTTAAAGGGTTGTTCTATCCACTCGTCTCTCTGCTGTTTGTTTGACTCTGCTCTGCCCCGCCTCTTCTCATGTTTAATTATGTGAAAACACGTGTATCTGAACCTGCAGTGGAAATAAACGATCTTGTTCATTTTTGTCTAAATGATTTATTTTGAGACAGTTTTAAAACCTCTTCACCGAGCACGTTTTCTGCAGTTTGGCTTTACCCAAATCTAAAAGCTTAAATAGCAACCGTGGAATGAAGTGAAGAAAATGCAAACAAAGAGTAACAGAAAAGTGACAAAAGAGTGAGGACAACACGAACTTATTTTCACTTTTATCCGCAGCTTTGTCTCCGTTTATCAGCCGTGTGCTCGGGCCGCAGGACTCAGGCCTCAGCGGGGCCCTTGTGGCCCTCGCTCTCCTCTGGCCCCGGTCCCCCCCACCGGGGCCCCAGCAGCCGGAGCCTCAGGCCGTAGATGCGCGGGTTCATCAGTTTGCCGCGTGGAGCGAAAGGTCCGCGGTCTCGAAGCGCATGTAGAGCAGGTCCAGTAGCACGGAGCAGCTCATTAGATATTCATTACAGAGATATTAATGACTAACCCAGTGACAGTGTAGAGGCAGAGACTCACAGATGAACGTGCACAGCGACACAGCGAACACGTGTTCGGCGCGCGCCCTCGCGGCTCTTGAGGCACGTGCGCACTAGGTAAAGGTAGGGCCAGAGCACGAAGACGAAGCGTCCGAAGTAGAAGAACATGTTGGGCGCGTACAGCAGCGCGCGCATCATCCAGTTCACGCAGTAGATGCCGCACAGCCATTAACGTGAACCTGGCCCCCCATCATACTCAACATTTTATAAAAAATATGTCAATCGTTTGTGCTACGTTTGTGCTGTTTTGTGCTGTAAAAAGTTTTGTTTGTGCTGTTATCGTTTCGAGATATTAATGATTGTTTTTTGCATGCAGTGTGTGTTGTTGTGCACTCCCGACACGTGTGCGCGCTTCAGATGAGGACGAGCATGGACGCCTGAAAGCTCTAAAGTTTGTAATAGTTTAAAAACCGAACCAGCACAAACGGAAATCTTTAAAGCACAAAACAGCGCAGATGTAGAGGAAGCGGTTGACACCATTTTGACACGAGCAGGGTGACCTTAGATCTGACCAATAAAACAATCATTAATATCTCAAAAACGATAACAGCACAAACAAATGTTTACAGCACAAAACAGCACAAACGTAGCACAAACGACTGACATATTTTTTATAAAATTTTGAGTATGATGGGGGCCAGGTTCACGTTAATGGCACAGCCGCCGCCCCACGAGCGTGGCCGTGTTCAGGAACATGGCGAGCAGCGGCACGAGCCTCGACACCAGCACGAGCACGCACACGCGGCTGAAACCCAAACACACCGGCAACATATCGCACAACGCTTGACGCACGCGTGGAAAAATAGGGTTGATTCTATTTTGAGTAATGCGTCTTGTGCGTTGGCCTTGGCGCACGTTACGCACAGCTCAGTGTGGCCGCTTCAATCCATCGTCAATGATTCGATGTCAAACGCGTCAAAAAGGCAACGCGTTTACACAGAACAGGGACACAAACGCACAGAAAACGCGGGCCGGTGTGTCTGGGGTGTTCTCCACACGTAGACGAGTGGATGACGTAGCCCGTGATCGTTGGGCAGTGCGTGCACACGCAGTGGGCCGCGGAGGCGCACAGCAGGTCTGCCAGGAACTTTGGGAAGAAGCCGAGCGTGCCGTACAGCGCACTGACGCACAGGCTGCACAGGAACACGTACATGGGCACACATCGTTGGAGGCCTTAAAGGATCGCCTTGTTTCTCCACCTATTCTCTGGGTCATCCTGACTTCACGCTGCCATTCATATACGAATGCAGTGATGTGGGTTTGGGGCCTGTTCTGGCTCAGCAATCTGGGTTAGGCACTGAACAAGTTCTCACCTTTGCTATAAACGAACTTTAAATAAGGCCGAGGCTCGACGACTGAGCAACAATGTCTGGCTGTTGTGTGGCCATTGAAAACTGGAGATATTACCTGGAAGGAAGACACTTAAGCGTGGTGACGGTTCATCGCTGGTTTGGGTGTTCAAAACTTACAAACCTAGGACACAGCATGGGCTCTTCGGCTGCAAGAGTTCTCCTTTACAGTGGAGTATCGCAAGAGAAGGTACAACACCGTTCCTGCCGCATTGTTGCGAGCTCCTGTGGAGGAGTCGGACTATCCACCTGCTATTGTGCTGTTGTACTCTGATCCCAGCGTGATACCTCCAACCGCTCTCTGTGACTGATGAAAACATCTGGAAGGCTCTGCAACAGGACCCTTTCGCTCAAGATCTGTATCAACACATTGTAAAGAAAGGACACCTACCATCAAGTACACCATTCTCAAAGACAAGGTGTATAGAGTCGTCCAATTACCACACAAAACTCTACCAGGTCTATAATCCCCCATCACTTTGTCAACAACTGCTCTACCACCATCTCTCCTGGAGGCACATCAGCCTGTTCCACCACCAGCAGCTGACCCGCCTGGTCCTGACCACCTCTTTCCAGCACCTCCTCAAACTGAACCAGCCGCTCCTTTACGCTCACATCGCGGAGCACGTATAGGAGCGTCTCTCCGCTACAGTCAGTCATCCACCATCACCGACACACATTGTCGCTTTAATCTCCTCTTCGATGTGCTACGGTTTCCCCCGACCTCCAAAAACAAATCCTGGTTTAACTGAGAACAATAAAGTTGATTTATTAGTTGACCCACAGTGGCGGCGCACAGAGTCGCAGCGCTCAGGACTAACACCTGAACACAGTTTTGTTTTATATGGTTGTACATTGACAAATAAAGTACTTACTTACTTGTATTGTGGCATTTTCCCTGGTAACTTGCAAACAAGGCTCGTGTTTTGTGGGAAGGTATCTGATGTGGGATGACAGTAGATTTTTATAGTGGCGCAGAAGGTTGTCTCATGATTAGACAATTCAGCGTATATTGCCTATACTTTACAAGATGATCTATTTCTGGGAACTAAAACAGTGGTTGATGTCTTTACCTGTAATGTCTCATAATTGAATTATGATAGATAATGACAGCTAACACAGGAGCCCAAGGCCATACCCCCTGGTTTGTTGTAATTAAAGTCCTAGGCCATTTATTTATTTTATCTTAGTGTACATGAACTTGTATCTGCTTGAGGTGAGTGTATTAATGTGTATGGCGCCATCTAATGGACATACAAGGTAGTGTCGCAACACATCATCAGCTTGGGCACAGTGCAGAGCGTTTCCTTAGGGAGGGGCTGGCACGTGCCTGACTCACAGGGGGGAGGAGGGGAGAGAAGGGGGGAGTGACTGAGATTTTCCAGCGGAGGAGGAAAAAAACTGAAACTCGGGACATTTCAACAAACTTCACTAAAACCGTCCCTGAAAAACCTTCAGCCCGCGACGAGGAGAGATGCCCCACAAGAAGAGAACTCACGGGAGACACGGGGAGGTGCGTGTACTTCTACTACTAGTAGCCTACTACTTTGGAGCCTGTTGCGCATATGGTTGCGCTGCGCTGTTCTCCGTGCGTGCTGGAATCTGTCTGGATAATACTCTGAAAGCGGAGTATGTCCTGGAGAATAATGGATACATGTTTGTTGTTGAAAGTGTGACCCGCTGCTGCTGCAGTGGACCATCGATTGTGTTTGTGTGCCGCGGCTGCTGCTCCAGGGCTGGGGCTGTGACTCTGTGTGCTCAGGATATAGAAAGGAGAACTCTGAACACTGTTCTCATGTCTAAATGTGTTCATGTGGCAGCTTTCCCTTTTTACTAGCTGCAGTGGCTCTGCCTTGTAAAGCCACTAGCGGGCGCTGATTGATATTGTTCTGTTACTGAACTTCTGCTGTAATATGTTTCCTTCCCTCTGAAGTGAGGAGATAACAGAATACGTGTATCTAGCAAAAGTATTATGGATACTCATCTTGATTAACTGTATTCAGATTCAGGTACAGTTAGGTTACTCTTTCATTTGAGAGTATTTAGAATACATTTACTCTCCTAAAATCAAAGGAACACTCAGTCATCTTAGCTTCATGTTGGATCATGCACGGACAGAGAAAAGATCCAAATGACCAATGTGCAGCTTTCCCGTGTGCATAAGCATAGCCACACCCAGTTTAGTCACAGTTTCCGTCCACTTTAGAGGCCAGTTTAGTCACATGTTGGTCTGGTCCACTTTAGAGCCAGTTTAGTCCATGTTTGTCTGGTCCTTTAGAGCCGTTTAGTCCATGTTGGTCTGTCCACTTTAGAGCCAGTTCAGTCAATGTTGGTCCACTTTAGAGCCAGTTTAGTCAAGTTTCGTCCACTTAGAGCCAGTTGTCACATGTTGGTGATGGTCCACTTTTAGAGCCAGTTTAAGGTCACAATGTTGGTCTGGTCCACTTTAGAGCCAGTTCAAAGTAACATGTTGGTCCCTTTAGAGCCCAGTTTAGTCACAAGTTTCGTCCACTTTAGAAAAGCCAGTTTAGTCACATGTTGGTCTGGTCCACTTATAGAGCCAGTTTTAGTCACATGTTGGTCATTTAGACCAGTTTAGTCACAGTTTCGTCCACTTTTAGAGCCAGTTTAGTCAACATTGGTCTGGTTCATTAGAGCCATTTAGTCACATGTTGGTGCACTTTAGAGACAGTTTTAATCACATTTTGGTCACTTAGAGTCAGTTTAGTCAACAGTTTGGTCCACTTTAGGACCAGTTTATCACATTTTGGTCCACTTTAAGAGCCAGTTTAGTCCACAGTTGGTCCACTTTAGAGCCAGTTTAGTCAAGTTGGTCACTTTAGAGCCAGTTATACATGTTGGTCCCTTTAGAGCTAGTTTAGTTCCAGTTTGGTCCATTTAGAGCAGTTTAGTCACTTTTTGGTCACTTTAGAGCCATTTTGTCAAGTTTGGTCCACTTAGAGCCAGTTTTAGTCACATTTTGGTCACTTTAGAGCCAGTTTAGTCAGAGTTTGGTCCACATTTTAGAGCCAGTTTTAGTCACATTTTTTGTCATTTAGAGCCATTTTAGTCACATTTTGGTCCCACTTTAGAGCCAGTTTAGTCACATTTTGGGTCCACATTTAGAGCCAGTTTAATCAATTTGTGTCCACTTTAGAGCCAGTTTAGTCACAGTTTGGTCACTTTAAGAGCCAGTTTTAATCACTTTTGGGTCCACTTTTAGAGCCATTCAGTCACAGTTTGGTCCACTTTAGAGCCAGTTTAATCACATTTTGGTCCACTTTAGAGCCAGTTTAATCACATTTTGGTCCACTTTAGAGCCAGTGTAATCCACAGATTTTGGTCACTTTAGAGCCAGTTTAATCACATTTTGGTCCACTTTTAGAGCCAGTTTATCACAGTTTGGTCCACTTTATAGCCAGTTTAATCACATTTTGGTCCACTTTAGAGCCAGTTTTAGTCACAGTTTGGTCCACTTTAGAGCCAGTTTAGTCACATTTTTGGTCCACTTTGAGCCAGTTTAGTCACAGTTTGGTCCACTTTAGAGCCAGTTTAATCACATTTTGGGTCCACTTTAGAGTCAGTTTAGTCACAGTTTGGTCACTTTTAGAGCCAATTCAGTAAGCATTTGGTCCCACTTAGAGCCAGTTTAATCACATTTTGGTCCACTTTAGAGCCAGTTTTAGTCACATTTTGGTCCACTTTAAGCCAGTTTTACATGTTGGTCCACTTTAGAGCCACGTTTAGTCACAGTTTGGGTCCACTTTAAGCCAGTTTACGTCCACATGTTGGTCACTTTAGAGCCCAGTTTAGTCCACGGTTTGGTCCACTTTTAGAGCCAGTTTACATCAACGATTTTGGTCCACTTCAGAGCCAGTTTAGTCATTTGGTCAGCTTTAGAGCCAGTTTACAATCACTTTTGGTCCACTTTAGAGCCAGTTTACGTCACATGTTGGTCCACTTTAGAGCAGTTAGTCACAGTTTGGTCCACTTTAGAGCCAGTTTAGTCACAGTTTGGTCCACTTTAGAGCGCAGTTAGTCACTGTTGGTCTGGTCCACTTTAGCAGGCCAGTTCTAAGTTCAGAGTTTGGTCACTTTACAGCCAGTTAGTCACATGTTGGTCGCCCTTTAGAGCCAGTTTACGAGTTCACAGTTTGGTCCACTTTAGAGCCAATTCAGTCACATGTTGGTCCACTTTAGAGCCAGTTTAGTCAGAGTTTGGTCCACTTTAGAGCCAGTTTAATCACATTTTGGTCCACTTTAGAGACAGTTTAGTCACAGTTTGGTCCACTTTAGAGCCAGTTTAGTCAGAGTTTGGTCCACTTCAGAGCCAGTTTAGTCACATGTTGGTCCACTTTAGAGCCAGTTTAGTCAGAGTTTGGTCCACTTTAGAGCCAGTTAGTCAAGTTTGTCCACTTTAGAGCCAGTTTAGTCACAGTTGGTCTGGTCCACTTTAGAGCCAGTTTAGTCAGTTCTGTCCACTTAGAGCCATGTTGGTCCACTTTAGGCATTTATGTTTGGTCGCACTTTAGAGCCAGTTTATCACATTTTGGTCCACTTTAGAGCCATGTTTAGTCGCAGTTTGGTCCACTTTAGAGCCAGTTTCAAGTCCACATGTTGGTCCACTTTAGAGCCAGTTTAGTCACAGTTTGGTCCACTTTTAGAGCCAATCATTTAGTCACATTTTGGGTCCACTTTAGAGCCAGTTTAATCACATTTTGGTCCACTTTAGAGCCAGTTTAGTCACAGTTTGGTCCACGTTTAGGAGCCAGTTCAGTCACATGTTGGGTCCTCACTTTAGAGCCAGTACTTTAGTCAACAGTTTGCGTCCACTTTAGAGCCAGTTTAGTCACAGTTTGGTCCACTTTAGAGCCAGTTTAGTCACAGTTTGGTCCACTTTAGAGCAGTTTAGTCACATGTTTGGTCCTGGTCCACTTTAGAGCCAGTTTAGTCAGAGTTTGGTCCACTTTAGAGCCAGTTTAGTCAAATTGTTGGTCACTTTGGAGGCAGTTTAGTCACAGTGTTGGTCCACTTTAGAGCCAGTTTTAGTCACATGTTGGTCCACTTTAGAGCCAGTTCAGTCACAGTTTGGTCCACTTTAGAGCCAGTTTAGTCACATGTTTTGGTCCACTTTAGAGCCAGTTAGTCACATGTTGGTCTGGTCCACTTTAGAGCCAGTTTAGTCACAGTTTGGTCCACTTTAGAGCCAGTTTAGTCACAGTGTTCTGGTCCACTTTAGAGCCAGTTTAGTCACATGGTCACTTAGACCAGTTATCACAGGTCCACTTTAGACAGCCAGTTTAGTCACATGTTTGGTCCACTTTAGAGCCAGTTTTAGTCAACAGTTTGGTCCACTTTAGAGCCAGTTTAGTCACAGTTTTTGGTCCACTTTCAGAGCCAGTTTAGTCACATTTTGGTCCACTTTAGAGCCAGTTTAGTCACATTTTGGTCCACTTTAGAGCCAGTTTAGTCACATGTTTGGTCCACTTTAGAGAGCCAGTTTAGTCACAGTTTGGTCCACTTTAGAGCCAGTTTAGTCACATGTTGGTGCTGGTCCACTTTAGAGCCAGTTTAGTCACAGTTTGTCCACTTTAAGCATTTAGTCACATGTTGGTCCACTTTAGGCCAGTTTAGTCCAGTTTGGTCACTTTAGAGTTCAGCATGTTGGTCCACTTTAGAGCCAGTTAGTCAATTTGGTCCACTTTAGAGCCATTTATCACATTTTGGTCCACTTTAGAGCCAGTTTAGTCACATTTGGTCCACTTTAGAGCCAGTTTAGTCAGAGTTTGGTCCACTTTAGAGCCAGTTTATCACATTTGGTCCACTTTAGAGCCAGTTTAGTCCAGTTTGGTCCACTTAGAGCCAGTTAGTCCAGTTTGGTCCACTTTAGAGCCAGTTTAGTCACATGTTGGGTCTGTCCACTTTAGAGCCAGTTTAGTCAGTTCTGTCCACTTTTAGAGCCAGTTTAGTCACATGTTGGTCCACTTTAGAGCCAGTTTTAGTCAAAGTTTGGTCCACTTTAGAGCCAGTTTATTCACATTTTGGTCCACTTTAGAGCCAGTTTAGTCGCAGTTTGGTCCACTTTAGAGCCAGTTCAAGTCACATGTTGGTCCACTTTAGAGCCAGTTTAGTCACAGTTTGGTCCACTTTTAGAGCCATTTAGTCACATTTGGTCCACTTTAGAGCCAGTTTAATCACATTTGGTCCACTTTAGAGCCAGTTTAGTCACGTTTGTCCACTTTTAGAGCCAGTTCAGTCACATGTTGGTCCACTTTTAGAGCCAGTTTAGTCACAGTTTGGGTCCACTTAGAGCCAGTTTAGTCACAGTTTGGTCCACTTTAGAGCCAGTTTAGTCACATGTTGGTCTGGTCCACTTTAGAGCCAGTTTAGTCACATGTTGGTCTGGTCCCACTTTAGAGCCAGTTTAGTCAAGTTTGGTCCACTTTAGAGCAGTTTTAGTCAAATGTTGTCCACTTTGGAGCCAGTTCAGTCACATGTTGGTCCACTTTAGAGCCAGTTTAGTCACATGTTGGTCCACTTTAGAGCCAGTTCAGTCACAGTTGGTCACTTTAGAGCCAGTTTAGTCAGAGTTCTGTCCACTTTAGAGCCAGTTTAGTCACATGTTGGTCCACTTTAGAGCCAGTTTAGTCACAGTTTGGTCCACTTTAGAGCCAGTTTAATCACATTTTGGTCCACATTAGAGCCAGTTTAGTCACAGTTTGGTCCACTTTTAGAGCCAGTTCAGTCACATGTTGGTCCACTTTAGAGCCAGTTTAGTCACAGTTGGTCCACTTTAGAGCCAGTTTAGTCACAGTTTGGTCCACTTTAGAGCCAGTTTAGTCACATGTTGTCTGGTCCAGTTTAGAGCCAGTTTAGTCACGACTTTTGGTCCACTTTAGAGCCAGTTTAGTCAAATGTTGGTCCACTTTGGAGCCAGTTCAGTCACATGTTGGTCCACTTTAGAGCCAGTTTAGTCATATGTTTTCCACTTTAGAGCCAGTTCAGTCACAGTTTGGTCCACTTTAGAGCCAGTTCAGTCACATGTTGGTCCACTTTAGAGCCAGTTTAGTCACAGTTTGGTCCACTTTAGAGCCAGTTCAGTCACATGTTGTCCACTTTAGAGCCAGTTTAGTCCAGTTTTGGTCCACTTTAGACCAGTTTTCATCCATGTTCACTTAGCCAGTTCAGTCACGTTTGCATGTCTTATGAAACGTCATGTTGCATTGGGCCGTGTTTGAACGTGTGCTGTCAGGTTTGAGAGGGAGAGTCTTCATTACAGTGTAAATACATGTGTTTCTGTTTAATGCTGAGGAGCTCCACATTTGAATATGAATTGTATTTATTTAATCATGGTCTTTAATGAGACATTAGTCTCATTAAAGACCATCATCCTGCTGTGATGATTGTGGCTCTATATTTCCATGATCAGAGCGTGTTGTTGAGCACATATATGTCTTCATTGGGTGATCTCCAGCATGTTTCAGCTCTTTGTAGAACTGATTTATAAACATGACTTCTCATCAGTGGGAGCGACACATCAGCCACTGTTTGGTGTGTAGTTAAAACTTATTTTTTTTATCTCAAGAAACCAAATTGTTCTGAACGTTTTCTAGATTCATATTAATTCATAACACCGTGAAAACTCCACACATTGTAACAACCAGCCCCCTTTACATGGGGCACATTGTCCTATACGCTAACCAACCATAAAGCCACTGAACACTTACAAGTCAAATATGCACAACAACTTTTCTCATAAAAGTGACAAATGCACTTTTACGTGTTGTTTTACAGCTAATTGTACTTTCACTAATAATCAGAGCAACTTGTACTTTTATTTTAGTATTATTTGGACTAGTAGTATCTGTACTTTTACTCGAGTAATGAAACACTACAGCAGCTACTGACCTTGGTAGCAGTAGAATTAAACAGAGGTAGTGAAAGTAACAATGGAGTAAAAGTAACAGCAGTAGTAGCAGTAAAGTAACAGCAGTAGTAAAATTAGTAGATGAGTAAAAGTAACAGTGGATGAGTAAAAGTGGTAGTAGTGAAAGTAACAGTAGTAGTAAATGTAACAGCAGTGGTAAATGTAGCAGTAGTAGTAAAAGTAGCAGTGGATGAGTAAAAGTAGTAGTAGTAAATGTAACAGCAGTGGCAAATGTAGCAGTAGTAGTAAAAGTAGCAGTAGTAGCAGTACTGTGATGATGTAATGGTATTACTCAACAGTTCCAGAGTAAAGCGTAGGAGGTGACTTTACCCACGCCCAGTGAAGTAACTTATGTCTACATACTTTAGAATACTTTCCCCCTCAATGATTGGCTCATTCTGACCAATAGAGCGGTGTCATGATTTGGTCTCCATAGCTACGGTTGTTTTCCCTATGTCAGATGCCCATCCATCATCTGTTTGCCTTGTCTTTGGGTTCAAGACTCAATAAGTCAATGTGGGTCTGCAGCACCACCTTAACGTGTTGGAGGGTTTGAGCCTGAATGATCCTGGAGCTCTGTTGTCGGGGGCTTGGTGCCCTGGTAGGGTCTCCCATGGCAAACAGGTCCTAGGTGACAGGTCAGACTAATGGTGCATCCACACCAAGCGCCTCTGGGGTGTCAAAGACGCGCCTCAAGTCCGTAGTTGGACGCTTGTGCTCACTGAAGTCAGACGCTTGTCACAAATGTCACAGAGCGTCAAGACGCCCTGGCCGCGCGTCAGCTCAGAGTCTGTTCGTAGCCATCTTGGAAACAGCTCGTGCCTGAAAACTACAGTTGTTCGGAGGCTAACTACTGTAGTTTCCCTCTTTGCTCCTGCCATGTCCTATGGATCTTTAACTATTCCCCCATGGTCTACGCAGGATGTCCCCAGTATTTAAGCTCATATCCAGCCCATACGGTTGAAGGGACATTGGTGGCAAGTGGCTATAAGCTAGGTTGGCCGGTTAGCTTTTTGCGATCGCATACAGCTCATTGTTGATAAAAAAAAAGTGTGTGCAATAAACCACAAATGTGTCAAGCCCATCTCAGTGTGTGACCATCATAAAGGCTGTTCTGTGTAGTTAAGGGCTTTATTGACGTGATTAGTGCATAATACTTGTTTTCAAGGGGGTCAATGCGAGCTATCCGTTTGGGCTAAACAGATCGACTACGGCCGTTGTAGATATAATATGTGAGCAATAAACTTAAAATCAACAAGCCTGGCTCAGTGTGTGATCATTGTTACACGGTTGCTTTATGTAGATGGGGCTTAATAGACTTTATTTGTGCATATTTCTCGTTTTCACATCGATTGGAGATTTAGCTTGTACTGTAGCATTAGCTTTGGGAATGCTCTGTGCATCATCAAGACCCAAACACATCCCAGCGCAGATCCAGCCACTCAAATACGTTTTCTTCGTCCGCCGCTTTTAATCTGCTGGGTGTTTAGGTAAACGAAACACTGATGTGCTGTCTTTGCTAGAGTCCAGAGCTCGCTGTACCGCTCCGGATTCACAGGACTAATCCTGCTCCGTGACTTGCTTTACATCTGCAGGGCCGGCAGAGGATCTGCCCAGACGACGGTGGCCCAGCTCACGCGTCACTGTTGGACGAAAGCTCTGAATTGGTCGATGCGCTCCGCGATTTCTCAACGAACGTTAACATTTCCCAACTCTAACGTCGGCCTCCTTGGAGGCGCGTCCCCAGCAATGTATCTTTAAATGTAAACCTGACGCTCTTGGAGGCGCCCGGAGGCGCTTGGTGTGACGCACCACTAAAGGCGGTTCAGACAGCCCCTTATGGAGAGACCAACAGGCCCGGTTAGAACCATGAGGCCGTCCTTCTGTGGACCCACACCTGCAGAGGCCCGCTATACGCGGGCTGGTGACGTCCAACCGGCCTGCCCCACCGACCCCGCAACGGACAAGTGGAAGAAGATGGATGGGTCTGCAGATGACGTCGCTGTAAAAAGTGGGTCTGCAGATGACATCACTGTAGAAGTGGGTCTGCAGATGACGTCATTGTAAAAGTGGGTCTGCAGATGACGTCGCTGTAAAAGTGGGTCTGCAGATGACGTGCTGTAAAAGTGGGTCTGCAGATGACATCACTGTAGAAGTGGGTCTGCAGATGACGTCATTGTAAAAGTGGGTCTGCAGATGACGTCGCTGTAAAAGTGGGTCTGCAGATGACATCACTGTAGAAGTGGGTCTGCAGATGACGTCATGTAAAGTGGGTCTGCAGATGACGTCGCTGTAAAAGTGGGTCTGCAGATGACGTCACTGTAAAAGTGGGTCTGCAGATGACGTCACTGTAAAGTGGTCTGCAGATGACATCACTGTAAAGTGGGTCTGCAGATGACGTCATTGTAAAAGTGGGTCTGCAGATGACATCACTGTAAAAGTGGGTCTGCAGATGACATCACTGTAAAGTGGGTCTGCAGATGACGTCATTGTAAAAGTGGGTCTGCAGATGACATCACTGTAAAGTGGGTCTGCAGATGACATCACTGTAAAAGTGGGTCTGCAGATGACGTCGTTGTAAAGTGGGTCTGCAGATGACGTTTGTTTGAATAGTTTGTGGGTCTGCAGATGACGTCATGTAAAAGTGGGTCTGCAGATGATCATGTAAAAGTGGTCTGCAGATGACATCACTGTAAAGTGGGTCTGCAGATGACTCACTGTAAAAGTGGGTCTGCAGATGACGTCTGTAAAAGTGGGTCTGCAGATGACTCGTTGTAAAAGTGGGTCTGCAGATGACGTCGTTGTAAAGTGGGTCTGCAGATGACGTCGTTGTAAAAGTGGGTCTGCAGATGACGTCGTTGTAAAAGTGGGTCTGCAGATGACGTCGTTGTAAAGTGGGTCTGCAGATGACGTCGTTGTAAAGTGGGTCTGCAGATGACTCATGTAAAAGTGGGTCTGCAGATGACATCACTGTAAAAGTGGGTCTGCAGATGACATCACTGTAAAAGTGGGTCTGCAGATGACGTCGTTGTAAAAGTGGGTCTGCAGATGACGTCGTTGTAAAAGTGGGTCTGCAGATGACGTCGTTGTAAAGTGGGTCTGCAGATGACGTCGTTGTAAAGTGGGTCTGCAGATGACGTCGTTGTGAAAGTGGGTCTGCAGATGAATCACTGTAAAAGTGGGTCTGCAGATGACATCACTGTAAAAGTGGGTCTGCAGATGACATCACGTAAAAGTGGGTCTGCAGATGACGTCGTTGTAAAAGTGGGTCTGCAGATGACGTCGTTGTGAAAGTGGGTCTGCAGATGACATCACTGTAAAAGTGGGTCTGATTTGTACTGCCTTAAATCAAGTCTGCTAAAACTATTGCTGTAGCCTAATGGAGAATTGCGTTGCGTTTTGATCTTCAGTCTGGTGTTTGTTTGTTTGCGTGTGTGTTCATGGATGTCCATGTGTGGGCCTGCACAGCGGCGTGCGTATGCACAGCCGCATGCGTATGCACAGCCGCGTGCGTACAGTATGCACAGCATATGCACAGCGGCGTGCGTATGCACAGCGGCGTGCGTATGCACAGCCGCGTGCGTTTGCACAGCCGCGTGCGTATGCACAGCCGCGTGCGTATGCACAGCCGGGTGCGTATGCACAGCCGCGTGCGTTTGCACAGCCGCGTGCGTATGCACAGCCGCGTGCGTATGCACAGCCGCGTGCGTATGCACAGCCGCGTGCGTATGCACAGCCGCGTGCGTATGCACAGCCGCGTGCGTAGTATGCACAGCTGCGTGCGTACAGTATGCACAGCTGCGTGCGTACAGTACGCACAGCCGCGTGCGTATGCACAGCCGCGTGCGTATGCACAGCCGCGTGCGTATGCACAGCCGCGTGCGTATGCACAGCCGCGTGCGTATGCACAGCCGCGTGCGTATGCACAGCCGCGTGCGTACAGTATGCACAGCATATGCACAGCGGCGTGCGTATGCACAGCGGCGTGCGTATGCACAGCGGCGTGCGTATGCACAGCGGCGTGCGTATGCACAGCCGCGTGCGTATGCACAGCCGCGTGCGTATGCACAGCCGCGTGCGTATGCACAGCCGCGTGCGTATGCACAGCGGCGTGCGTATGCACAGCCGCGTGCGTACAGTACGCGCGTGCGTATGCACAGCGGCGTGCGTATGCACAGCCGCGTGCGTACAGTACGCGCGTGCGTATGCACAGCGGCGTGCGTATGCACAGCGGCGTGCGTATGCACAGCGGCGTGCGTATGCACAGCGGCGTGCGTATGCACAGCGGCGTGCGTATGCACAGCGGCGTGCGTGCGTATGCACAGCGGCGTGCGTGCGTATGCACAGCGGCGTGCGTATGCACAGCGTATGCACAGCCGCGTGCGTATGCACAGCCGCGTGCGTATGCACAGCGTATGCACAGCGGCGTGCGTATGCACAGCGGCGTGCGTATGCACATCAGAGAGTCTCAGAGGGACTGACCCATCATTCTGGTTTGCTTGTTGCTACAGGTATGGACTAAGTTAAACTGGGTAATCAACATTCTTGCATGTACACTATGATCATGTCTTTTCGTAACAAAGAAAAAAAGCTATAGTGTTAGCCTGTTAGAACGAATCGAAACACTGAACGCAGCATATGCACTCTTTTCCATGTTTATTTTCCATGTGGATTTATTTTATTATGCTTTGTTTGTTTGTTTTAAAGAATGAAAGTGTACTGTTGGAGTGCGTCACTGATAAATGACCTGGGATTTAACGGGCTTCTCCGGATAAACTCTGGAATGTCTGACAAAGGAGCGGTTATGGACACGCTTCAGTGCGTGCGCGTGCAGGAGTGTGTGTCGGGAGCGCGCTCCTGTTTAGTCGCTCAGCTGAACTCTCTCTCCTGCTCCTCCTCGTGCGTTATGTCCCTCTGTAGATTGTGTGTACGTGCGCACGCGGGGCCCAGAGGTGTGGCGTATGCGCGCGCGGGGAGTGGCGCGAGCTTTGGGCATGAGGCAGCGCGCGGGGCGGGCCGGAGCGCACTGTTCCCGGGAGCTGATGGCGTACGCGTTGTACTGGATGGTCCTCGTGAGTATTTGGCACTTTTATTTTAGCGCATATTGGCCTGATTTGGCACCTTTACGCACGCACGCGCAAATCCTGTAGGAAATATCGTAGCTGAGAGCGCGCAGAGTTAGGTTAGCTCGTGTGTGGGTGGGTTTGTTTGTATGAGTCTGCACGAGTTTATCTGACAGGAGGGAGCGTCTCTGTAAACGAGGATTAGCGAGACCATTACAAGTGTAGCAGCTAAAGTGGGACCAGTGCACTGCTGGGACATGGAGGGGACATGGAGGGGACATGGAGGGGACATGAGGGACAGGAGGGGACATGGAGGGGACATGGAGGGGACAAGGAGGGACATGGAGGGGACATGGAGGGACGGATTTGAGAAAGTAAAGTTTATTGTTATTATTACAGTGTTTTGGTTACAAACAATGAAAGAGTAAGCGAGTGAATGAAATTGTTAATGGTGTCTTAACTCATTCTAACACATTTAGCTCCCAATGTTTGAACAGAGATGAGTTCATAAGCGACAGGTCACTCTGCAGAATGCACTATTTGCAATACACTGAAGGAGGACATAGCTCATCTTGTTCCAGAAGAAACATCATCTATAGGCCTGTCACCTCTTAACCCTCACCTTAACTGAGCGCATTTTCTCTAAAAGCATCTCGACTGGAGCTCACAGCCTATAGGGCAGAGTAACGCTTCATTTGAAAGCTAAGGCCTACAAAACTGATTATAACTTTTTTGTTGCGATGTCGCCGCATTTTTAATCAAATGTTTTAAGCATTTTTGTCGTGTTTAGGTCTTTTTTTCCTAATCTTTGTTACATTTTGTTGTGTTTTCGTAGTTTTTTTAATATATAGTTTCATAACGTTTTTGTCACTTTTTGTTGTTCTCTTGTGGCTTGTTTATCATTTTTCAGGCATGTTTTTGTCGCTCTTTTGTATTTTCATCCTTGTTTTTGTCGCTGTTTTGACGCTTTGTTCAAGAACGTTTAGATTTGGGTAAAGCCAAACTGGAGAAAATGTGCTCGGTCCAGGTGGGGGTTAACAGGTTAACTGATCAAAGATGTAGGGCTTTGTTTCAAACCATAACATTTTCGCTGAATACAAAAATGAGACCGCCCAGAGGAAGATTTTACTTCTCAAACATGTCTATTCTTAAACCTCTGGAGACAAAAATGTGATTCTCATCTGTTGCTCCTAAAGCATTTTAGGAACAGATGAGATCAGAGTTTGAGACATACCTGAGACATACCTGAGACATGAGAGAGAAACAGTTTCTATGGCTTATTTTGTTTCTCCTAAATGCCTTTTAGACCAAAAAGTGCCAGATGAGACATTTTTATTTGGTAGGGACAGCACATGTTAATGAACATGCATGTAAACAAGCCACACTGGATTGTAGCCTTGGGCTAATTTACATCCATCATCCCCCATGCACACTCTCAAACACACTCTCATTCATCCTGGCCTATTGTACATGTTTTTAGTGGTAGGGGAAACCGGAGGAAACCTACGCAGAAAGGTCCTGTCCCTAGTGGGAATCGAACCCGGACCTTCTAACTGTGAAGCACGAGCGCTAACCGCTGTGCTACCGTGCCGCCACATTAGAGAGTCTGTGTTATGCCTTAATGACACCTACCATGGAGACAAAAAAGGAAAAAAAATAAAAGGATATGATTTAGTCCTGAAGTCCAGCTTTAGTCCCAGTTTAGTCCTGGTTGGGTTTAGTTAAAAAAAAAAGGTGTGAAATACTACTTTTTACTTATCAAGTACTATTAAAAATGGGTACTTTTGTACTTTTACGTACAGTTTTAATCTACTTTTACATCTGTTGCTCATGTATCTGTATTTTTACTGAAGAATATTGAGAACTTCCAGCACATGAGAAAAATATGAGCGAAAAAATAGACAACCTTAAAATGAGATTAGTTTAAGTTTAATGTGAAATCGCTCGTGTCAATGATTGAGACAAATAGAAGACATTTAATGTGGAGACAATTTGAGATTTCTACAAGGACAAAATGAGATCTCTTTTAAATCTAAACCAGAGTCTAATCTGAGCTTGTGTACAGTCTTTTGCTCAGGAGACAAAATTGAGAAACAGGAGCAATAATCCGTCGGCTCAGATTGGTCTTAAACAATGCTCAGTTTGGTCTAGGAGAAAGGAATGAGTGATTATTGAGATCTCTTTTTGAAATACCCTTTCCTCTGGGCGAGGCCCTCAGACCAAAGTGAAGATTATTGATTACGCAACCCGCTTCTTTTGTAAAATGTTGTGAGTTCTAACAGCACTTTCTCTTGAAGAAGAAGTGGGAAATAAACGTAAGGAGGCCTTCAGTGTTCAGCCAAATAATCAACTCCAAACAATAGGCTGCATCCTGTTCACACAATTCCACTGAACCTTTTAATGATTCCACCTTTGTCTGTGCGTGTATCTGTGCGTGTGCGTGTGCGTGTGTGTGTGTGTGTGTGCGTGCATGTGTGCGTGTGTGTGTGTGCACGCGCAGCACGGAGGGACCCTGCTGGACGGACACCTGCCCAGTCGGTTCGCCGCCTTCTGCCCCAGCGCTGTGTCCAAGTGCCTGAAGGTAACAGACCAAATGTTGGTGTAGAGGAGATAGCATCTCAACAGCATCAAAAGACATACGTTCTAAAAGTTCTACTGGTTTTATTTTCCTGATTTTTCTTTTTTTTTTTTTTATTGGTTTATTTGGTCAGGACAGTGCATGTTAATGAACATACATGGGTCTCATGCATGTAAACAAGCCACACCAGATTGTAGCCTAATTTCATCCGTCGTCCCACATGCGCACTCTCAAACACACTCTCATTCATCCTGGCCTATTGTACATGTTTTTAGTGGTAGGGGAAACCGGAGTACCCGAGGAAACCTACGCAGACACGGGGAGAACATGCAAACTCCACACAGAAAGGCCCCGGCCTTGGTGGGAATCGAACCAGGGACCTTCTAGCTGTGAAGCACGAGCGCTAACCGCTGTACTACCGTGCCGCCCATCCCAGTAGAACCTGAACTTTTTTTCTGATGCCATACCTGTATCGTTTAACGGTACCCAGCCCTATGTGATACGCTGCAGACTTCTGACATACCTAAATCTTTTTTGAAAAACATTTTATTTGTGAAAGAAATGTGTGAAAATTCAGATTTCTCTGTGTTTTTTGGGTTCAAAGCTCAATAAATCAGGCTGTAGTCAGATACTGAAATCTCCCTGTATAGTGTGGAGTCTAACGTGGAGATGGAGTATAAGAGAAACACTGAATCAGTGAATCTATGGCTGGGCGATATATCGATATTTAAGATATATCGATATATTTTTAAATGAGATATGGAATTAGACCATATCGTGTATATCGGGATATTTCAAATTCAGATAAGCTATTATGTTAACAAAAAGAAACAGGTCATCTCGAGCTGATATTTACAAAAGTTTATCTTAAACTGAGCATATATATAAATGCTTCCCTCAGAAAGAGAGTGACCTATTTTATTTTATAGGCTATTTCTATTTTTTATTTAAATGTGCACCTTACAGAGCTTTGTTTATGTTTACATTTTATAGTGAGTTTTCAACAAAACTACTCGTATTTGGCTTTGACTATGACTTAACATTTAATTTCACAGCTCTCACTTTGCGGAAAAAATATCGGAATATATTGATATCGATATTCAACCTAAATATATCGGGATATGACTTTTGGTCCATATCGCCCAGCCCTAGTGCAATCCTTATTCTCCTTATTGTGAGGATTAGGACATGTATTTGTTTAAAAGTGTGTGTGTTCAGAGCAAACATTGAAAACGGCGTGTGGCTGCAGCGTCTCTCTGTGATCTGATGTAGTTTAGCTCTGGCTCTTGGTGAAGGAGTAAAGTGTGTTCTGTAACGTGCTGCTGGCTGCTGCTGATGATGATGATGATGACACTTTCTGTTGGTCTGTTACAGCTGCGGGGAAGATAACGCTCATAAATGTGGCAAAAACATGATTGAATATATGTACATAGTAATGTCAGGTTTGGACCGTGGGAGAGACTGGCGTGGGAAAGTGTGAATGACCACAGGGTGAATGAATACTGGTGTACACACAGTTTAGGTCCATCTTTGAGCCCTGCGGACCCGGGTTAGTGCTGGTGTGACCTGGGTCTGGGTCTGGTGGGACTTGGAATGATTCTACTTGTATCGGTAAGCAGATACCGAAGAGGAGTGCCCAAGTATTTGGTCCGTATCTTGGTATCTTGGTGTTTTGGTGCAAATCAAGTCATGCATGTAAAGTGGGACAGTGCCTTGTCTGAGCCTTTGTATGTTTGTAATGATGTTCGACAAGGAGGAATTGTCTCTCCTGTTCATTTGAATGTTTATATTGATGAACCGTCCTCAAAGCTGAATGTCTGTACCATCTCATGTATGCGGATGATCTTGTGATAATCGGCCCATACACTGCAGGGATGCAACAATTGTTAAAAATCTGTTCTGAATATGGCACAGATCATGACTTTAAGAATAACCCCATAAAGAGCAATATGATGATTGTAAGAAGCAGGCAGGATGAAAATGTGACCTTCCGCTTCTACTGAGGTCAGATATCTTGGCGTGATGATGGAGACATTAAAAGACAATATTGTAAACTGTACGCTCAGGCAAACATGTTGCTTTGTAAATTCAGTATGTGCTCTCCTAATGTTCAGAGCCTTTTGTACCCCACTGTACACGGCCCCCTTGTGGTGGAACTATAGGAGGTGCACCATCCATAGACTGACTGTGGCCTATAACGACACCTTTAGGCTGTGGGTGAAGGTGCCCAGGTGGCACAGTGCCAGCCAGCTGTTTGTGTACGCTCACATTCCCAGCTGTGCGGCGCTGTTTAAACATTTAATTAAAATAAATAAAAAAATAAAAAATAAAATATATATATATATATATATATATATATATATATAGTTTTGTTTCCGGTGCGTGTTGGTCTCCGCCAGGGCTGCCCTATGTCACCGGTTCTGTTCATTATCTTTATGGACAGAATTTCTAGGCGCAGCCAGGGGTCAGAGGGTGTCCGGTTTGGGAACCTCAGGATCTCATCTCTGCTGTTTGCAGATGATGTTGTTCTGTTGGCTTCATCAAATCAGGACCTCCAGCGCGCACTGGGGCGGTTTGCAGCCGAGTGTGAAGCGGCCGGATGAGGATCAGCACCTCCAAATCTGAGGCCATGGTTCTCCACCGGAAAAGGTGGCTTCCCCGTTTCAGGTCGGTGGGGAGTCCTTACCTCAAGTGGAGGAGTTCAAGTATCTCGGGGTCTTGTTCACGAGTGAGGGACGGATGGAGCGTGAGATCGATAGACGGATCGGTGCAGCGTCAGCAGTGATGCGGTCGCTGTATCGGACTGTTGTGGTGAAGAGGGAGCTGAGTCAGGGGGCAAAGCTCTCGATTTACCGATCGATCTACGTTCCCACCCTCACCTATGGTCATGAGATTGGGTAATGACCGAAAGGACAGATCGCGGATACAAGCGGCCGAAATGAGTTTCCTTCGCAGGGTGGCTGGGCGCACCCTCCGAGATCGGGTGAGGAGCTCAGTTACCCGGGAGGAGCTCGGGGTAGAGTCGCTGCTCCTTCACGTCGAAAGGAGCCAGTTGAGGTGGCTAGGGCATCTGTTCCGGATGCCTCCTGGTCGCCTCCCTCGGGAGGTGTTCCAGGCATGTCCTATTGGGAGGAGGCCTCGTGGAAGGCCCAGGACACGTGGTGGGACTATGTCTCCGAGCTGGCCTGGTGTCGCCTTGGGGTCCCCCAGAACAGCTGGAGGAGGTGTGCGTGGATCGGGAAGCCTGGGCATCTCTGCTGAGACTGCTGCCTCCGCGACCCGGCCCGGATAAAGCGGAAGAAAATGGATGGATGGATGGATATATATAGTTATTTATGTCCAATATTCGCCCCATTTTTCCCAAGATCCCCCCCCCAATCTTTTCTTATTTTTGCCACCAATCAAAGTTAAAGGAAAAGTGCCAAAGTGTTTTTGGGGGTCAGGCAGTGCTCTGGGGCCCCTTACAGCTGGGAGCCCCTTCAGCGTCCCTGCCCTGAATAACAGAGAACAGCCCCTGCCTTGTTATATTAATGTCGTCATAAACCTTTCCCTTCCTCTACTGAGTTCAGCGCCTGGGCGTGTTCAGAATGTGACCAGCTGAATATTGATTTTGAAACATAAATCTTAATTGCAATTAGGGAAGAAAGAATGTGCTTGTTACGAGCTCTGAGTGTTTGTGTCTCCCTCTGTGGGGCACTCTCAGTACTGCTCCTGATGGGGTATTTGTCTTATTTGGTTCTGGCTCCTGAAGGCCTCTTCGTTTTACACTGATCTCTGAAAAATGTATTTGTTTTGCATAAAAAGGTCCATAATGCACCTTTAACCACCTGACACTCTGGGAGAGAGAGATGGAGAGGTACAGGGTGTGTCCACATATTCTTATTTTACGCTTTTAAACGTGGATTTTGATATGATTATAGACAGTGCTTGATGTTGCAGTGTTTGCTTTGCAATGCCATGTGGTTGTAAACTTTATCAGCACGTGATCAGCTGAACAAACACAGTTTCACTACTTACTACGCTTAACTGGTGTTCAGTGTCTCCCCTGTCTCAGAAGAGTCCGTGCTCTCCGTCCTCTGGCCCTTTGTCTTTGTCTCTGTAAAAAGAAAGAAAAAGCCAGGTGCGCCCATAAAAAAGGCCGTGTGTTCTCTGCATGTGTTTATCAGCACAGGGAGCAGGATACAGCCAATGGGTCACTGCCAGGTCAAATACGCTCACACTTTGTACAGCATAAAAACATTTAAGGTGAGCCGTACTTTATTGTCCCCATAGAGAAATGTGTCCTACAGTTGACCCATCCTTCGACCTGTCAGGAGCAGAAGGCAGAGATGGAGCCAGGCTGATGGTCATAATCACCTATTGTGCATGTTTTTGGCTGATGGAGGAATAACCCAGTCTGATACAGGTCACTGTGTTATTAATTAGTAATACATGAATTATGAGCAAACATCAGCTTATTCCTAAAACATCAATTGTCTGAGTTTGTGGCCACAGAGTTGTTATTTATTTCAAACTTAAAGTACAATAATCGCCTGATGAAAAGCTTTACAAATGTGGATAGGTAATGTACTGTAATGTAAAAGCATATTATATCAAATAATAAAGTAAAGCCAAATTAATATTGATCCTATCATAAAAGGCTTTGTTTGTTTCGGCCCCCGACCAACACTACGTTTACATTTTGGTTTTGACATTTTGGTTACACAACGTTTATAAAGCTTTTATCATCTGCACTTTTCACTGCATAAAGTATCTAGAAATAATTGAATTATTCTTGAATTAAGCAAATCTGTCCTTAAAATGAGTAACTCATTTCAACAAATCTGTCCCTGAGGCAAACAAAGGACAAATGTACTTCTTTCAAGGAAATGTCACTTATTTCACTGTGTGTCATATGTGTATTATATATATAATATATATTAGGGCCGGGACTCGATTAAAAAAATTAATCTAATTAATTAGAGGCTTTGTAATTAATTAATCGAAATTAATTGCATATAAATATTTGACCTGAGAACAGTGAGAAGTAAGTTGAATACATAAGCTTAAGCAACAAAATATTGTTTATTTTTCTTCAACCAAGTCCAACAGACCAGTGCAATATTGCCATTAATTGTGCGTCTGCAGAAAAAAAGGAAACTGAAGTGTGGAAAGCAAAGTGTGATTAATTTCGATTAATATTTTTAATCGCACTAAACCTCATGTAATTAATTAATCGCAATTAATCGAAAAAAGTCCAGGCCCTAATATATATACATACATACATACATACATACATACATACATACATACATACATATGGAGAGTGAAGGCATCAGTGGTGCCCGTGGTCGTTGGGGCACTCAGGGCAGTGACCCCCAAACTGGAGGAGTGGCTCCAGCAGATCCCATGAAATATATATATATATATATATATATATATATATATATATAAAAGAGAGAGAGGTTTAATCACCCCAACGTAAATGGGCGATTACATGTGAAAACTGTCTTGGCGTTTTATGGATGAAATGCCATAGACAAATCTCTGTAGTTAGCACTTGTGCTTTACAGCACGGTCCCGGGTTTGATCCCTGGACGGTAGTGATGGGATTTTCTTTTCTGGAGCCGAGTCTTTGGTATCTGTTCATTTCAAAGAGGAATCTATCTATCTAAGACACGATTGATGAAAGGCACTTTTTTATTTAAATAATCAAAAATGACAATGGGACTGATATTTATATGAATAAAATCGTGCACTACAACTTCTAAAAAGAGGCTGTAAATGTTTGACAAATAATTTTTAGTGCATTTAGCTTTGACTTTACAGCAAATAGCTTTGACTTTACAGCAAATAGCTTTGACTTTACAGCAAATAGCTTTGACTAGTGTGGCCTGCTCCGTTGTTGGGCTGATTCTTGGGTCAAATTGACTGAAAAAAATATCCGACTCTTTTCACTTAAAGAGCCGCCGCTCGTCATAAACGTCACAACGGACCGGGCCTTTTTTTTAACCTTTATTTAACCAGGAAAGTCCCTCTGAAATTAGGAATCTCTTTTTCAGGGAAGCCCTGGCCCCAGAGGGAACCTATTGTACATGTTTTAGTACTCCGGTTTTCCCAACAAGAAAACTGGAGTACCTGGAGGAAACCTATGCAAGCACATGGAGAACATGCAAACTCCATATAGAAAGGCCCTGTCCAGGTGGGAATCGAACTCAGGACCTTCTTTAGTTGGCTCTATACAACATGTACCTCACCAGCTGCAAACCTCAGCGCATGTCACTGGTAGTAGTAGTACTAGCAGTAGCTGTAACTGAAGTTATTATATACCTGTAGTAGCTGCAGTAAAGCACATCAGATTGGAATTTCCTCGAGCCTGTTCCACTGGATCGGCAGCTCCCCCGCCCGGAGTATCTGGGTCTCACCTGCTCAGGCCATGCCCCCTCAGGTGTGTCACCCTGAGGCCCCGCCCCCTCAGGTGTGTCCGTCTGAACTTAGTCACGTCCAAAACAGGTCTTCGTCTTGACGTTTAAGTTGTTTTTAAAGCTACACTGCGGAACATTGCAGGTCATGTGTAGCACGTGTGACATGTATCGGAGCGTAGGCCAGCGTTTTGAGGTGAAATACCTGTTTTGTGATGTGAATTTTGCCCTATTTTGGCCCTGCAATGGTGCTGTAGATTCTTGTCTGATTGTGACACATGAGTGTGTCTGTGGCATGTTTGGTTAAAGAGTCGTCCGACAAACCGCAGCGAAAACTATTAAAGGATCATCACGCCTCATTATTAACCACAAAACGCTCCCTCCTCTTGACCACACCCACCACACCTGCACCACAGGAATCCTCTGTGGAAGATATCAACACGAATACTGTTCAGGACTAGAGATGCAACGATCCATAAACTGATCTGATCATTACAACTTGAGCATTACAAATTCAATTTCATAAACTAAAATACAAACACTTGGCCGCTCCAGCAGTGGCTATTTTCTTTAATTAGGTGATCCAATCATAATTTCTGTCCCAGCTTTGATTAGTTGACGTTAGCATTGGCATGTTGCCGCTTGCAATAGCATACTGTTGCTATCCGCAGCATTTTGTGCTGTAATTAAAATGTTTGTGGGAGTTAAAACTAACTCAGTGATTGAATTCTCCTTCAAAATGAGGTGCAGCGGGTCCATATTCACGTAGATTTAGTTGGTGAAAGTCGTGTTTTTAAAACTATGAAGCCAAAACAGGTATTACATTGAGCAGGCTAATGCTAACGGCTATAGGAAAATTACATTGAGCAGGCTAATGCTAATGGATATATCTGTGTACGTTCTCAGTCGTACAGGAGTTGTCTATCTTCACTGAACGTACTTGAGTCATCTTCTGTACTCGGTGGTTGAAGTCTCCAGACGTTTCGCCTCTCATCCAAAAGGCTTCGTCAGTGGTCTAAAGTCCCGCTCAGCATGCAGCGTAGATAAAGACGCTCTACTTCAAAGGTGTTTACCCACAGTTGAAAGTAGCTGTGATTAGAGGGGAGGAGCCGGGCCAACCCCAACTCCTCCCCATGGTCTTTATCTAAGCTGCGGGCTGAGTGGGACTTTGTCCACTGACGAAGCCTTTTGGATGAGAGGCGAAACGTTTGTAGACTTCAACCACCGAGTACAGAAGATGACTCAAATACCTTCATTGAAGCTAATGGATATAGGAAAATGACATTGAGCAGACCATGTCGTCATATTGAAGGTTATGACCAAAAGGGTCACGTCACCACTGATGCATTGATTTTGTTAAAGTTCTATCATTAGCTGCACATCTCCACTGGGGGGTGCTATTGCTGTCTTGGAGCACTCTGACCATCTCCTAGTTCAGTTTACATGTTGGAATTACCACTTTGAGCGGCTTGTGTTGAGCTTGTGTTGCTCAAAAATAAAATGCAGCGATGTCACTTTAATTCCACCTTAAATCTTTTGTCTCAGAGCAGGTTTCTTTTTTTGCAGTTTTTTTCTCCTTGTTATAGATGTTTTGCACATCTTCCAAACACTATTCCTTGTAGACTAGTGGTTCTCAACCCTTTTTTTTAAAGCCCAAAAATCACAATTTAACGCCCCTAATGAAACAAATCTACACGTTTGTTTCTTCTAAAGATTTGTAAACATCACATTTAACAGAGGAATAAAAGAAAATTACATTCAGAAAGAACTTGGACATAACAAGTGACTTCTGGGAATAAAAAATAGTGTCAATCTGACAGAAAGTGGCAGCAATGAAATGTGTTTTTGAGTATTTGTGACAAACCGGCGGAGTAAAAACTTGACCGATGTCTTTATTTTCAAAGACATTTAAATGTGACACCTGCTCCAATCAAATGTTTAAGGACATTATTCACAAAGCTCCTCAATGCCCCGCTGAAGCCCCTGTGACCCCCTGCTGGCTGAGAGAGGAACTGCTGGAGCATTGTTGACATTCTTGAGAGAGGTGTGAGTGTGTGCGGTGTTTTCACACAAAGGACCATTATCTTTGGTGTGTTCTCGGCCCTGCCCAGGTGTGACCCTGGTCTGGGGAGTTTCTCCAGTCTGTGAGTAAAAGTACTGCTGCTCTTAAAGTATTGTTACTCGAGTAAAGGGACAGCAGGTGGTGGAAGGAGGAGAGCGAGCAGGTCACCGGCGCCGTTCTTTCAAACTGTGTCACTGACGATGTTTTTAACTCCCCTTTTTAAACGTGTTATTTCGTTTTGAATAGTCTCACAAAACAACTTTAGTCTCTTTAGGCGAAACCACTGGAGATGATTCTAGAGCACAGTGTGTTTTTACGGTAAAAACTAGTGCTGTAACAATGCACTGCGCTACAATGCGGAGCTAAAATCTGATCATATTAAAGTGACAAAATAGAAGTTTTAGTCTATATTTCTTAACATTAAAGCTCCGTGGCACGTGTCATGTGAGTGTGTGCACCCAAACACAGTGCATGTGTGTCATCATTATTAATCGTTAGGGCTGATAATTACTAGATCGACTTATTGTTCAATAATTAACTGATAACAGAAGCAAATTGATTCATTATGTTTTATGTTTATTGCAGCTTGTGTGGCATTTCAGGATATGATTATTGACTTTGAGAACAAAGGTTTACTGTCTATTGTACTTCAGAGTGCCCACTACCCGCTAAACTGAAGGAAAGTTCCTTCCTCCAAACACACATGAATCTGCAGGCCTTTTTTATTTTATTTATTGGTTTATTTGGTCGGGACAGTACATGTTAATGAACATACATGGGTCCATGCATATAAACATGCCACACCATTCATCCTGGCCTATTGTATATGTTTTTAGTGGTAGGGGAAACCGGAGTACCCGGAGGAAACCTACACAGACACGGGGAGAACATGCAAACTCCAGACAGAAAGACGACGTCCCGGTGGAATCGAACCCGGGACTGTCTAACATTTCATGAATAATACCAGAAATGAAATGAAAGACTGAAGAGGTAGGCGTGTACGGTTTGGTACCGTTACATTTTACATACCGGTACTATAGCGATACTTGGTTTTCAAGACCGATACCTGGGCGATACTTTTTCCGATACCTATATTCAAATATTTATCATCTAGAACCAGAAAACAGAACAACAATGTGTGGAAGATCTGCACATGTGCAATACTGGGTTCATCTCTAATGTCAGGAAATATGTGACAAATGGGGAATCACTGTGGCAAAATGTTGGGAAAAAAGTGGGAATAGATTTGGGAAAAATTAGCAAAAATTAGTAGAAAAATGGGAAAACAAGAAAACACTGTTGCAAAAATAAGAAAAATTGTGTTAAAAAAATTGGGCATTGTATGTATTGTATCGTTTAATTGAAGCTAGTTAGCCTGGGAATACCCATGCTGCTGTGTGCGCTCAAATCATTTCGAACTGCACAGCAGCCTGGGGACCATGGCTGAAATCTTCACATGGATTTGGGACCAATCACAGGACGAGGAGGGACGGCAAGACGATGACGCACTATTCAACATACGGAAGCTTGTAGTTTGTTTAGGGATAGAAAAAAAAGTGTATTTACGGATCTAACAATCATGGCGTCACAGCAGATGCGACGCCATCTTTCAATCAAGCTTTAGACTATGTTCTAAATAGTTTAGCTCAAAAGTTTACAGCAGGTACGTCATCGGATACGATGATACGATTGGCTATGGTTAAATGCAGACGGCCAATGGACAATAGTAAACCACACCTCTCCTACGAGAAAATAAAATGGTGGTCCCCAGATGTTAGTCTGGCGATAGCCAGGCTAGAAGCTAATGGGGACTAAATAAACATAAACATACTGGTATTGTTTGGTGGTACACGCAGCTCTATACACGAGACAAGAAGAGTCTGGAACCACTAAGATACTAAGTTTTAAGGCCATAATAAGATATTATTGAAACAGCCCTGTAACAAACCTTCCAAGTATTGAGAAACGTGCAGAGCACTCTTGTGTGCACTCTCCCTTTAAATCCTGCCTCTGCCACGCTCCTCCTAATCACGCCCACGTCCTCACAAACCCCGCCCCCTGTGTAAACCCCGCCCCCTCCTGCCCTGTGCTGGAGAGGGAGCTCACAGTGACTTTTCTCTGAACACACTGAGCCTGGACCGTTGAACCCTCAGCCTGTTGTCTATGTCCTCTTGGTCTGGACTTATTACAATCCGGCTTCACTCTCGTCTTTCTCGGGCCCTCGGTGGGGGATCTTCTGGTGCAGGAGGACATCATGGGGCAGATTCTGAGCTGGATCAGGGGCACGTCTCCGCGGGACGAACCCGTACTGGGGGACGTGTCCGTGGAGGAGCAAGTGAGTCTCGAACCGGGACTAACACCAGGACTGTCACATGTGTTTGTTTCCAATCTCTGTCCCTTCTTTGTTGCTGCTCAACTTTTCCTTGGCTTTGCTCCAGATCAGTGGAATGTGCTCAGACAGGGCAGTGTCTGTGTCTGTGTATACACGCAGTACACGCAGTAACAGTACTACAGTGTACTGCAGTAATGCTCCTTGGGCAGTGGTGATTTTTATCGGCGTGATTGTGTAAGTGTGAGGAGTGCAAGGAGTCTCGCCCAAACAGCATTCTCCTGAGATAATGTGCAGCTGGGCGTGGGGCGTGCAGAGAGTACAGAGGTGGCGAGCAGTACACACTCAAGTACACGCTGTAAAGTACACACAGTAATGGCAGCAGTAGGAGTACTTGTATCCTCTGCTGCACAGTGATCAGGTCTATATTTGAAAAGTTTCTGAACTGTGAACTGGCGCTGACTTTTTCCTCCTGTGTGAACCTCTCGCTCTGAGAGTGTTGTCATCGTGCCCTTGTGCAAGACACTCCTGAGCCACGCCCCCCTACGTGTGCATAACAGGAGCGCAGGTTGTTCTCTTTATGGTTCTAGACGACAAATCTTTTCGTATGTATCGGAAAAAGTAGCGTTTAAAGTATTGTTCAGGTACTGGTGTGGAGTGCCGTCGTTCATTTAGACACATTCTGATTTAGGTTTAGTAAAACCAAGACTGATGACCCATTGAGATAACATTCCACTTTTTCAATGTGGCCACATTCTCTGAAAATAATGACATTCTGGATCTTTTATGCAATTACTTCATCAAAAATATCTAAAGTTCTCGTAGAAAATTCATTCAATTGCATGTTTTCAGTCCAATTTTGTGCCTATTTGATCAAATTTGCTTTAAATTATCCATATTATATCTGCTTAATGTAATTGTTATTAATGATAAATGCTTACATTTGTGTCAGTCCAAATGTTTTGGGCATTAAATTAGCATTAAAAAGCTTTAAATGTGACTTGCCAAGATGAACCCTGACCCACACTCTTTGATCAAATGTACGATATTCGGTGTCTTAGAATGTTAGAATGTTTTGTGACTAACTGTGTCCCTCTGTACGAGCCTTTTTTTGTTGTTGGCTAAAATAGCAAATGAAACGCTTCAATGATGGTCTTTGTCTGGTCTAAATTTCTTTATTTCTCTGTCCCTCCAGAGAAATAAACCCAACGTGTCCCACCTTCACTATGTTTAAGGTGTTTGTGCTTCACAGCATGAAGGTCCTGGGTTCGATTAAAGTCTTGGGTGAAGGGCCACAGCTCGGTGGTTCCCCACACCTTTATTTATGATTAAAACCTTAATGCCAGCTCTGTCTCACAGTAACATAATAACATAATAAGAACACCCCGCTGTGATGTGAACTACAGTAAGTTACTGTACCACTCAACCATTTCCCAGAATCCTTTGTGAATGACAGTGTAACACTGTTGACATTACAGTAAACTGGTGTTTCCCACTGAAAACATGCACATAAGGATTATCAGATTGTCTTACAGTAGGGTGGACTGAGAGTGAGTGCTGGTGATTGACAGCCACCCTTCCATCAGTCTGCCCCATTGGGACAGTTTACTCCACAGAGTCTGGAGTGAATCAATAAAGTAGACACTTGGTAACACAGGCTTGTAAAGCACAGTAGTGTAAAAGTGAGTGTGCTGATAAACACACTCACTTTTACTATTCAAGCGGACGCTGTCGTTCTCTCAAACCTGAAGTCCTCAGGTTTTTAATCCCGTCTTTGACTTTAGTTTGAGTTTTTAGGAGTCGACCCACACATGTGCAGGTCTCTGTCACTACTTTGACTTTAGGCCTGTCTGCAGTTAGTGTGTTATCAGGTGCTGGCAGTGGAAAAGGTTCAATATCTCGGACTTTGGACGGAGACGCTCCTGACGTGTCTCAGGTATTTACCAAGTGTTTACTCAGTCAGCCGCAAGTACTGCAGTGATGACTGTGTGAAATATGCAGTAAATATACTCAGGAAAACTGCAGTGCACGGGCAGTACTAGTGATACACTCTATGGTTAAATCCAGCGGATGTACTGTAGTAAAGCTGTGTGTATTTGTATGTGGGTCAGGGAGAATGTAGTAGTGCAGTTTGGTTGGTATTTATATAAAATGACATGAAAGCGACTGATATGGAGCAGTACTCTGGTGTACTGTAGTACTGCATAGTTCAGTACTCCTTGTACTTTGGAGCAGAGGATAAAGACAGGAAACGCTCCCTGATCTATATCTTTGGTTTATACCAATTTAATGAGTTTTAACAAACAAACAAACAAACATTCCATCATGATTTCGGGAAGTGAATTGGACACAACGGGAAACTTTGGAGGAAAAAAAAAAAGAGTATAATTTCAAAAAAGGGCAGCTGAATGTGTTTTAGAGCAGGTTTTCTACTACTACTCGGTAACGAGATTAAGTAATTTTAAATCAGATTACGATTAGTCTCTGTAAGCTATTATTCTGTCATTTTTCTTAGGATACATAAACACTTCTGTTCCGTCTCGTGGAATGACGTAATGTCACATTTTCAGCCTGAGGACGATTCTTGACACAGAGCTTTGTGGATGTTGCACTTCCAAACTGGTTCATTTGTATTTTGGGGATGAATGTAACTAACAAAGTAACTTGTAATCTAACTTAGTTACTTTTAAAATCAAGTAATCAGTAAAGTAACTAAGTTACTCTTTAAAGGAGTAATCAGGAATCTGTAATCAGATTACTTTTTCAAGTAATCTGTGGCAACACTGGCAGCAAGCTATCCAAAATCTTAAAAACTAATATATCAACAAAACACGCCCATGTATTTAAACCTGGCCTGATCCATTGTTCATATAAACATGATGTCCTCATGTTGATGTCAGTGATCTACAGCAGGAGTTCACAGCTCTGAATTGAAGTTGTCCCTGTAAATGATTGGTCAATCCCACTGTAATGAAATAAAAGGTGTGTGTCCTGGTGAGCTCAGGAGGAAACCAGCAGGAGCTCTTTGTGTGTGTGAAAGTCAAAGTCTCTGGTGGTGGTCCTCTGGAGGTGAGCTCAGGCTGAACTCACGGGACAGGAATAGCCTGGACATGTGACCTGCTGAAATATCATCTACACGTGAACTCCACACATCACCCGGACGTTTACGTGAGCTATCTATACCACAGACCTGACGGAACATACATCATCCATCCCAAACCAAACAAGTTAGATCAGTTTAAATGTGTGCTTTGATTTTGTGACATATTAGTTACAAAGATTTGTTCAGACGGATTTTGGATCTTTGTAATTGAAAATAAACAAGTTATTAGTGGAAAAATCTGCAAATATTCAAATTGAATCTTTCTTTGAGTCCAAAGCTCAATAAATCTGTCAGGAATTAGAACAAACCCTCCAAATGTAGTTGAGCCCACGTCTGTCAGACAGACGTGGGCAAACTGCGGCCCGTGGGCTGGATCCGGCCCCCCAGCCCTCGACTCTTTTTCCATCATTTGTATAATTGTTTTCCATTTTTAGATTTTTTTAGCATAGCTTTTATATTATAAATAATTGTGTACAGTGTGATAGCGTTGTTGTTGAATATTGTAGTTTTAGTCATTAGTTGCTTTTATTGCTACTGTAGATTAGTTAGCTAAATTTAGTTTAGGACATTTGTTAGTATTGGTTTTAGAGTTCAATATCGTGTGTAATTTAGTGTATATTGTTTGTTGTACTGTATTGTACTACTGTGTAGTCTCTGGAACTCCATGCTCGGTATTTGTTTATGAGTTGAAGTCAATGGCCGCTAGCTGCTCTGCTTTGTGACCGCAACACTGGAGGCCGCCATTGTTCCTCCATTGCTGTAGTACCTCCATTTGGCCGCTAGGCCCCCATTGAAAAGCATTGGACTTTAGACACGTTAAAAACAACTTTAATGCCTGGTTTCAATTTTTTCAACACTTAATATGGCTACATATTCCTCCTGAGATAACACTGGGTTAGTTAAAAAAATAGAAACCAGGCTGGTTTTCGAAATAAAAAATTATTTAATCTCCTACTTAACGGAGGTCGGACTGTTGGCATTGGAGCTGCGCGAGCTACACGTCACGCAAGGGCCGAGTCTACAGTGAAGATCCCGCCCTTTTGCCCTTATTAGGAACATGCTTCGTCAGAGCTGGGAGGAGGAGTCTGTAAATCCGCCATGAATTCCCCTCGAACGTGGTCATTATGGTAAACGGGGAGGAGTGAGGAGGAGCTGTCTGTTCTTTTTAACAGTCTATGGTTGAAGTAAATAAAAGTCAGATGACTCAGGCCTGTCAATCACCGACCCAGACCCCTCCCCTTTGGTGTTGCTTTATATTTATAAGATGTGTTGATGAAGTATGAATAAGCATTAATAATCTTTTTAGGGTTAGGGTTGGGATTAGGGTAGGCTATGAAAAAGCATATTATTCATAGCCTATTAGCATGTTAACAGATAAAAGTATATTAAGCAGCGTATTCATACTTTACAAGTATATTATATGGCCTAGTAATTACTAATGCTTATTGATACCTTATTCATACTTAACGAGCACACCTTCATGTAAAGCGTTATTATTTCATGTTTTGTTTCTCACACAGGGTTTCCACAGGGCATTAAAACTCATCAAACCATTTGTGGCAAAATCAAGGCCTTAAATGTCATGACTTCAAACTGGCATTAAAGTGATATTTCTTTAAAATTATTGTCATCACTTGACATAAAACTACATAAACATCCAATCCAAAATGATGGTCTCCAGCTGCTTCAGCCGCAGTTTGGGCTGAAAAGTTTCCCGTGGTCTATGTAAATGTCCCTCACTCCTCTGTTTGATGGAACGTTTGTAAATCTAAGGAGATGAAGTTCTGATTTGGTCACTGGATCCAAACAGGTGAAAGATGCAGATGTTGGTCCTCAGTGATTGAGTCATATTCAGTGAAGCCATAAAGAGATCTCTCCTGGAACACACTGGATCATTTTACAAAAACAGATCAGCTCTCATTAAACACGCGCCGAGCTGCTCAAATACAGTGCCTCTCAAAAGTACTAATACACCTTGAACTTTTGCACGTTTTGTCATGTTTACAACCATAAACATAAAGATTTTATTTTGAATTTTTTACTGAAAGTTCACACACAAGTAACAGACAACTGTGAAGTGAAAGCAAAATGATACATGATTCTGTTATTTTTCAAAAAATAGAAAACTCTCATTCATCCTGACCTATTGTACATGTTTTTAGTGGTAGGGGAAACCGGAGTACCCGGAGGAAACCTACGCAGACACGGGGAGAACATGCAAACTCCACACAGAAAGGCCCGTCCCTGGTGGGAATCGAACCAGGGATCTTCTAGCTGTGAAGCACGAGCGCTAACCACTGTACTACCGTGCTGCATATTGTTATATGTTGTAGTACTACTTCGGTATTCAAAATGGCCACCAGAACTATGCATGATGTCATTGGAAACGCATGTACAGTATACCTGACATTTTTGACTTTTTTTTACGTTAACATTATTTTTGCCCCATAAAAGTATGTTGTAAAAGTAGTCATTTGTGAACAAATGCTAATACAGATTGTACTGTACTCTTTTTGTTGTTGTTGATGTTGTCTGGTCAACCCAAAGAGTCACATTTTGACTTAAAAAGGTTAAACATTCTGTATCGTGGCTTTAACTACAAACAACTGTTCTACTCCAGTGACATTTAAGGACTTTATTTGGGTACAATTCCTTTAATGACTTGTTATTGTCTTTGTAAATCTGACTTCATTGAAAAAGGGTGAAAAGGGTTAGCACTTGTCCTTCACAGCTAGAAGGTCCTGGGTTTGATTCCCACCTGCCTTTCTGTGTGGAGTTTGCCTGTTCTCCACACTGCAGATGGGTCCCTAGCGCGGCACTGCTCCTTACGGGTCGCCCCAGCAGCATCCGAGGGTCAAACGCAGAGGACGAATAAAGGACCTTCATCATGACTCAAGTAGGTGGGACGGGGGACAAATGGTTGTGACGAGGGACAGGTGGTCAGTCTACCTTCAGACTGACTCTTCTGTGGAGTGAAGACCTGTCCACTCCCAAACTATAGCGTCATATAGACATTTGTTAATTAAGAAGAAAGGACTAATGAGAGTTTGAAGAAGTGAAAATATAGAATATAAATATGACCAAAAGGATTTCCCTCTGGCGTTTCTTTTGGGCACTTGGTGTTCGTTTTGGTGATTAACCAATCAGATTACCTGCTTTACATGATGCTGACATTTGTGGATTACTTCAGGAGTCGTAATTTTGAAACATTAGGATAGTCCCACTGAGATTAAGAATCTATTTCTCATGGGAGTCCTGACCCCAGAGGGAAACGTATTGTGCATAATTTAGTTGAAAAATGCAACTTTCTTGGTTGTTAAAATAAATGATAAAAGAAATGAAGTGGAAGGAAAAGGAATACATTTAGAATCCGAATAGTTTCTCTTTCATGGTTCTAGAGGAGAAATATTTGATTGGTACCAGAGGAAGTTTGGTTGAAGTACTGCTATGGAACTATGTGACAGTGCAGGCCTATCTAGAGGAGCTAAAGTCGTCTACATAAACTCCAGAGTGAGAGAGCGACGCTGAGGGGCTGTTTGTCCTTTTAAAGACAAACATCAGAGTGTTGCATAAACCAGGCCTGCTCTCGATCATCCAGCTCCAGTTCAATCCCTGCTGGGTCCTTCACCTTCTCATCAGCTGTCCCAGGGCCAACAGCATCACTGTCATTTTTGGACAGAGCCAGGTTTTTCTGTGATGTAATAGTTACACAGATTAGCTCTGAGGGATTTGGGCTCTTGTTTATTGTTGAATAAAGTGGTTATTAGTGATGTGAAAAGCTTCCAAATGTGAAGTCCCAGAGTGTAAAGTTTGGTCTGCTGCTGACGTGTGCTGAGAGCTGTGTCCTGTGGGGGCGCTGCTCTCACATGTGTAAACTCTGGTCTGGAGTTGGTCAGAGGACAGAGCTCTTTGCTCTGAGCGTGGTCTGCAGAGTCAGGGAGAGGCTTCACACGGTTCAGACACATTACTGTAAGTCTGCATTTCTTTGAGCAGAATGTCACAGATCGACTTTATTTACTCCAGAAGTTCAGTGAAAATGCAAAAACTCAAACGCATTCTTTTTAAGGGGAGAGGCTGCAGGCAAAACTCTGTTCTCAATGTTCAGGTTTTGGGTGGTCCCTTAACATAGAAATCTTCACCTGGAAACAAACAAACATCTGAGGAATTGTTTATTATCCAACTCCTGGGCTGATTTATTTATTTATATATATATATATATATATATATATATATATATATATATATATATATATATATATATATATATTATAATGTAAAAACATGGTGAAATTCTAATTTCTACAGATTTCTACAAATAAATGGCTCATTTTAAGACATTGAAAATCCCCTTTGAAAAAGTTTTTGTAGCGACTATGTCACAAAATAACATTTTGTCGCCGAAGGGAAGGGAATTTTATTTGTATAGCGCTTTTCATATGACACAAGTCACACCCAAAGCGCTTCACACATGAAAGGGAGGGGGTTCATGTGAAGCCAATGTTAGGCAAAACAATTTGCTTACTATGATCAAAACATTAAATGACAGAAAACATGCAATACATGTTTGTCTCATAATGTCAGTCTCTACAGTCAAGGTTTCTCATGGATATCTCTACATTTCAAATGTTTCCTATTCACCTGCAGTGTCTCGCCTCAATTTAACATGTTTACTTTTTTCCTCACAATTAGATATATATTCAAATTGGTTCCAAATCTTAAGGGACTAGACAGAGTTTAAAATGTTTAAATGAATGTATTTTCCTCCCCCTAAATCCTAATGTGTAGAATGAGCCCAGACCTGTTCACCACAACTGCCTCTAAAATCATTCGGGTCTGAAGTGCCGTCATGCACAAGCTTAATATAGAGACTGCAGTTATGCATAAGACCTGAGGTGGCAGTAGTGAGTATAAAATGACCAACTTCAATCTAGTCCCTTCAAAGCTAACAAATAAGGAGATTCTTTTCAAAGAGACTATAATAATATAAGTATATATCTGATAAACATGAGCTCTGTCTGTCCCTGATCTGAGGGACACTTCTTCACATGTAGATCTGTTTCATTTATTTGAGCTGAAACGACCAAGTCACTTTGTTTAGTGTTGTCCCTGGACCGACAGCATCAGGACTTTCTTCTTTCTTTTATAGACAACAACAAGTACGGAGAGATAAACAATAATTGACCCTTTAGGATGCAGACCATGTTAGATTCCATTACATACTGTAAATGTCCTATTGTTAATAGACTCCGACATGGTGGGCCTTTAGTGATTACTGCTATAACTGCATACAAGTATTTCATCACAAGTCTGAGCAGATTTGCCCCCAAAATGGTAAAAGTGCAGTAGTGCAGTAGTGTGGTATTACCTCCCTCCCGATCATGAGACGGCCCTGCCCTCTGCACCACTGTGAATAAACTCATTGAGTCGAGCGTTTTGTAATGGAGGCGATGGTGCAGATGGAATATTTTTTTACTGTCTTATCGAGTATTGAGTTTTTTTTTTTTCCCCGTGTCAAAATCAAGTTTGAAATGTTTGTATCGTACGGTTACATTATTTTTTCGATAACAGCAATTTAACGATACTTGGTGTTCGATACCGATACTGATACCCGAACGATACTTTTTGTCGTCTAGAATCAGAAAATAGAAGAATAATGTGAGGGAAATGGAGAAAAAGGGAATAAATTGTGTAAAACATAAAAAATGGGGGGTAATTGAAAATGAGCAAAAATTTGGCAGGAAAAAATTGAGAAAACGAGGGGAAATGTGGTAAAAATGAGAAAAAAAGTGTGGGAAGGAAATGCAAACATTGGGCAATAAAAAAGGGAAAAAGAATATGGGGGGGGGCGGGGGAATAATTTATTTGAGCTGAAACAAGTCACTTCCTTTAATGTTGCCCCTGGACCATCAGCATCAACACTTGGATGTAAATATTGCAGTATTTATTTGTTTTCCTCTGAAAGGATGTTAGAGCAGAGCTGTCACATGTGAGTTTGTTGTAGAAGCGCCGCTCCCTCCCCCCCTCTCCCTCCCCCCTCTCCCTCTCCCTCTCCGAGCCGTCGGTTTGTTTCTTGCTGCCTCTGAATTCCTGAGCGCTGACTGTTGCTGTCACGCCCTGGGCCGGTCGGGGTTAACCCTTTCCTGTCCCGCCTCCTCCAGACCTCCGAGCTCCGCCCCTCTGTTTGTGTCGCAGAGATAACCTCTAAACATGGAACACTTTACACAAACCTAAAGTTGTGTCTCCAACTGTGGGGTAATCTGACCAATCACAGGCAGCCTGGGGTGGAGTGGGCGGGTCGTTTTACAGGACTGCACTGTAAAAAAAAAAGCAACATCTGCAGCCTAATGTTCAGAACAACTTTTCTAACGTTTCATTTCTTCATCTTTAACCTTAAACCTTTTCATGACCTCCTCTTTTATTCTGTAAACAAACGCCTTGAGAACAAAGCAGAGCCAGGTCCTTCTCCAGTCCTAAACTAGACACTTTATACTTTCAATACCAACTAAAACACATGGCAGCTGTGAGTGGAAAGGTGAATTTCTCCATTTGTGAGCTCAGTAAAACCATGGCCACCATGCCCCCGACACTACATGTGCATAACAAATGTGTTTTTTATTATTATTTTTTTATCAGCATTTCATGAACTGAAATACAAACACTGAGCCCTTCTACACTTGGTCATTCTGCTCCAAATACATGACAAATCAAAATCTCATTTACATGATTATGTGAAGCATTTGCAACATACACACACGATACACACACAGTGAAGCTTATTTTAGTGCTTCTGTTCAGCTCACTATAATTATATATAGACTTATTGATTGTATTTGATTTGGTTATTTTCTTTGTAAACCTTTGCACTTTGACCAAACTAAATAGTATTTCATCGTGTGTCATGTTTGTGTTGCAGCTCATGTGTTGTGCCTCAAAAACATTTCTTATATTATTGACTTTATTCTGTACTCTGATGTTTGACTTGATTTCATGAAAACATGCAGATTTGTTTATGCCTTTTAAACGTGCAGATTTTGTCTGAAACTGCAGGTTTTTTTCTTATTTTCTTTTGAACGTGTACATTTCCCTCTGTGTGATCAAATCTCGTATGTGCTTTCAAACTGTATTTTTTACAGCGCAGGAGTGTTGTGCCTGAGCCTCTTCCTGAATGGGCGTGTGTCCCCCTCCCCTCCCCCTGCATTTGGGCGTGCTCGCTGTGTACATGCGTGTGAGTGTTGTCAGGCGTGTCAGGCGTGTCAGACCTGGCCCAGTCTCTCCTTCTGTCTCTTGTCATTATTTCAACTTTTAGTCTCTGCTTCAGTGCGTTTTCAACACGACCAGGCTCATGGTAAGCACTTCCTCCTCCTCCTCTGTGTTTCCTGTGAGGACCTGCCTGCACTGTGGCTGCTCAGGCGCGCGGGTCGGTTAAGGTCGGCTCGGGTTAGTTAAGTCGGTTTAAAACGGGTCAAAGTGGGTTAACTCCACTCGTTGCTGTAGGTTGTGTTTGTCTTTGTCTCCGTCTGATGCTGAAATCTCGCTTTGTGGCCAAGATTTTTCAAAGCACAGCGACAGAACTGGCTCTGAAGAAACAAGTCCTGCTGCGAGAGTACTGCCTGGGCTGAAGTACTAGTATGTAAAGTACTGCAGTATGTCAGTGGTAGAAGTCGCAGTAGCAGTGGGGTTTGTGTACTGGAGTTTGGGAACTCTTTTCTGCTGCATTTTCTTTACACAGATGTAAAAATATGGTCAACTTTTCAGCTTTTGGCAGTAGTACTTGAAATATTAGTAGTAGTAGCTGCAGCAGTAGCAGTAGAAGTTGTAGAAGTAGCAGTAAGAGCTGATAAACGTAGCTGCTTTGATGGCACTGTTGCAGTGTTTTTACACAGTTGCAAAGAGTTGTTTGGCATAATCACCCCTAAGCCTAATGCAGTAGAACTATTTGAAGTATTTGATGCATCTGGGGTTGCAGTAGAAGTACCAGCAGTAGTGGCTGTAGAAGAATATTGACGCCTGCGGCTTCAGTGTTGCTTTTATCTCACAAATAGAAAGAAATGTACCTTTCAGTAGCTTTTTGCAGTACACAAGTACTAGTACAAGTAGCAGTATTAGTAGTAGTTGTGGTAGTAGCTGGATGCAGAGTTTCACAGATGTTGCAGTAATAATAGTGAAGTACATGTCTGACATGCTGCTACTGAGAGCGAGGAGTTTCTTTGAATAGAGAATAGAATTCTGAAAGGATTGTTGTGTTTTATTCTGAAAGGCACAGTGTGTTTTATTCTGAAAGGCACAGTGTGTTTTATTTTGCCTGTTGCCGTGGAACACAAACAGAGCTGTAAACAAAGTGCTAAAACTTCGAGTGGACTCTAAAAGAGACTGTGCCCTGGAGCGGGACACTTCCTGCCTGTCTGAGAGAATGCAATCTAACGTCATGTTTAGCAGGGCAGGGATTTCCAAAGCGGGGGTCAGGGCCCGTTTCACCTCTTCTTCTTCATGTGTTTGTAGTTTTATAAACAGTAGGATTGAGTGAATCAGGTCAAATAACAAAGAAAACAGGTTTAGGGTTTTCAGAGGAAATCATGGTAAAGTTGAGCTGTGTTTTACAAGACTAGTACTGCTACTCGTAATGCAATACTCGAGTACAGAGTAACGGACAGAAAGGTCGAGATTCTGATGTTTTAAGAAGTTGCTCGTGATGTGGAATGGGCTCTTTAACAATCATGATGTGGATGTGATCAGTGTTTTGAACGGCTCTTTTAAATGAACATATCTCCAGACTCGGCTCTCAGTAAAGAGACATGAATCCTATCTGGAAAACTAATGATATGGAACATACTTTACTTTGGTTTTACTCAAGTAGCAGTAATGATACTTCCACATAGCAGTACACGCAGTGACGTGCGGTGAGGTTTGGTGCTGGTGAGGCACATGCTATTGACTCCAATATAAAGTAAACAAAACTGCAGAAAAAAATGCAACTTGCTGTCTCTGGTATTCTCTTACTTTGAAATGGCTTTCAATAGCAACACGTTTAAACATAAAATACATTCTCACGATATTGCAAATAAAAATTAAAAGACAACATAGTGAAGGTGACCGGGACTCGTACCCCGCCCGTCCAAATGATAAGTTACTGACAATCCTGATGCTCCACGCGGGCGGGGCGTGATAGCGTCAACATTTCCACCATAAAGACTCGTCTATAAAATGTCAGTCTAATCAGTTTACTTACTCCTTTACGTTTAAACTGCCTCTCCTAAACCGTGCAGAATAATCAAACAGACTGGTTTTCACTTGTAGTCCACATGTTTTGTAGAAATGTGTAGCGCTGACACAGCGCCCCCCTCGTATCGTCAGGGCAGTGCATTGGAGGCGAGCCTCACTTCAGGCCTTTCAAAACACGATTTAAAGTCAAATGAACAGGTCGTTCTTATGTCTGATTCTTTGTCCAGGTGATAGAAAACCAACGCGCCCAACAAAAACCCATTTACAAATGTATTTTACTTTTATGGGGCGAAAAAAGCCCTGAATGAGCCGAGCTCAAGTGTGTGCGGGATGCTGGAGGCTCCGCCCTCTTACACCATATCAACAAGTGATAAAACATTTGGGTATTTTTAACCACAAGATTGATTAAAATCAGAGGAATCCCAATCATCTTAAGAGAAGGCACTTGTTTTTCTAAAGTTTATTGTGTTGTTTTCCATGATGACTGGTGAGGCCTCACCTGCCTCCCCTGACCACACGTCACTGAGTACAAGAGAGTGTGTGATGAAACTACAGTAAGAAGTACAAGTACTTCAATAGTGACAGTATATCGCTGTACTCCTGCCTCTGACTGAGTGATATCACAGGAGACTGTTTGTTAAAGGGAGGCAGTGTTTGTGTCCCATACTGAGCTCTGAGGGGGAGGAAGGTTTAACCAATCACAGCGAAGTGTGAACCTTCAGGAGAAGCAGACGCTTTAGCTGCCTCTAAAGGCCACGTACAGACACCGAGCGCTAGGGCCGTGCTCAATATATATGTTCTTTTTAATCGTTTATATAATATTAGTATGTGACAATACACGTATCGTATAGGGATACGAGAGTGAATGGGTGAGTGGTTCCTTGCTGTAAAGCACTTTGGGCCTGATGAAAGGAGAAAAACGCTGTATAATTTGGGACTCTTTGGCTCATTCTGCGTTTTTTAAGACAAAAAAAATGTTTTAAAAAGGATTTTTCTTGATATTTTCATTTACCATTTTACTCACGCAGCCTTCTCTCATTTACATATCAAATGTGTGGCCTTAAAACTGTAATATCCATGATTTCAAATGATAACTCAGTTGCCACACGTCCACAAACCGCTAAATGCTACCTTCCAGTTTGCGCTCTCTGTTCAGCATCGTCCTAATAAATTAGCTGTGATCAAATCATGATCTAGGCCAAAGATAATCATATTTTTCGCTGAATCAGATCAGTGCATTTATAAGCACCATTAAAAACAAGTTTGACCAAAGTACAACACAGACAGTAAAAACATAGTGGCACAAAAAGAAGACATTGTTTACAGTCTAAGTCACCTCTCCAAACTGGTTCAGCGCCCAGGAGAATCCTCGCTCTGAGGATCCACAGCCTGATCTGTGAGCTGTGTGACACCAGGTTAGATACAAAGACTAATAAACAAATGTTAAAATCCATTCTGCAGCAGACTAGGAAGCCAAGAGTTGGTGACATATGATCAGATCAGACTGAGCCAAAGGTTCTGAAGTTTGCAGCCCGTAATAACCTGTAGGCCTCTAATGAGGGGTCTGATACGTCATTTCTCACACAGCGATGCACTAAAGCTGCTGCCTCTGTCACATTTGTTTACTGTCATAGACTTATATTAATAGACTGTCACTGCTCACGCCTCTCCATTTACATGAATTACTCCAGAATCCATAATGCCGCTCAGTCTCACTGGATACCACTATCGATACCATGTTTCGATACCATGTTCTTGAGAAATGATTGTAGTAAAATGGTCTCATTTGTTTTAGACTTTAGACTTTATTGTCCCCGGGGGGTAATTATTTTTTACGTACACAGTGCATGTTTGACAAAGGACAGACCGAACAACAGAGAACAAACAGTATGGAGGACACTCAGCGGGGCCTGTTGTTAAGAAATTCGATGGCTGACGGGATCAGGCTTTCTCCAATTAAATGCTTTGCATTTTCAGCAGCAATATTTATAGTCAGATGCTTATACTGTACTCGGCTCTAACTACGATGAATGGTAAAAACTGTTAAAGTCTCATGACATCCACCGGATCGGCTAGAATTGAGATTTTTAATTGGTTTATACATGGTGTTTGATATTCACATGGGATAAAAACATTTTCAAGTAAAGTGTGTTAATTTCGGGGACTATGCTGGCTAAAACCCGGGACAACGGAGACTGAGACTGAGTAAAACTGGGACAAATCAGTGGTTTCGTACCAATCTATGGGATGTGGACTGAAAACTGTCCCGGGTAAACTGGGACATCTGGTCACCCTATACAATATAAACTATTTACAGACTGGATTTGGCCCCCACTGTCTTCCTGAACAGTCAGTGCTGTCACATTTAGGTGACAGCAATTCAAAGCACAGTGTTTCAAATGTACCTTTAAAATATCCATCAGTCGAGTACAATTAGCAATGTGTGACTATACAGCTGGCTTTGATATCATTTCATTTTGTTGAGAATTTTTAGAGGAAACGGCTTAATAACCCTAACCCAATGCTAACTGATACATGTAAACAAATGGGAGCCGCTATGCTATGCTAAGCTACACCATAGGAATGAATTGGCCGCTAAGCTCACGTTGGCAACACTCGCAAATGCGACAGTTTTCGGCAGCAGTAATCAGATCCTACATTTCAACAATGGCTGTATTTAGTTTTAGAACTTTATCCTGGGTTTTAATAAAATACAGAGAGTTGAGTTTAAGTTTTGCGACACACCGGAGCTGAAGTTTAGCTGAGCTGCTCTGTGCTAAACATGCACCGGAGGAAAAGACAGAAAGTATCGAATGAATATTTAGCCTCGATACTACTTTCAGTAATGATTTAGTATCGAGGATTCTTTTTCTTTCTTTTTTGACAACCTACAAGATAAGATAAGATAATCCTTTATTCATCTCACAATGGAGAAATTCATTTGTTACATTGGGCACTTAATAAGATCACTCAGGGTGTGCAAAATAGACAGGAAATGTGCAAACAATTAAGTAGTAAAAAAGAGGTATCTTATGTACAATGAGTAGGGGCAGAAATATAAACAAACAAGGAAATAAAGAATCAAATTAAAATATAATAAAAATTAGAACAGACTATAAAGAGTGGAACAACAGATCATGTTCCATAAATGGACAAAAAGGCGAGAAACGGCTCCTCCGTGAGGCGCCTCCACAGTGCTTCAGGGCCTTTCAATATAAGCCGAAAGCTAAGACTTCTAAAATAAATATGACAAAAACCAGGGTTGTTAAAAATACTGTACTCTTCTGTGCGTCACGGGAATCAGCTGTTTTTTTTAGAAACGGTCAAAGTCTTTGATTGGTGTTATAGTAAACCTTCTGGAGTCGCCCTAAGCCACTAGAGGGCGGTGTCGCAGCAAATATCAACCCCCCCCCCCCCTGAGGACCAGAGAAAAGTGCTTTCCTCGCCCATTCTTTCCTCAGCGTCGCCATGGTTACTGCCCACGTTGTGAATGGAAACTATCCACAGCAGTGTGCAGTAATAGCCCCTGAGCTCACCGGTCGTCCCGTTCGAAAGGTTTTTTTTTAGAGACATGATGCAGAGAAGTTTCTGTCTCTTCTCTGTGACATTCTGAGCTGCAGTGCCGTTACAGTTCGTCAGGGTCCCGGCGAGTGTCAGAGGTTCGTGTTCTGAGTCAGTGTGAGATGTTTTTTTTAAAATCTGAAATCACTCCTTTATTTTATCCTCAGCTCTTTCTCTCAGTCGTGCCGCTTTCACAATATTTTCTTGTTTTGTTGCACATCTGCTCCACACTCTCACATTCCTCTGGTTTCTGCAACTTTCAGGAAATATGTTTCAGTGAAGTGCCAGGCTAAACTATAATATTAGAACAGTGATGGCATATATATCTGTGGATAGGGCTGGGTACTGTTAAATGATACCGGTCTGGCAGCCAAAAATGGTTTAGATACTACTGGTATTGAAATCTTTAGATTCAAGTTTTGATGAAAAGTGAAACACAAGTTGCAAAGTGGAAAAATTGGGGAAAATGGGGAGAAAAGTTTGTTAAAGTACGGGCAAACAAGTTTCTATTCATTTTGAGCGCAAGCGACTCATCACTAATCATCACCAAAGGAAACGTTCAGTTGCAAACTACATGAAATGAGGGTGAATGCCACGAGCTGATGTCCTCTGTAAAGAACACGATTAAGACGTGTCTGACATTAGAAATGTAATATATTATCATTCACAGGGCCTGGCTGCTGACTCCTCTGCCCCAGCTCAGATTTATCTGGATTTGCTTCTATTCCAGCCCTGTTTTGTCCGGGTTTAGGGCTTTTCTTGTTTTGACAGGATTTGATGAAGAAAACCAGCTGCTGTCGATTCATGTTCATGGCTCTTTAGTTCCGCTCTGACATGTGAGTCCAGGATGATCTTTGGGTTTTGTACTATTTGTAAGTACTTTGTGTTGCGGTGGAAAAGCCTCGGACACCAGCGCGCCACTCTAACGATAATAATAACTGTGTTTGAGGATCACTCTGAGGGCTGACGGTCTGGTTATATGAGTGAGTGTGAGTGTGGTTTGGTTCGGGTGGAGCCAGTGACTCATCAGTTTCATAATCGCTGCAGACAACGCTCTGATGTTGACACAGCACAAGGCTAAAGAGGAGCTAACAGGCTAACAGCTGCTGAGCCTATGTGCTTGTGGACGGTGTAGAAAGGCCCAGAGACAGGAGCAGAAAACCACTATCAAACCTGCACTGGGACTATGTGGATGCATGAAATACTACAGTACTGTGGAAAAGTATATGCCCCTTCCTGATTTCTGTTTATATTTAACACTCTTAAATGTTTCCAAATGAGTATCACATTTATTATGGGAAAGAACAATCTAAACAGCACTGTAGTGCAGTGGTTAGCGGTCCCGGGTTCGATTCCCACCTGGATGGGGCCTTTCTGTGTGGAGTTTGCATGTTCTCCCCGTGTCTGCGTAGGTTTCCCATACCAATAAAACATGTACACTAGGCCAGGATGAATGAGAGTGTGTTTGAGAATATGCATGGGAGACGACGGATGTAAATTAGCCCAAGGCTACAATCCGGTGTGACTTGTTCATTAACAAGCACTGTCCCGACCAAATAAACAACTCAAACTTCTCTGGTCCTGTGTGAAAAAGTAAATGAACTTAATAACTGGCCCTTTGCAGCACTAACTGAGGTGAAGCGTTTCTGATAACTGGTGATGAGTTTGTCACATCGCTTGCCCTGCTGCATAACCCAAGAGCACTTGAGTTTGAGGGCTTGACCTGATGGCCGGACATTCTCCTCCAGGGGTTCCTGGTCGACTGTAGAATTGATTATTCCATCAATGACAGCAGGGCCCCAGACCGTCACACTGACACCTCCATGTGTGACTTTTGTCTTTGGCGTTCTTTTTATCTTATATAAAAAATATATTTTTATTTTTATTTTATGCTGCAGTTTTTTTTTTTACACCAGATAAACGAGTCGCAGAATGTGCGACAACAAGTTCAACTTTTGTCTCATCAGGACATTTCTTTAAAAGTCAGGATGTTTTTTGGCAAATGAGTATAGGGCAGGGTACTGTTAAACAATACCAGTGTGATATCAGAAAAAAGTTTAGGTACAACCAACATTGAAAATAAGTGAAAGCAGTTACTAAAACAATCATCTTCTCTTAAGATCCAAGTTTTGATGCTGTTGGTCCAGGGACAGGATTATAGGAAGTGACTTGGTTGTTTCGACTCAAATAAATGATTTTTTTCCACCCATTTTTTAAATTATTTTGAACAATGTTTGCCCCAATTTTCTCTAGTTTTCCTTATTTTTTCTCTAATTTTTACTAATTTTATTAGTAAAAATTAGTAAAAATTGTTTCCCCTATTTACCCCCATTTGTTCCTACAATTTCTACAAATTTTCCCCCAAATTCTTCCCCATTATTCACATATTTCCTGACCTTGGAGATGAACCCGATGTTGTAAATGTGCAGATCTTCCACACATTATTGTTCTGTTTCCTCTGGGTTCTTTGTCGACCTCCTGGCTGAGTCCTCGTTGCACTCATGGAGTCATTTCGCATTATAGGTTTTGTTGTGAGGTTTTGTAGCCTACTTTATTTGTCTGACGGGTCTAACAGTGATATTTTCTTGATTGGGGGGGGGCTCTAGTGCCTCTTCAGCGTTTTAGGAGAAGAAATGTGTATGTCTCAAATGTCTTTAGCTCATAAGCTGCTGTTTGTTTACTTTTAAAAAGCTGCTTCTTCAGGACCATATGGACTGTCTGCAGTAAAAAAAAAAAAGAATCCACCAAACCTCCACAAAAACAAGACATACAAAAGTATCCAGTAAAACAATGTAGAACACAGAAACCATAAATGCAGTTTTCTTCTGTACCAAGAGAGGGAAGTTGCTGCTTGTTTACACGTCCCTATGAAATGTAAATACAGAAAAGAAACCTGAATACAGTGCCTCTCGAAAGTACTAATACACCTTGAACTTCAGTTTTACTGAAAGTTCACACACAAGTAACAGACAACTGTGAAGTGAAAGCAAAATGATACATGATTCTGTTATTTTACAAAAAATAGAAAAGTGAAAAGTGGGGCTTGCATAAGTATTCATACAGCTTGAAATAATACTTTGTGGAACCCCCTTTTGCTGCAATAACAGCAGCAAGTCTTCTGGGGTATGACTCTACAAGGTTTGCACATGTAGAGACTGACATTTTAGCCCATTCCTCTTTACAAAACAACTCAAGCTCTGTCAAATTAGAAGGAGAGCGTTTGTGAACAGCAGTTTTCAGGTCTTTCCACAGATTTTCAATAGGATTTAGGTCAGGACTTTGACTGGGCCATTCTAACACATTAATATGTTTGTTTTTAAACCATGCCATTGTAGATTTAGCTTTGTGTTTAGGGTCATTGTCCTGCTGGAAGGTGAATCTCCGCCCCAGCCTCAATTCTCTTGCTGACTCCAGCAGGTTTTCCTCCAAAATGTCTCTGTATTTGGCTCCATCCATCTTCCCAACTATTCTTACAATCTTCCCAGTCCCCGCTGAGGAAAAGCAGCCCCATAGCATGATGCTCCCCCACCATATTTGACACTGGGATGGTGCACTTCAAACGGGATTTCTTATGGCCTCCTTTTCAATAATGGCTTTCTTCTTGCCACTCGTCCATACTATAAGTACGACTTATAGTTGTCCCATGTACAGATTCCCTCAGCTCAGCGGCAGTACGTCACAGCTCCTCCAGAGTTATCTTGGGGCACTTGGTTACATTTCTGACCAGTGCTCTCTTGGTCTGTTAGTTTAGGTGGACGGCCGTGTCTTGGTAAGTTCACAGTGGTGCTATACTCTTTCCATTTCTGAATGATGGATTGAACAGTGCTCCGTGAGATGTTCAAATCTTGGGAAATCTTTGTATAACTTAACGCTGCTTTAAACTTCTCCACAGCTTTATCCCTGACCTCTCTGGTGAGCTCCTTGGCCTTCATGATGTTGTTTAGTGACCAATACACTCTGACCATAGCTCTGAGGCCCTCACAGAACAGCTGGAATTATACTGAGAGTAGATTACACACAGGTGGCCTCTATTTAATGGTTAGGCAAGGTGTGAACATTCTGCAGTCATTAGGAATGTTATAAAGGCAATTTAATGCACTCCGAAAATGCTGTATGAATACTTATGCACGCCCCACTTTTCACTTTTCTATTTTTGAAAATAACAGAATCATGTATCATTTTGCTTTCACTTCACAGTTGTCTGTTACTTGTGTGTGAACTTTCAGTAAAAAATTCAAAATAAATCTTTGTTTATGGTTGTAAACATGACAAGATGTGCAAAGGTTCAAGGTGTATTAGTACTTTCGCAAGGCACTGTACATAACTGTTGGGTCTTGTAAGTTCCATGCCTTTGTGAATGAAACACTCCCTGTGGCCGCGCCCACTGCTCCTGTCGGGGAGCGTGTGAGCGTGTGCTCGTGGTCAGCTGCTCTGGCTCTGGGTGGAGCAGGAGCAGAGTCCTCTCTGTCACAGAGACAAAGGAGGAACCTGAAGCTACAGAACCTGTTTGTTTGTGCTGCTGTGGTTTGAATCATTTGGTTTTGGGGCGATGAGCCTGGTTAACGCTGCCTTCAATCTGCCTGATTGATCCAATAATTGACTTTAGGCTTTTACAAGCAGACCGCCTTACTGTTTAACATGGGGTCAAAAGTCATGATTTGGCTTCCTCACAAATTCCAATTGTGGCCCAGTTCAATATGTGGAAAATCTGGTCACCGTGATATAATGTTGATACCCAGGTAGTAGTAGCAGATTCTAAACTTTAGAACTTTAGAATCTACAGTGTTTAGATAGATGCTCTGTGATTCCATGCCAGACTTATTTTAGTCACGTGGCTATCCCCCAGGGGTACTCTCTGAATGTTGGGGAAACTCCTCCAGAAGAGGGCGCTCTCCACATAATGTATACATACTTTGATCAAGAATACGTTTGCCTAAAGTCTAAAAGTAACATAACTTCCTTGACTCATCATTTTAGCCGTTTATGCATTTAAATGTATCAAAATAAAAATTGCTGATCAAATCACAATATTTGTCAGAAAAATCGCAAGTAGGTTTTTTATCAAAAACGTGCAGCCCTAGCAAGCACACACTGTCTCGGGGGCGTCAACAAAATAATTTGGTCATTGTCTTTGTTGATGAAAACAAAACTGTTTTGTGGCATATTGTGATAGAGATATTTGCAGAAGTTCATATTGACGTAGGATATTTTGTGACATTAGGGATGTCAAAATTTAAAACAAAATTGTCACAGTTATTGTGAAGAAATATTGCAATATTTACGATGATTGAAATCAAGAAATGAAATGGTGAGTATTCCTCAAATCCTTTACAGTAACTAAACAACTGAACAGACCTATCAGCTCATGCGCTCACACACTGAACGTAAATAAAACAGTGGAAATGTGCTTGACTAAAACCAGACAACTGAAGACCTTCCTTACATCTACATTAACCAGAGTCAAATCAAAGTGGTGGAGGGATTTAAACATTTAGGCTTTGTTTTGGACATTTAGCTGTAAAAGCATGTTAAAAGTTTCTAACATGTTACGGTTTGTCTGACTTTAGCTTTGTTTCAATGCTTTAATGTTCGTACAGTTCTGTGAGGAAACTACCATTGTGATAGTAGACTTTACAAACCATTAATTTCAACACATCAGAAATACCCTCGTGAAGCTGTAAGAATGTTTTGGAAGCCATGCTAATTCCTCATATTAATGATTGAAATTCGTGTTGGTCCCAGGCGAGTGAGACGACAATAAACCTCTAAAATGTCTTTATAATCAAGCCGTTAAAGTCACTGTCTGATCCCAGTAAATATAATACCCTAAACTTTGACCATTTAATTGTCTGTTCCAATGTGCGGACGACCAGGAGCTCCACTGACTGCAGAGTAAGGACAAAACGTAGCTCAGCCTTTGCACAAACGACCTTCTCATTCAAAGGCATCAAAGCAAACTCCCACAGAGTCTGAAACTTTCCTCAGATCTGAAGGAAAAGTGCTGTGGGAAAAGCAGTGGTGTCAGCGCTGAAAACTGTGAGCGTAATTATGACTTCAGTGATGTTTTATTGTAATCTTTTTAACATGATTACACTGTAGCTGTAACGGGTGAATGGTTGAATCAATTAATGAATTTATTTGAGTGCTTAAATACATTTTATATTGTACATTTTGCTCAGGGGTGGCAGTTGGAAAATAGCCCATCTAAATCTAGATGATTTATAATTAATTTATTTTGCACATTGTCCCTAAACGTTCACTTCATTTTCCCATGACATAACCGACACAGAGCAGCACACGGTTCTTTTGGGCCTCCTACAGGTGCACACTGTCATTGTGTCCTTGGGCAAGACACATTGCTGTGTGAATGAGAGTGTGAATGTGTGACTGGTTCGTTGCTGTAAAGCGCTCTGAGTCCAATGAAGGTAGAAAAGCACTTTATAAATTGAGACCATTTACCATTTGCTCTTCCAATATTCTATCATTATTTAACCTGCCACTGACCTCATGTGTTCTGGGCTGGATTTAACACTCTTCACCACCGTTTGGCATCAATATGATCCGGCTCATGAGACAGCGGTTTACCGTGGGTCCTAAAGTGATTACAAGGAAAGTACCGTGAGCTTTAAAAAACGCAGTAATTATAAAACATCCCTATGTGACATATGGTACAGCCTTATGGGTCAGGCCTCTGTGAATCTGCCTCTAATGTCAGGGTTACACTGTGACCTCACTGTCATGCCCCGCTCCAGTGTGACTGTGGTGTGTGTGGACTCTCGGTCGTCCAGCTGCGTGGTGTGACCCGGGTCTCATGATAAACCTGTCACATGACTTCCTCTGACTTCCTGTAAATGGTTTATCATTGCCGTGGTGACTTGTCTCATAGGGCCTAATGTCTGCAGGTGTAGTCCCAGAGTGTTTGTCCTTTTGGTCACACCGTCCCCGACATCAGACACTGCTGCTGTAGTACTTGTACTCGTGGCCTACTCTGTCAGTTGTATTTGCAGTATTAGTACTTCAGACCATGTGAACATCACTGCAGTATAAGTACTCTGAGGTGTGACTTGTCTGATGTTCTGTTCTTGTGTTTCAGTCTCACTCGGGGGCCACGCCTAAACCTGCCGCTCCAGTCGCCACCTTGGAGGTAAAAATACTTCAGTCTGCAGTATTCTGTGTACTACACCTCTTGACCCTCAGTATCTGCAGTACTCCTGTGTACTTCCTTCCTGTTCCTGCTCTCTGATTACTTAGCGAGTATTTGTCTGTAGTACTGTCCCTCTTTCTGTCCTCCATAAACTACGGCCTCACAGCTGTTTGTAAACTTGTTCTGACCTGAACTTTCCTCATGATTTTTTCTGGACACGACACAGGTTCAATTTGTCGTCAGAAAAGTTAGACTTGGCAGTGTTTGTGTGGCACCAGGGCAGCTGTGGCTATAATAGTAGCTTACCACAACCAAGTATAGAGTGAATGAATAATGTTGTAAAGCGTCTTTGAGTGTCCAGAAAAACACTATATAAACCAATGCATTATTATTATTATTATTATTATTATTATCATTATTATTATTATTATTATTATTATTAAAGCTAAAATACTGTAGTTATTGTTCATATCCAATCACTTGTTGTGACGCTGCTTTTTCTCCACTTTTTATACTGTTTTTAGTGAATTTTCCCGAACTCTATTGGTTCAGTTAGGCTATCTGATATTTGGATATTCGTTTTTTCCGGTATCGGCTCTGATATCCGATACCAGTATCTGATCGGTGCATACCTAGTGAGTTAAATGCTCTGCCTGTGCTTTCTGCGATAATGATTCGCTGTATCTCATGGATGATCAGCTGTTTCTGCCTGGATTCTCATTGGACTGCAGAGCGCAGACAGTCGTGAATATTAGGACGGTTTTCTTCAAATTTAAAGTGTCTTCTTGGAGATTACACATTTAAATCTGTGCCATGTCCACAGTCTGTGCTTTTTTACAGAGATGCTCTGGACACAGTCTGCAACTTCGGCAGAACTGGTGCTTCAGGAAATTCTGAGCCTCCTCCCTTTACAAACAAACAAACTGGATCTTTACTTGATCAAACGCGTCCAGGCCTTAAACGAGAACTCATTTTCACCACGAGTCCCCATCCAAACTGGATCTGGGAAAACGAATGCAACAACAACTCCATGTAAATAAATGTGTGATGTTGCGGAAGTTTGTCCAAACATCACCAAGGTCAGACGCCATGACCTTTTGATCAGTCTGTGCATCAGACCGTCACAGTGAGAGGAGTTCATCTGAGGAACACACTTCACCAAGAAATCACAGTCAGGGATGATCACAGCGTTCAATAAACACATACAACCCACAATATTGAAGTATCTCAAACAAATGCATTTTAAATATTCCGTACGTATTGTAAATACATTATAAATATCATATCAACAAGCACACAAAGGATAACCACTCTGCCATATACAGTACCTTGCGAAAGTACTAATACACCTTGAACTTTTGCACATTTTGTTATGTTTACAACCATAAACATAAAGATTTTATTTTGAATTTTTTACTGAAAGTTCACACACAAGTAACAGACAACTGTGAAGGGAAAGCAAAATGATACATGATTCTGTTATTTTACAAAAAAATAGAAAAGTCGGGTGTGCAAGTATTCATACAGCATGACTTAATACTATGTGGAATTCCCTTTTTCTGCAATAACAGCAGCAAGTCTTTTGGGGTATGACTCTACAGGTCAGGACTTTGACTGGGCCATTCTAACACATTAATATGTTTGTTTTTAAACCATTCCATTGTAGATTTATCTTTGTGTTTAGGGTCATTGTCCTGCTGGAAGGTGAATCTCCGCCCCAGCCTCAATTCTCTTGCTGACTCCAGCAGGTTTTCCTCCAAAATGTCCCTGTATTTGGCTCCATCCATCTTCCCAACTATTCTTACAATCTTCCCAGTCCCCGCTGAGGAAAAGCAGCCCCATAGCATGATGCTCCCCCCACCATATTTGACACTGAGGATGGTGCACTCAGGACGATGAGCAGTGTTAGGTTTGCTCCATACATAACGTTTTGCATTTGGGCCAAAAAGTTCAATTTTTGTCTCATCTGACCAAAGCACCTTCTTCCACATGGTAGCTGTGTCCTCCATATGACTTCTAGCAAACTTCAAACGGGATTTCTTATGGCCTCCTTTCAATAATGGCCACTCGTCCATGAAGGCCAGATTTGTGTAGAGTACGACTTATAGTTGTCCCATGTACAGATTCCCCCAGCTCAGCGGCAGTACGTCGCAGCTCTTCCAGAGTCATCTTGGGGCACTTGGTTACATTTCTGACCAGTGCTCTCCTTGTTCGGTCTGTTAGTTTAGGTGGACGGCCGTGTCTTGGTAAGTTCGCAGTGGTGCTATACTCTTTCCATTTCTGAATGATGGATTAAACAGTGCTCCGTGAGATGTTCAAATCTTGGGAAATCTTTGTATAACTTAACGCTGCTTTAAACTTCTCCACAGCTTTATCCCTGACCTCTCTAGTGACCAATACACTCTGACCATAGCTCTGAGGCCCTCACAGAACAGCTGGAATTATACTGAGAGTAGATTACACACAGGTGGCCTCTATTTAATGGTTAGGGCAAGGTGTGAACATTCTGCAGTCATTAGGAATGTTATAAAGGCAATTTAATGCACTCAGAAAATGCTGTATGAATACTTATGCACGCCCCACTTTTCACTTTTCAATTTTTTGTAAAATAACAGAATCATGTATCATTTTGCTTTCACTTCACAGTTGTCTGTTACTTATGTGTGAACTTTCAGTAAAAATTCAAAATAAAATCTTTACGTTTAGGGTTGTAAACATGACAAAATGTGCAAAAGTTCAAGGTGTATTAGTACTTTCGCAAGGCACTGTATCTTTAACAATACACCCATTTTCTACATTGGCGCCTCCACAGGCGTTGATGCTACGCTACAATAGGCTACACCAGACCACGGCTCTTTGTTGATCAGAACTGTGTAATAAATTATCAGTTCAACAAGCACAAGACAGAGAGCACTTTATATGTAGGTGATGGTTTTAAACACTGATCCAGCCACTAAAGTAAGCTCCTGTCAGGTGTGTTGGAGTAATAGTGTGGCGCTTTGCAGGACAACGGCAGTAGTCCATTAGTAACTAATGTGGGGTGACCAGATTTTCTACATAGAAATTGTGACATTTTCCGCAACGTTGGATGGCAAAACTGTTCGTAAAAGTCCAATCAGCATTATGGTGATATGGTGAATTGGTTCAGTGGCGACAGATTTGTGTTTGACGCTCACATTCAAAAGTCATTACGCTTTAGAAGAAAATGCTGCTTTGGGCGTGGCACTGGCAAAAAATGGGACACCTGGGACAGAAGTTGTGTAAAACTGGGACAAATCAATGGTTTTGGCAACGTGATCGTTTTATACACTTTCAACAATCAGCGATGATACATTTGAAAGAAAAGGATGAAAACTGAAGCCAAGGTCTGATAACGAGCTTCTTGCACTCGTTACCACCAAGCTCTATGAAGCCAGGAAGGGTCTGGCCAAGGCAGAATGACAGACGTTGATGTCGCTCATTTCTTCATTGGGGGTCAAACACCGCGTTTCCCGAAAGATGATTTCCAACAGCAGGCTCTTAATGACTCATCCTGCTGGACACTGTTCCTTTGGCCTCCTTCAGTCCTCGCCTCAGCGTTCTGACCTTTCACACAGACACCGCTCTTCTCTACAGCGGCGGTGCTCAGTTTGTCAGTCTTTCCCTCAGCGCTCTGACTCTTTCACTCTGACACCGCTCTTCTCCTCAGCGGCGGTGCTCAGTTTGTCAGTCTTTCCCTCAGCGCTCTGACTCTTTCACTCTGACACCGCTCTTCTCTACAGCGGCGGTGCTCAGTTTGCCCGGACGTCTCCGCTCTGTTTTTCCTGATGTCCTTTTGACTTTCAATCTTTTCTCAGCAGCAGAAAACCTCGGGCGGATCCAACATGGCATCCAAGCCCTCAGCCACCGGAAGTGCCGCGACAGCCACAGGAAGTGCGGCTAAGGTTAGAAGCGGGAGTGGGTGTGGTCTTTGGTTATGCTTTTAGACCTCTCCTTTTGGGTTTCGGTGTAGCCTCCTCCTCCAGTTTCAGCAGCTTCTCTCAGAACGCTCAGAGGAAGTTGCAGGAAGATATTTTTACTTCTTCAAATCCTTTTTTATTTTGCTCCAAGTTTTAATGTCAGAGTAAAAACTGTCCTTTTACGATGTTTATTTGATGCCATTAAGTGGACTTGGGATTTTGTCTGAAGTCAGTCCAACATGCATGGCCACGCTCCAGCGTGTTTACCAGGATTTTTCATTCACAAATAATGACATGATTGGTATCTACGTGATGCACGGAATCCCCCCCGACAACACTCTGTAATCCAAATTTGGTAATTCCTTTTGTGGAAGACGCCAGCTGCCAAAGTCCGCAGGGATATATGTGCGTGCAAATGTGCAGACGTTACTAAACTTTAGGGTCATTGTCTCCAAATGAGGTTTTCATTCAACTCTTTAACAACATCTCCACTATAGTTCAGACTCCACACTTTACAGGCTCGCACTCAACATTAGGAAGATTTTTTTCATGATTTCTTTAAATACCTAATTCCTGACAGATCTATCGAGCTTTGAACCCAAAAACACAGAACTTTTGCTGATTTATTCACTAATAAATAGTTTATTCAAAAGCCAAACAAGAAAATCCCTCTGAGCAAAATGCAATGCATGTGGAAAGTATTCACACCCCTACACTTTCCCCACATTTTGTTATGTCACAGCCTCATTCCAAAATGAATTAAATTATTTATCTATTTATTTTTCTCATCAGTCTCCACACAATACCCTATAATGACGATGTGAAAAATGTTTCTTAGAATGTTTTGCAAATGTATTCAAAATAAAACTCGGAATGGAATATTGCATGTGCATAATGGCGGGTGTACACTGTGCGATTTTGGCCGTCTGCGACGTACGATCACTAGTCGTGAGAGGAAACTTAGGTTGTAAGTAACAGGGCCAAAGATTTTAAATAGAACCGCCGTACGACCAAAGACGAGCTATAACCGACATCAGGCAGTGTCTGATATTTTGGATGGCTAGTCGTAGAGTGTGCCATCTTTTACAGAGAGGAGCGAGAGATCCTCTCTGTAAACTGCTACGACAAAACTTTGATCGTAGCTACGATTGTCTCTTTGAACAATCTCAGAGTGGAAACGAGTGCAGCTCACGATTTTACCATCCCCACGTTGTGCAATGTGACATCTGAAAATCTTAAAAGACAAAAAAAAAATCGCACAGTGTACACCCGCCATAAGTATGCACACCCTTTGCGCTGACACTGTTTCTACTGGTCGTCCTTGAGATGTTTCTACAACTCTCTTGGAGTCCACCTGTGCTAAATTACATGGATTGGACTTGATTTGGAAAGACACACACCTCTCTATAAGGTCCCACAGCTGACAGTGCACGTCAGAGCAGAAACTAAACCCCGTAGTCAAAGAAACTGAACCTCCAAAATAGGTTTGTATCAAGGCACAGATCTGGGGAAGGTGTTGAAGATCACAGTGACCTCCATCATTCATAAATGGAACAAGTTCAGAACCACCAGGACTCTTCCTAGAGCTGGTCGCCTGCCCAAACAGAGCCATCAGTTTCCCAGATCTGTGCATCGATACAAACCTGTCTCTGAGGTCTATAGACAGTTCCTTTGACTTCAGGCCTTAAGTTTCTGGTCTGACGTGCTTTGTCAGAAAACTTGCTGTACATATTTATGTCAGTAATATACAGTAAAAGTTTCATCTCGCGCAGCGTCTAACCTTAGCCATCTCTGTGTCCGTTGTGTTGTGTCTAAATCTCTGTGTCCGTTGTGTTGTGTCTAAATCTCTGTGTCCGTTGTGTTGTGTCTAAATCTCTGTGTCCGTTGTGTCGTACTAACAGACTAACCTCTCTGGTCCCGACATGACGCTGTTTTCTCCCAAAGGCTGGTCCAAGGTAAAAAAATATTCCACCGCCGTCGACCCATCGTCAGCTCTGCACCTTCGACTACATCATTTCACACATATTTGGTCTTTTTATTTTGTAGAGATCTTAAATCCTTTTCTGTGTTTGAAATGTGTGTACGGAATGGAAATGGAATACTGTGTTTCTGTCATGTCCGCCTTTCCAGAGCGGTTCTGCTGCTGCTCAGGTGAAGACCACCACAGCTCCAGCCTCGGTCTCCACACCCGCACAGCCCAAAGACTCTGCCGCCAAGGTAGAGGAGGAACGACCCGCTGTAAACCTGATGCCCTAACCCTCATGTATCCAGGCTTATGGGCTGTTTCCGATTGGATACGAACCTTCTCCCTTGGGTCTTGCCTGTGCACGTTGACTCTGCAGTTCTTTAGGTTTCTATGCATCTGCTTTTGCGACTTTTGAAGACATTAAATTCTTTGGTGACACTTTTCATGGGTACACACGCTCACGGGCCTAGTTTCCATGTGTCATTTGAAATCCGTCATTATCCCATACCATCCTGCTGTTGGAAACCATCTTTCTTTTTCTCCTGTACCATCCTGCATTTAGAAATCCTCCTCTAATTGGCTGTACCATCCTACTTTAGTTGGAGTTTAGCCAGACTTTAACCAGACTTTTAGCCAGACTTTAGTCGGACTTTCACCAAGTCTGATTAAAGATTAAAGACTGATTAAAAACTTTAATCACACTTTTGTTGGACTTTAGCTCGACTGTAGCCAGACTTTAGCCAGACGTTAGCCGGACTTTAGTTGGACTTTAACCAGACTTTAGCCGTACTTTTTGGGCACACGCATATAGTTTATCATGTGACATTTAAAATCCATCATTATGCCTTACCATCCTGCGCATATGAAACATATTTCTTCCTCTCCTGTACCATCCTGCATTTGGAAATCCTCCTCTTGGCTGTACCATCTTACTTTAAGGGAAAATAAACATCTCCTCAACCTTCCAATGTAAAAAACCTGCTTTTACCTGACCCTGTTGGAGAGTAACCGGTGGATTTCTGCGTTTTAGTCGACGACGACCGCCACCTCCACCTCCGTCAAAGTGGATCCTGTGAAAACGGTTAAACCAAGTACTGCAATGACAACAAATACATCCACAAGTACTGCAACTACTACCAGTACTACGACCGCAAGGAGTGGAACTGGAGCAGCGAAGACGTCCACAGCAGCGACTAAAGCGGCGAAGCCCCAGGTACGACTGCAGCTCTGGTGAGGACAGAGAGGTTAGCCCGGGGCTCATGTGCTGCTGGTAGAGTGGTTAGCCTGGGGCACATGTGCTGCTGGTAGAGTGGTTAGCCCGGGGCACATGTGCTGCTGGTAGAGAGGTTAGCTCGGGGCTCATGTGCTGCTGGTAGAGAGGTTAGCCCGGGGCTCATGTGCTGCTGGTAGAGAGGTTAGCCCGGGGCTCATGTGCTGCTGGTAGAGAGGTTAGCCCGGGGCTCATGTGCTGCTGGTAGAGTGGTTAGCCCGGGGCACATGTGCTGCTGGTAGAGAGGTTAGCTCGGGGCTCATGTGCTGCTGGTAGAGAGGTTAGCCCGGGGCTCATGTGCTGCTGGTAGAGAGGTTAGCCCGGGGCTCATGTGCTGCTGGTAGAGAGGTTAGCCCGGGGCTCATGTGCTGCTGGTAGAGTGGTTAGCCCGGGGCACATGTGCTGCTGGTAGAGAGGTTAGCTCGGGGCTCATGTGCTGCTGGTAGAGAGGTTAGCTCGGGGCTCATGTGCTGCTGGTAGAGAGGTTAGCCCGGGGCTCATGTGCTGCTGGTAGAGAGGTTAGCCCGGGGCTCATGTGCTGCTGGCAGAGTGGTTAGCCCGGGGCACATGTGCTGCTGGTAGAGTGGTTAGCCCGGGGCACATGTGCTGCTGGCAGAGTGGTTAGCCCGGGGCTCATGTGCTGCTGGTAGAGTGGTTAGCCCGGGGCACATGTGCTGCTGGTAGAGAGGTTAGCCCGGGCTCATGTGCTGCTGGTAGAGAGGTTAGCCGGGGGGGGGGGCTCATGTGCTGCTGGTAGAGAGGTTAGCCCGGGGCTCATGTGCTGCTGGCAGAGTGGTTAGCCCGGGGCTCATGTGCTGCTGGTAGAGAGGTTAGCCCGGGGCACATGTGCTGCTGGTAGAGAGGTTAGCCCGGGGCTCATGTGCTGCTGGTAGAGTGGTTAGCCCGAGGCTCATGTGCTGCTGGTAGAGAGGTTAGGCCGGGGCACATGTGCTGCTGGCAGAGTGGTTAGCCCGGGGCTCATGTGCTGCTGGTAGAGTGGTTAGCCCGGGGCTCATGTGCTGCTGGTAGAGTGGTTAGCCCGGGGCTCATGTGCTGCTGGTAGAGTGGTTAGCCGGGGCCATGTGCTGCTGGTAGAGTGGTTAGCCCGGGCTCATGTGCTGCTGGTAGAGAGGTTAGCGGGGCTCATGTGCTGCTGGTAGAGTGGTTAGCCCGGGGCTCATGTGCTGCTGGTAGAGAGGTTAGCCCGGGGCTCATGTGCTGCTGGTAGAGAGGTTAGCCCGGGGCTCATGTGCTGCTGGTAGAGAGGTTAGCCCGGGGCTCATGTGCTGCTGGTAGAGAGGTTAGCCCGGGGCTCATGTGCTGCTGGTGGGCCGGTAGGCTGCTGGCAGAGTGGTTAGCTCGGGGCTCATGTGCTGCTGGTAGAGTGGTTAGCCCGGGGCTCATGTGCTGCTGGCAGAGTGGTTAGCCCGGGGCTCATGTGCTGCTGGCAGAGTGGTTAGCCCGGGGCTCATGTGCTGCTGGTAGAGAGGTTAGCTCGGGGCTCATGTGCTGCTGGCAGAGTGGTTAGCCCGGGGCTCATGTGCTGCTGGCAGAGTGGTTAGCTCGGGGCTCATGTGCTGCTGGCAGAGTGGTTAGCTCGGGGCTCATGTGCTGCTGGTAGAGAGGTTAGCCGGGGCTCATGTGCTGCTGGTAGAGAGGTTAGCCCGGGGCTCATGTGCTGCTGGCAGCACTTGTTTGTTCCAGCCTTTGCAATGGTGGAGTCATGAGTTTAATTCCTGTTCAGATAAAGAGCAATGGTTTGTTAGAGCTAATGAATATTATTGATGAATGGAGATGTTTCCAGGAGACAGCAGAGTTTGGAGTGAAACCTCTGTCTCTGTAGGTCCAGGTCCAGGTTCCTCCCAAAGCACCAGAGTCCAAACAGGTACAGTCTAGACCTGGACTTTAACCAGACTTAAGCCAGACTTTAGTCGGACTTTAGTTGGACTTCAACCAGGCTGTAGTCGGACTTTAACCAGGCTTTAGTTAGATTTCCTCTATGCCCCCTGCTCTTCTTCTGCACATGTGTGTTGCTGATATTTCTGTCGTGTTTTTGTACAGACTGGTCTTCCTCTGGACCCTCTGGATGCGCTGGCCTCCTCTTTACCCTCCGAGGCCCCCAAACGCCCGGAGCCCAAGTACAGCGGCCCCAAGGTCACAGAGGTAACGCTGAGTAAACGAGTGTCTGTGCAGACAGGACGGAGCTGCAACTACCGTATTCTCTGTGAAAGACAAACTGGTCTGAGCCTTGAAGCCCTTAAGCAAATCCATTTCTGTACCACAGACTAAAAACAACTTTGTATTTGTGCTTAGCTGGCACAACGGCCAAGGATCAATTGTTTGGTAGGTTTTTTGGCCTATGAGTCACTAAGAGTTAAATTACACACAAATATCAAGTATTTTTTTCTGAATACAAAGTTCCATAATGCACCTTTAGAGGCACTTGATTTTTTTTTTCTTTTTTCTAGTTGTGGAACTATTTTTCCCCCTCTTTTAGTATACTGTAAACTTAGACACTTTATGAAATTGATACAAATTCTTTATCATAAACTTTCAGGCTGGTTTTCTAGCATTTCTGCGAAAGTTACCCCTGCAACTTGTGAAAAGTTAGGAATAACTTTGGACACAACATTTTTATTTGGTTCTTTCCGCTTTCATTGTGTGTAATTTAAAAAAAGGTGGTATATGGCCTTTAAATGTAAGGGGCAATTCAACAAATAGATTTTAGATTCAAAATGTTCTCTTTGCTACATCACTTATTTATTCTGCTGATTATGAGATATCCATTTCCATTTGAAAGCATCATTGGGCCAGTGTTCACTACTGACACCTACTGGTAAAAAACAAATCCTAGAGAACAGCTTGTAGTGGCTTTAACTGTAGTCATTACGGTCGGACCTCCCTCCTGTCTGTGTGCGACACGTACGTGTGTGTGTGTTGTGTGTGGAGTGTGCATGTGCATGTGCATGTGTTTGTGCTTGTGCTGATGTTGTGCTATTGAGCAGGTCGTGACATCAGAAAAGGGCGTTCGAGTGGGAGAAAGAGAGGATACTTTACCTCCAGGATACAGACTCCAGGACATGGTCAGTTTGACATCATCTGCACCTTCAGAGGAGACCACAGGGAATCCTCTGGACCTTCAGAGGAGACCACGGGGAATCCTCTGGACCTTCAGAGGAGACCACGGGGAATCCTCTGGACCTTCAGAGGAGACCACGGGGAATCCTCTGGACCTTCAGAGGAGACCACGGGGAATCCTCTGACTCAGGAGACCACGGGAATCCTCTGCTCTTCTTTACACTCAAACCTCCATCCTCTTTGGTCTTCCTCTAGGCCGCATGTTTCCTACTGTTCCTCCTCTGCCCCATCACGAGGGCTGGGTACCGTTACCGATACCTGTACTTTAACAATACTTGGTTTTCGATACCGATACCTAAACGATACTTTTTCCAATACCTATACTAAATATTTGTCACAAGGAACCATAAAAAACTAATGTTCAATTTCATTCCTTTTCCTTCCATTTCTTTTACATTTGTTTTTTCATCCCCCCCCCCCCCCCCCAATTTTCCAAAGTTTTCCTCAACTTTTCAAAATGTTTCCCAATTTTTGTCTACTTTTTGATTTTTCCATTTTTATTCACCTTGTGTTTTTTTACTTTTAAATTGTGTCTTGACTAAAAGCATCATACCTTGGATCTAATGATGACTTTTATTTATATATATATATATATATATATATTTTTATTAGGGCCGGGACTCGATTAAAAAAATTAATCTAATTAATTAGAGGCTTTGTAATTAATTAATCGAAATTAATCGCATATAAATATTTGACTTGAGAACAGTGAGAAGCATTGGCGTAGCCACGGGTGTGCCAGGGTGTGCCAGTGCCACCCACAGAGCCAGCTGGCACACCCAAAAACGGAATGCATTATTTTTTTTATTTTTTTTACATATAACGTAAATCCTAATGGCCTGTATTACACGTAGCTGGCGGAGGCAAATAAAAGCTGGTCTCTCAAACAGGTCGGGGTTGTTATTAGAAACTATAGCGGTAGAAATGTTTCCCATGTTCGGAATTTGTCTCATGTAAACGATAACTCACGTGCAGGATGTAAACAAACGGGAACCCAGGCCGAGAGAGGGAACGCTGCTGCGGAGCGGAGCTGATCCAAGCGTAACTTTGAGACAGATTTAGCCACTTTTCAAACCTTCTGTGACTATAAACAGGGCAAGCAAGAAATGTTGTGTGACCCTCCAGGGTTTTAATAAAGTCCTCAAAGCCCATCCAGCTGCTCCGTGTGCAGGTAAGTTCCACACCTCAAAGTAACTCCTCCGATCGGCGCGAGCGTCTCGTCTTCTCTCGGGTCTGTTTTATGATCGATCACAAACACAAACGCTCCGTCTAAACTCGCCTTTACACCAGATAACAACAAATAATCCGGTCCACGGTAAAAAAAAAAAAAAAAAAAGAAAGAGAAACCTGCAGTGACATTGATGTCAATGTTCCGCTAACAGCAACGAAACGCTTCCTGTTGTCCCTACAAAATAAAAAGTGTCAATGTTCCGCTGGGAGAGTGTGTGCAATGTTAATTAATAAAGGAACCTAATATTTTAGGTTCAAAGGACACAAATCTCGTTTTTCTTCATTCTACTGGTCGTCCGTTTTGCTCAAATAAAAATAAAAGCTATCTCTAATTTTGGCCTGGTTCCAATAAAGGCCTGGTCCTCGATGTGCTTGAGTAAATAAAGGCCCCGGCCTATATTAGAGGATTTACGGTATGTAGCTTTTCCTAACATGTTTGATAACCAGTCGATCAATTTGTAAAAATTGCCACCAGGCGATGCGTTGCGACACCTGCACTGGGCATGTTAACTCGATCAATCAATAAAAAAGTGTTATCAGGCGAAGGGGGTTGTGACACCTGCACCTGGCAACCAACCTAATGACCTGACTGTGACCCTCCCGCACAGGGAGCACTGCAGGAGCGATAAAAGTGTTAGTAGCCTAGCTACTACTCGCAGACAAACTGGACTCTCACGAGTCCAAGCCACGCCGCCTTGCCTTGTGAAGCTGCTGAAGGTGGGAAGTTCAGATGCTTAAATAATACATGTGATAGTGTGAGTAAGAAATAAATAGGATAAAATAAACAGGTTTACTTATAAATATGACAGGAAATACATGTGAAAAGTGTTAACAACTCATTTAAATCGCGTTAAAACATGTGTTTAAAGGTTGAAAAGTTATTATGATGTATTTCAGAAATTGAGAATGTGTTTGATTATACAAGTTAATGCCAGCCATTGATTTTGAATAATTATGCAAGTCGGAATTTATTAGTTTTGCCTGCAGGCCTGTAGGGGGAGCCCTTGCCACTCTGCTTTAAGCAAATTATGAAACTGGCAACATTTTCCCCCGTCAGAGGGGCATTACATGTACACAGTAATGGTTCTATTTGTTGAGAATAATTTGGCACACCCAGTGTTTGCTGGTGCACACCCAGTGTCTTTTTTCTGGCTACGCCACTGGTGAGAAGTAAGTTTTTCATAAGGATTTTTAGTATACCATTGAATAATGACTGAATACATAAGCTTAAGCAACAAAATATTGTTTATTTTTCTTCAACCAAGTCCAACAGACCAGTGCAATATTGCCATTAATTGTGCGTCTGCAGGAAAAAAGGAAACTGAAGTGTGGAAAGCAAAGTGTGATTAATTTCGATTAATATTTTAATCGCACTAAACCTCATGTAATTAATTAATCGAAAAAAGTCCCGGCCTAATTTTTATATATATATACACACACACACACACAAAACTGGTATCGTTTAACTGTACCCAGTTCGACCCATCACTGTCACTTACTTTCTCCAAATCTTTTTGTCAAACTGCTGCTGTTCTATCACTAATACTCCTTTATTTGCTTCTTACTAAAATAAAATAAATAAAACAAATTCTTGGCCCCATCACCGTTTAATTTTCTCGTTTGTTTCTTCTGTACAGGCACCAGTCCCGGCAGACGCCAAACCAGCTGAAGTCCCGGTGAGTCCGCACACTCAGTCACATTTCTGTGACTAAAATGAGACTAAACTGAAGTAAAAGTCATTAATGAGACCATAACAGTCAGTAATATCTGCAGATATTTTGGTCGACCTCTAAAAACACGATCAAAAGTAAAAGGAGGGATTAAAACACGCAGTAGTTGGAATGTGGGAGTGTCTGGGCCTGTCCTGTATTGACCCTGAGGAGACTGCCCCCTGCTGGACCAGAGCTGCACTCACACCCCAGCTCATTTTCTTTCCCATGAACAGGAGCCAAAAGCTGCTCTCAGGCTGTGTCAGAATGTCCACACTGTCTCATGGTCACATCATTTTGTCCTAGTGTCCAAATGTCCAGAGTAAAAAAAGTAGTGCACTCATGTCCCACAACATATTCTGTAGTGAGCAGCGATGGTCACTAGAGTCGATATAGACCACAACGCACTGGGAGAGTCGGAGGAGAGCAGCTGAGATCCGAGCTGTTTTCTTTCATGTCAAATCCATGTGAAATAAAACGTTTCTGACTAATATTTATCTCTAATATTCCACGGTTGAATTTGGTTGGGCTTTGTTGCAGAAATACATTGTGTATTGTCACTCATTTTGCCGGTGTTTCGGACACAGGGCTCAGTACTTTCCACACGCCACGGGGAGAAAGTAGTGGGAAACTTGTCCAAAACGCCAACAGAATCAGTGACGTGTAGTTTACTATATAGTGAATGAGGGGTTAGGGACGAGGGGGACATTGGAAATGAGGAGAGAGGGGATTTCAAAAGTAAAACGATCCCTCCCCTTCATCCTGATTGGAGCCGAAAGGCCGGTTCACAGGAAAGCTCTTCTCATTGGTCGAGGCGATGGCACTGGGGATTGGGATTAGTGTAAGCAAAGGGAAGGACTTTAGAAAAGATGATTTCTTTTTTTTTAATGTTACCAATTCAATTTGCAGACTTCACTTTCGGTTTATACTTTTTGAAATGTGAAAACACAAATGGATTTGGTCTTTATCCATAGAAATTACATTTTAACTCACTAACTCCTTGTTTCAGTCATCTTTTTCTTAGAACACCAAGTGAACACACAAACCACACAATGACAATGCTAAAATGTTATTAAAGGTCCTATATCATGCAAAATCGACTTTTTGGAGCTTTTAGCCATGTTGTTATGCTATTTCCTTATCAAAACACCCCCAGAGCGGTTTTTGGCTTCATTCACGCAGTTCTAAGTAATCCTCCTGAATCCTGCTCTCTGAGCAGCTGCTCCGCCCTCTCCTGGTAACGACTGAGCTGTTCAGTTGTGTCGTCACAGCGGAACGGAAGTGCTCTACGTCTGTAATGTAGTGCCTTACGGCCTGATCTTTATTTATAAAACAGCTTTTTTTTTTTTTTTTTTTTTTTTTTTTTTTTTTTTTTTTGAAAAAAAAAAAAAAAAAAAAAAACAGCAACCCTCCGAAGCGTCTGTGCTGTCCCACGACGCTAATCAAGCGCACCCACGGCTGGAGGATCCATGGATCCGAGCATAAGTGTTGTTTTTGAAGACTGAGCTCTTTCTAACCTACTCTGGACACGCCTGTTCTTTTTTCTTACCGATAATGTCACGGATGCGCGTTTGGCTACGAGAGGAACAGGCCTATTCAACCTTCCTAAAGAAGAGTGCACTCGCCAGAAGTTGGAATTTCTTTCCGGGATTAAGCTAGCTACTATATCAACCAACCTGATGGATGCTTGGTGAACCTTGGCCAGAATCAAAGTGGATTAACTTTTATAACTTTTATAACCAACGCGATCTCATGGGGAGTCCAAACTGAGCGGTGAGTCAATCAAAACGCATGTTGGCGTGTGTGTTAGCATGTGTGTTAGCCATTTATGAAACTGCTTTGCACATGTCAACTCCTTATAACTGCATTATGTGAAGTAACTTCACTTTTTGCAGCGATATTTATATTTATAATACTGCAAATGTGGAATGAGCGGAGAGAGGGGCGGAGTTAACTGAATCGAAGCGTCTTATCTTCCGGGTAGGGAAAATACCCCCAAAAATACTTATATTTCTCTCAAAATGAGTACTCCATAGTGATAGAGGTACAATATATCATATATATGCCTATACTTTACTTTGGAATGGCTAAAATAGCATGATACAGATCCTTTAAAGCAGCACCAATTGTATTTTGTGTACATATTTTACAGATTGGATACATGCACAACCCAAATTTAGTGATTGTGATATTACATTATTGAAAATAGTTTAATTCCAAAATACCTCTGTATTTAAATATTCCTGTAATCTTTTAGTCATCATCTGAAAACCCAAACAAATCACTTTCCTCCATTCCTCTTTAAAAACAGAGTTTAAAGCCCTTTAAGGACATACGACAGCCTTTCTAAAGGTATTTCAACCTGAAGAGACTCAGAGACAGAATGAGTTAGGAAAGTTTTATGTAACGTGAATCATGATTTGGCTCAGACCCGGCGGACGATTGCAGTAATGATATGGAATACATGGCGCTGATGGATGATAGCCAGATTCTTCCCCAGAGCCCGGACACTGGTGGTGGTAAGCCACCTAAAGCCTAGGTGCCTGCCTTGGTGTTGAAGGCAGTGCCTCCAAACTCGCGTCCTTCCAGTCCAAGGCAAGTGTCCTGCCTTGGTCCAAAAGAGCTGCTAATGGAACACACTTCAGAGCTAAAGGAAGTGACATCACAAAAATAAAAAGGAACTTATGTTTCATCCAGAGGAGAGGGGTGTGGGGGTCTGCTTAAGACGAAACAAACCATGTCCTTTGTTGCACCATGAAGCAGTGACATTAGCTTTAATGTTTGAATGAAATTATATCAATTTGACCAAATCTTGACAAACATTGCCTTTTTTGTAAAAGACTACCAGTACGAGTAACATGAACACTGGCTGCTAGGGATGTAACGATTCATCGAAAATCGATTTAATATGCGTAAAATGTGAATCGATGTAAAAAATTAAAGAATCGATTTTAAAGCCACCCCAGCTACTCCATTTGCGCGACCGAAATAGACCGGAACATAGCTCGTTTCTAACAACCGTTAACTTTTTCTCAAGACAAGCTCCACACCACCACCCGCCTCACCCCCAACACACGCCCACCATGTAAACCATACACGTGTAGGCATCGAAGCAGCAGACGCAGCTACGAGATTAGCGTTAGCGGCTAACGCAGAGTTTAGCATTTTGACAGAAGTTTACCAAAGATCGTAAACTGACAAACATCTGACCACCTGCTCTGATTCTGCTGAAATCCTCATCAAATGTCCGTTTGTCAAATAATCCAATACCTACAGGAGCTGTCATGTCTTTTCCTCCTCATGATTACAAAGGCTGCACAGGAGGCTGTGAGGCGTTCAGGGTGAAAAAAACTGCACTGTAAAATTAGTTCTAAATGGTAGTATTATGTTCAAACTGCAAAAAAAAAAAAAAAGTTTGGTAAAATAATATAATCTTAAAATATTTGCTTTGCTACACATCTTATTTATGATGAAAACATGTAAATTTACAAGCACTCATGTCAAAATGATTATAGTTCATTTTCATGTCTTGTAATTTTTGTAATGTACAGTTCTCTTACTGAGACAGTTGCAGTTTGTTACAAGGACAAAAATGCAGATGTTAAAACCAAAGAAACTTTGGTATGAATGAGTCATACTCTTTTCTAAAAAAAAAAGTTTAAAGGTAAAAAAAAATCGGAAAAATCGAAATCGGGAACTTAAAATTGGAAATCGAATCGAATCGGGGCTTGAGTGAATCGTTACATCCCTACTGGCTGCCGAGTCATTAAACCAGTCAAAGCATGTAAGTGGAATTTAAGTGCTTTAACAAGTCACACAACCCAGCACCACCTTTTTTCTTTGTTGTTCCCTCAAGAGCCATGGTGCATTATGGGTAATTTTGGCTTGAGCAAGGCAGTGAAGGCTACACTGATGCATCCTTGGTATATTAGCCACATGCTAACCAAAGGAAGGACACAGGCCTCCAGCTGACTTGAGCATTGGAACAGCACTTGGGCGGCGATTGATGTGGATCCCTAACCACGCAAGGCAAGGTACCTGGGCTTTGGGAAACAGCCCAGGTGGAGGAGAGGTGGCGGAGGGTCACAGCATGGCTGGGAAACGGCCGAGTAATTGACCAGGGAGCTTAAGGGGATCCTGGGTGATGATTGGCTGATGCGGAGGTGCAGCTTGAGCTGGGGCTGTGATTGGTAAAGGCTGCAGGTACGTCTTCCATGTTGAATTTGTGCTGAAGCTTCATTTCAACCTGAAGAGACTCAGACAGAATGCGTTAGGAAAGTTTTATTGAACGTGAATCATGATTGGGGCTCAGACCCCAGAAGAAGATTGCAGTAATGATATGGAATACATGGCGCTGATGGATGATAGCCAGATTCTTCCACCCCCCAGTGTTGAATAATGCAAAGTACTATGAATTACCCTACATTTGATCAGTTTGAGTAAACTGTATGGAATCATTCATCATTTAAATAGTGTACATGTAAATAGACCGTGGGTTGTGCGAAGCAGGGAGACAGCGGGCCGTGCGAGGGCAACCGGGATCGAACGGAAGCGGCCACGCGTAGACTAATAGCTGGTGATACCTGAGAGGGCACGCAGACGAGACAATGGTAATGCGACGCATTGCAAAAGCCACCACCAGTTATTCACAGCGAGAGTAAGCAAACGTGTGGTAATTGAGGAGCACTTGCCAAGTGCCATACGGTGACGGGAACGAAATGTGGACAGTATCCCATAGCCAGTACCAAGATAAATGCCCGGAGAGACGGTACACCGGAATTAGATGTAAAATAAATGCACCTGGGAAGAGCACGAAACGACCCAAAACGCAGTTTCCCAACCAGGGTACGGGAACCCCTGGGGTACGTGAGCACATGCAGGGGTACTTGAAACGCTGCGATTAATGAAGAGGGTGAAATTCAACCATGTTCACAGGAAGGTTGATGACCAAGGATGTTTGCAGTCGGTTCAAAATTGAACACAACGCTTGACTAAACACTGAATAATTCAGAGTTACGCATGAGCACACTGAAAAAGAATACTGAGCTGGGTACTACTTGGTGTGAAAATGAACTCAGGTGGAGCGCGGGACGTAAGGGTTGGGAACGCCTTACTTAAACTACGAAGCGCGTGATAGCCTATGAATCAGCGACCCAAAAGGAGCGAGTCTTCTCAACGTGGAGGCCTCAGTGCACGATACCAAGGCTCGCGGTCACGGGAGCGTGAGTGCAAATGTGGGTGTATACGTCTCACCTAGGATGCCCGCCCCGACAGGCAACAGGGGCAGGCGCAGCGAAGGTCCGGAGGAGCGTACGCTGACAGACGTGACGCCGAAGAAGAAAGCGGATCCGAGAGGAGCCAGAGGAGGGAACCACACGAGGACAGAAGCACAGCCGCCCTGAGCAGCAACGGGGGCGGCGTAGCGATGATCCGGAGAAGCAAGCGCCGGTGTTCTGTCGAAATCACCCCCCCTGTCGAGAAGTGCCTCCCCCAGCAAATTCGACACCTCTACCTACATTGAAATGACGTAGTAGATATCAAACAGCATAAAGCGCATCTAAACCCAATTTTGATGATATTTTCATGTAAAATATAAAAATGCCCTTGCTTGTGTATGTATAAGATCAAGTTATTTGTTTTTAAGAACAACATGTAGACATCCATGGTGATCTATCTCGATAAATGATATGCACATTTTCGGCATCTTCACGTAAATATTCTAAACTCATTCTTTATCAATTAAATCAGTAATGCTGTGGAGAAGTGCAAATCATAACAAAATAAATGAATGTACCCACGATTAGCGTAAATAAACTACTCAATATGACGGCTTGAAGGGATGAGCGGGAGTCCTCGTCATACGCATGCGCAATAGCAATAAATCATACATTTCGACAAGGGAAGCGATTTCGACAGAACACCGGTTGACTCGTCATCGAGGAAGAGGACGGGTCCGGAGAATCCCCACCGAGGAGACATGCACGCGAACAGCGCCGACACGTCAGAAGCCCCGGTAACGCGCGCTAAACAGGCAGAGTCACATGGCTGGGAAACAGCCGAGTGATTGACCAGGGGATTCTGGGCCATGATTGGCTGACGCAGAGGTGCGGCTTGAGCTGGGGTCGTGATTGGATGATTGGTAAAGGCTGCTGATGAATGAAGGCTGCGGTACGTCTTCCATGTTGAATTTGCGCTGAAGCTTCATTACTGACATGACCTTTTCTTCATCTAACCATCTTTGTTAACTGCGCACAGCAAACAGTAGGATCCTCAGTATGTATTTATGTTCATGTGTCCAGTCCTAAAACCAAGTGACAGGGATCAAAAGGAATGTCAGTATCTAATACATGGTTGATCTGTGTTCCAACACATTGTCAAACATGTTGAATTTGAGAACAAAACTATGAAATGACTGAATGTTCCCATACTGACAGTTTGTCAGACACGCTCCTTTAATGAACTTCATTTGGACTGTTAATGGTTTGTTTGTTGCAGAAGCCGATGAGCACGGCCAACGCCCTGGACCTCCTCTCTGGGGACTTCATGTGTGAGACGCCACAGGTCAGACTTTACAAACGCTCTGATCTGCCCTCATGAAAACTCTGGAGCACTTTGGTCTGACGTGGCTTTGTTTTTTTCTCAGAAACCTGTAGAAACCATCAGCGCTGCATCTACGGCTCCTTCCAACTTCGCACCAGCCCCAACACCAACAAAGGTTAGAATAACTGAGTACCAGCCACTGACGCAAGTGTAAAATAATGTAAAAACATGTGTCTGTGCTGCAGAAGGCAGAGTCTGCGGCGCCCCCTGCTGATAAGAAGGCCAAACTGGATGCAGACCTGTTCTCCCTCAGCGCCGCCATCCCCTCTGTGAGTCTACTGCAGTAATTACAAGTATCTCAGTACTTTACTGGAGTAAATATGTGGGTACAAAAGGTCCATCAGTCTGTAGAGTCATAGCAGTGTTTCCAGATCTGTGATGATCCTGTGAAATTAGGCGTCTTTTGGATCTCTCCAGAGCGTGACAGAGGGCTGTATTTAACTCACTCATTTCCAAGAAGAAAAGCTCAAGGTAAAGCTAAGGCGGCTGTTTCAGTGTGAGAGAGAACAAAAAGCCATCTAAGCCAGCTAAGCCACACAAGCCTTCTGTTTCTGGCTAATGGACGTTCACTGGAGTAAAACAGATGAACTGCTAAGCTCTTCAGAAGATGGTGAAAGACTGTTGTGGAGCGGAGAGAGCTGCGCAGGAGGAAGTGGATCAGAGGAGACTGAAGGTAGGCAGGTTTCCTCCGGATGCTACAGTTTCCCCAACCTTCAAAAACATGCTGGTCAGGTTGACCCACAGTGGCAGCGCGGCTCAGGACTAACACCTGAACACTATTTTGTTGTACAGTTGTACAATGACAAATACTTGCGTCTGTTTGACACTAAAAACAATGGCCTTTTTTTTTAATTCCATCATCTCTCCGGTTAATTAGTGCTTGATAATAGTAAAATAAATGACTATTGTTCATTTCTCTGTCTGTCCAGGCCCTGTCTCTGCAGCTGCTCCAGTCGCCTCTGCAGCCCAGGGTTCCAGTGTCAAGTCTCCCTCGGTACAGCTCCACTCTCTCTCTCTCAAAGATGGTGCAAATGTCTGATCTGATAAATGTGTGCTGTTTCAGTCACAGATGTCTATGGACGCTCTGAGTGCTCTGGAAGACCTTCTACCTTCAGCAGAACCTCCCAAACCTCAGCCTGCTGTCAGACCGGAGGACATCGTCTCGGTGAGAACATCAGGGGGACATGGCTCACATTTATGATCAAGTTCAGTTTTCACAGACGTTTATTTTACATGGTCTGTCTGGTGGGTGTGTCCTTTATAGAGCCCTGCCACGGGCCTGATTTCTGGGCCCGAGCCCGGCCCGGCAGATTTTCATAATTAGCAGGCCCGAGCCCGGCCCGCGGCCCGGCCCTTCTCTCTCGCACACTTTTTCAATATTTTCCAAATGCATGATTAAACAGCGCTGCAACAGTTGGCCTGCATTGTATGAATAAATAAACACTTCTATCTAAACGTAACATAAAGCACAGAGTTTATTTTTTATTGTTGGGAGGAGCATGCATGCATTTGTTTCCTGGAAGCACTGCGAAAACATACCGTCGATAGAAGCACTCCGCACGCAAACCGCTCCGTCCTCTCTCTCCATTCTGCTCTCTCTCTCCCCCACGGGGACGGCAGGTACATGTTTGTGTTGAGTTGGCGGGTCAAGACGGGGTGTGAGAGAGCAGGTGGGCAGGGAGAGAGTGAGTGAGAGCGGGTGCTGTATTTAATGTCGCCATTTAAGTTAAAAAATAGCAGCACAACGCATTGGCAGGGGGAAACCAAGCCCGGGCCCGGCCCGTGCCCGATGCGGTAATGGGCCCGAAGCCCGGCCCGAGGGCTCAAATGCAGGGCTCTAGTCCTTTATGCTTAAGGAAACATGGAGTCATTAGAAATTGGTAGTCAGGTTGGCAAACCTCCTTTTGAAAGACTATAAAAGAGCAAGAGAGAAATAAAAGAGCATTCAGCAGCGTCACAAACACAAGGACTAGTGATGTGCAAGTCAACCCGCGGGGCCTGCGGATTCGGTCAGGTACCTCAAAATACGGCAAACTTCAGGTGTGGGTGGGTCGGGTTACAAAGCGCATATATATATATATATATATATATATATAATTTTTGTTTTGTTCTTACATTGTTGACTTACAACATACAGTGCATTCTTATCCATAAATGCCACACAAAGTCGGCTGTGTTCTGTTGAATGTTTAGTTTTATGGGCTAAACGTATCATTAGCATGTTTTGTTTAGATGTCACCTGGCCTATCGTTTCTGTATGACTTTAATCACCGCTACAATGTGGCACAACAGCAGTGCCCAAGCACATGTGCGACACACACACGTGATGAAAATAATGCATCAGCAAGAAGCAAGGTCAAACTAAAATAACAAAGACACAGCATCTTACTGACCTGAGGAGTCAGGTCGGCAAACTGAGACACTTTTCTTCAGGTCAGGTTTGATTTACAGCGGGTCGGGTTGGTGCGAGTCAGAAAAAAAGCCGACCCGCACCTCTCTAACCAGGACAGTGAAGAGAAGGTATTACACAGTACATTCTGGTGAAGTAACGTTACATTTAAGAGAAGGGCTGGTTATTGTTAAACCATACCAGTATCGATATGGTATTGAAAGAATAGCTTAGGTACTACTGGTATAAAATAAGAAAAGTATACAAAATAAAAAAAATTTTTGATGCTGTTAGGAGGGACTGCATTAAAGGAACTGACTTGGTTTCAGCTCAAATTAAAAAAATTCCCCAAATTTTTATTTTTTTGTCCCAATTTTCCTATTATTATTATTGGAAGCTAAGCAGGGTAGGGCCTGGTTAGTACTTGGATGGGAGACCGTTCAGTAACACCAGGAAGCCTAGCGAATGTAGTGAGTGAGTGAGTGGTTGGTGGTGGTGGCTGATGTGCGCAGACTGGTTGCCTCGCTTATCATCACCGAGTATGGAGTGAATGAATAATGCACCAAATTGTAAAGCGACTTTGAGCGTCTGGAAAAGCGCTATATAAGACTAATGCATTATTATTATTATTATTATTAATATTTTCTCTCCATTTTTCCCGAATCTTTTTTTTTTCTGAATTTTCCCCCATTTTTTCAACGCAATTTCTCCCAAATTATTCCCCGTTTTCACACATTTCCTGACATTGGTGACTACACACATTATTGCTCTGATTTTGGTTCTAGACGACACATATTTTAGTATCAGTATCGTTAAAGTACTGTTATCGAAAAATACTGTATGTGACTGTGCCCAGCCCTATTTGCAAGTGGTTAACTGGGGGTCCCTGTGGCGACGGCGTGGCCTGTGAGCTCATCCCTGTGGTGTTTCAGGAGGCGACGGTGGAGAAGGACAAGGCCGTGCTAGTGGGAGAGCGAGATGACACTCTTCCTCCAGACTACAGGCTCAAACCTGGGGAGATCAGCAAGCTGCCTGCTCCCAAACCTCAGCCCAGTCTGAGCGACACTGATGCCCTGGACATCCTCTCAGGAGACTTCAGTGACTGCCCCAAGGCTGCTGCCCAGGTAAGGCCTCCTCTGCGCCCCTGGAGGAGGAGTTAGACGGACAGATGTGTGACTGCTGTGTCTCCTGCAGAAGGCTCCTGCTCCTCCGGCCGATAAGAAGCCTCGGATGGAGAGCGACGGGTTCTCCCTGGAGGCGGGACTGACCCCGTCCTCTGCACAGGTACCATTTGTCCATCATATGTGTTGAAGTCATTATTGACTCTGGACACGGCCCTGCACCCCGTGTCTAAAACCTTTTGATTCATTTCCTGCTGTTTTTTGTAGAAAGTGGAGTCATCCGTTCTTCCTCCACCAAAGAAGAAATCCGACACCAAAACTGAGACCAAAACTGAGAAGAAATCCGACACCAAAACTGAGAAGAAAACGGAGAAACCTGCAGCAGCTAAAGAGTCCACCAGCTCCGGACCTGCAGCTGGACAGGTGAGAGGGCGGGGCTTATGGGGGAAATGGGTGGGGCTAACGGAGGAGAGGGGCAGGGCTTAAAAGTAAGAATTCCAGATGGTCTAATGTTAAGGCGAGACGCTGCAGGTGAAAAAGGAAAAATAAATACATGTAGAGATATCAATGTGAAAGACCTGCTGTAGATGACTGACATGCAAATGAGGAAAATATATTATTGCAAGTTTTCTGTCAGAAAATAAGGCGTTTTAGGAGTAAAAATGGACTACATTGCCCATATTTGCTGCTCAGAGGTATTTGGGATCTTGTTTAGATTTTCAATAAACTAGTTATTAGTAAAAATTGAAATTTCTCTTCTTTTTTTTTTGGTTCAAATAAATGTGTCAGGAATTAGATATTGAAAATAGCTTCCAAATGTTGCTGAATCAAATGGTGCATTCATGTGGACTGGGGTGCTTGTTTTCCTGAGATGTGACATCATTGTCTCCAGTTGGTTTGTGTTCATGTGGTTTTTATGTGGGAAAGTGGGGAACTTTTATCATTGGTTAGCGCTTAGCTGAGCTAATCATTTAAATGTGTTTCAAAAGCGAAATGTTAGTTTTTCTATTTTTATTTTTTTTTAATAACCCGTAAATTCACTTTTTCCTAGCATTGATGTCGGGCATTTCACTCGCAATTTTGTTACTACGAGGATGACGACAGCTAACACTAAACTCAAAGTATCAGTGTTTAACTAAAAAGCTCACATTAGACGATAAAAGAACAAATCAGCTGATTTCCGCAGTCAGGTGCGGAAGTCGGGACGCTCGTTTTGACCCAGTTGCCCAGTCGTTTTCCCCAGTTGAGCGAGCGTTCACGTGCATTCCGAGTTCTCGAGGACCACATGAACGCACCAAAAGACTGTAAGTTTGGAGTCCATCGTCCACAAGAGAATATTTAAATTACTGTTAGGAAGATATGTACATTTACAATATAGAGTTTATCTCCAATGTCAAGAAATGTGGAAAAAACTGTAAATAAAAAAAAAATAGGGAAGATATTGGGGGGAAAAGTTGGCGCAAAATGGGAGAAAAGGGGGAAAAAAATGGGAGACACATTTCGCTGCTGTCTCCCACAAAGGAAATGACCATATTTGGATTACAGCGTCATCTCGGTCATGCTGCCATCTACTGTTGATTTGAATGTATTGTAATCAAAATAGTTTGATTTTCCTTTTCCTGTCAAAGCTCAAATGAAGTGTGCTCGTAGTTTATGGGAATATTTGATCAAATCTTTTCTGCTCATATCACGCTAGTTTGTGGTCTTCCAGTAAAGTCATGATTCCCACTTCATGAGAAAACGATGTGACGTCAGTTGGTGTGTGGTGTTCGTGTGGACCTTCAGGCCTGACTGACGTTTCTCCTGTTTCCGTCGCAGATGTCTATGGACGCTCTGAGCGCTCTGGAAGACCTTCTACCTTCAGCAGAACCTCCCAAACCACAGCCTGCTCTGAGGCCGGAGGACATCGTCTCGGTGAGAACTTTATTCTGCATGTTGGGGTGTACAGATTCATGGCCAAGGTCAGTTTTGCACAGATGGTTATATCACATCACGTAAAACAAATGATTTAAAACGAGCGAGGGTGAGGGCCTCTATCGCCACTTGCAGTTTAATTGTCATTTTATTGTGAAGCTCTTGCCCAGAAAGCCTCAAAAGTCACTGTTTTCCTTGCTCTGAGTGTAGCATTCCATTTGTACTCGGAAGTCGGAATTTCAGTGTGAAATTTAAACCGGAGCGCCCCCCAATGTCAGATTTCCCACTGGGAACGTCGGACGATCCTCACAACATGGCGACGCGCAGTGTTGGCAGTAAATAAAAACTCCAACCACAGTATTTTTACTTTTCTTGTGTTCTTAACTCTTTAGTTGTCATCTACTGTCTCCTGCTGTCTGCCATTTAGCTCCTGCGCAGGAGTTGTTCAAAATAGACTGCAGCGCGGAGAAATGTACTTAATCAGCACATAAAGAGGAAAGTTTCACTGCAGCAGGAAGGGGAAGAGGCGTACCTTGATGATTTAAAGTTAATCCATTTTGCCTCGTCAGAGTAATTTTCTTCGTGCAAAAAAGAGGCGTCAAAGCGAGAATAGTTCAGCAGAGGTCGGCCGCCTTCACACCACCACCGCTCCGACGCAGAGAGCGAGATGCGCCGCTCCGAGACCACCTGTTTCAGCCGCAGTCGGAGCGGCTGTTTAGACCTGCTTAAAGTGCTGAGGTTAGATTCACACTGACCCTAAAGTGCTGCGGTTAGATTCACACTGACCCTAAAGTGCTGCGGTTAGATTCACACTGACCCTGAAGTGCTGAGGTTAGATTCACACTGACCCTGAAGTGCTGAGGTTAGATTCACACTGACCCTAAAGTGCTGCGGTTAGATTCACACTGACCCTAAAGTGCTGCGGTTAGATTCACACTGACCCTGAAGTGCTGAGGTTAGATTCACACTGACCCTAAAGTGCCGCGGTTAGATTCACACTGACCCTGAAGTGCCGCGGTTAGATTCACACTGACCCTGAAGTGCCGCGGTTAGATTCACACTGACCCTGAAGTGCCGCGGTTAGATTCACACTGACCCTGAAGTGCCGGTTAGATTCACACTGACCCTGAGTGCGCGGTTAGATTCACACTGACCCTAAAGTGCGCGGTTAGATTCACACTGACCCTAAAGTGCCGCGGTTAGATTCACACTGACCCTAAAGTGCCGAGGTTAGATTCACACTGGACCCTAAAGTGCTGCGGTTAGATTCACACTGACCCTGAAGTGCCGCGGTTAGATTCACACTGACCCTAAGTGCTGCGGTTAGATTCACACTGACCCTGAAGTGCCGCGGTTAGATTCACACTGACCCTGAAGTGCCGCGGTTAGATTCACACTGACCCTAAAGTGCCGCGGTTAGATTCACACTGACCCTAAAGTGCTGAGGTTAGATTCACACTGACCCTAAAGTGCCGCTCTCGGGCCGAAAGTCCCTTTAAGTCGACCTAACTAGAGCCTGTGTGAAAACACCCTAAAAGCAGGCGCTGCTGCGTACTGCGGCCAAACAGTCCTGGGATGAAGCGTGCTACGTGGAAACGCAGCATTAGTGAGTGTAATGTCAAGTCAGTGAGGTTTGGGGCTTGGTTTTTCGAAACCGACACCTGCAGGCTACGTTTTTCGATACCTACTGTATACGGACATTTTGTCTCACAGACCCATAAAACCGATTAATAATGTTAATATAATCCTTTTCCTTCTGTTGAATTTCTGTGAAACACCCAAGAAACTTCCTTTTAACTACTGTACAGAAAAAAGTACTATCCAAATGTTTACCTTTTTTTGTTTTGTTTTTACCATTTTGCCCAATTTTTCTAATTGTTCAATTGTTTCAAATGTTTTCCAAGTTTTTTTATTTTATTTCCCCAATCATTTTTGATGCCATACTCGTTTAACGGTACCCAGCCCTGGTGAGGTTTGTGAGGCGCAGAACAGATACCAGTCTGGGCTGCAGTGCTCAATGACTGCAAGGCGGCCTCCATAAAGCTCTGTAAAGCGATAAAGGGTTTGTGGCCCCTTTAAAGGAACAGGCCACCGTTTTTCCATACTGAGATATGTTCTTCCCTGAGCTTAGACGAGTTGATGCGTACCTGTCTGGTCTTTGTACGTGCACTCAGTCACGCAAAAGACCAAAGATATTGTTAGCATTTAGCCTCTCCTCCTCTCCTCTATGGACCCAAACAGGGATGAAGATAGAAAAGAGCTCTTCCACGTTTTCCTTATTTAAATACAGTTACATGAGTAGTTACACGATCCAGGTATAGTCGGTGTTCTTCTTGCTCTGAGTGCAGTCCCGCCTCCCCCTGACTCCAGTCAAAGTCAGCTGTAGTACAAATATTCCAGCTCTGGCCCTGACGCTGAGGTGTTTCAGGAGGCGACGGTAGAGGAGGACGAGGCCGTGCGAGTGGGAGAGCGAGATGACACTCTTCCTCCAGAGTACAGGCCCAAACCTGGGGAGATCAGCAAGCTGCCTGCTCCCAAACCTCAGCCCAGTCTGGACGACACTGAGGCGCTGGACATCCTCTCAGGAGACTTCAGCTCCTCCTGTGCACCTTCCACTAAGACGGCACCCTCTGCTCAGGTAACCGCTCCTTTATTCACTAAGTGGAGGTACATGGAGCTTTCTGTCCGTCTAACTGTCCTCGTGTCTCCCTCAGCCCACAGCGCCCCCTGCTGAGTCCCTGTCAGCGCTGGACTGTCTGTCGCAGGATTTCGTGAGTCCGTCGAAAGGCGCCGCGGTCCAGGCTCTGGCCCCTCCCCCCTGGTGAGTTTTTTAAGGAGATTGTCCCACAAACTACAGCCTCCTCCTCTGACCTGTGTCTGTGCAGAAATCCTCTGCTGCGGCACCAGTGTCTTGCACGGCGCCGGTCTCTGCCGTGAACAAACCTGAGGCCAAGAAATCTTCATCAGAGAAGCCCAAGGACTCGGCCCCACAGCCCGCACAGGTCCGACCCCTCTGCTTTCATACTTATCTATCGTTTTGTTGGGTTTTTGTTCTCTTTTTCTCTTTAATTATACGTTTTGTTTTTTGTTGAGGGTATTTTTTCCCCATCTTTTGTCACTTTTGACTAATTAGTTTATTATTTTTTCTTCATATTTTTCCTTCTTTTTAGTCATTTTTCATGTTTTTTATCATTCTGTTTCATCTTCTTTATTTGTCAATTTATTACAAACATTCTTTTTATTCTTTTGGGGGGTATGTTTTTTAATTAATGTAATGTCTTCAGTAATTTCTTTCCTATTTCTTTTCTCTCTTTTTTTACTACGATACAACAGATTAGGGATTTTCACAATAAAATCACCATAATGAAATGAAATAGGAATTTCAGATTTTCACTTTAAGAGAACATTTTTGCAGTTTGTCATTTTCTGCAGCAGATTGCGCTTCCTTGTAGCCGTTTATCTTTAGTTTTCTCTGTTCAGTTGGTTGGTCTGTGCCTGTCTCATCTCACTGTAACTTCTCCTCAGGGTGGCTCCATGTCTCTGGACGCTCTGAGTGCTCTGGAAGACCTTCTACCTTCAGCAGAACCTCCCAAACCACAGCCTGCTGTCAGACCAGAGGACATCGTCTCGGTGAGAACGTCCCTCCTCACGCTCTGCACAGTCCAGGAGGAGCTCAGGTGTAGATGTATATGTGGTGTTTCAGGAGGCGACGGTGGAGGAGGACAAGGCCGTGCGAGTGGGAGAGCGAGATGACACTCTTCCTCCAGAGTACAGGCCCAAACCTGGGGAGATCAGCAAGCTGCCTGCTCCCAAACCTCAGCCCAGTCTGGACGACACTGAGGCGCTGGACATCCTCTCAGGAGACTTCAGCTCCTCCTGTGCACCTTCCACTCAGGTATAGGGCTGAAGACCATTATTTTCGATACCCGGACATATTTTTCCTGTTTTTAAATGTGTGTATATATATATATATATATATATATATATATATATATATATATATATATATATATATATATACGGCCTCGTCCTCCTCCACCGTTGCCTCCTGACTGCTCTTCTTCTGCCCTGACTGCTCTTCTTCTGCCCCTGTCTCTTCTTCTTCTGCCCCTGTCTCTTCTTCTTCTGCCCCTGTCTCTTCTTCTTCTGCCCCTGACTGCTCTTCTTCTTCTGCCCCTGACTGCTCTTCTTCTTCTGCCCCTGACTGCTCTTCTTCTTCTGCCTCTGACTGCTCTTCTTCTTCTGCCCCTGACTGCTCTTCTTCTGCCCCTGTCTGCTCTTCTTCTTCTGCCCTGACTGCTCTTCTTCTGCCCCTGTCTCTTCTTCTTCTTCTGCCCCTGTCTCTTCTTCTTCTGCCCCTGTCTCTTCTTCTTCTGCCCTGACTGCTGCTCTTCTTCTGCCCCTGACTGCTCTCTTCTTCTGCCCCTGACTGCTCTTCTTCTTCTGCCCCTGACTGCTCTTCTTCTGCCCCTGTCTCTTCTTCTTCTTCTGCCCTGTCTCTTCTTCTTCTGCCCTGTCCTCTTCTCCTGCCTCTTCTTCTTCTGCCCCTGACTGCTCTTCTTCTTCTGCCCCTGACTGCTCTTCTTCTTCTGCCTCTGACTGCTCTTCTTCTTCTGCCCCTGACTCTCTTCTTCTTCTGCCCTGACTGCTCTTCTTCTTCTGCCCCTGACTGCTCTTCTCTTCTGCCCCTGACTGCTCTTCTTCTTCTTCTGCCCCTGCTCTCTTCTTCTTCTGCCCCTGTCTCTTCTGCCCCTGTCTCTTCTCTTCTTCTGCCCCTTCTCTTCTTCTGCCCCTGACTGCTCTTCTTCTTCTGCCCCTGACTGCTCTTCTTCTTCCCCTGTCTCTTCTTCTTCTGCCCCTGTCTCTCTTCTTCTTCTGCCCCTGACTGCTCTTCTTCTTCTGCCCCTGACTGCTCTTCTTCTCTGCCCTGACTGCTCTTCTTCTTCTGCCCCTGACTGCTCTTCTTCTGCCCTGACTGCTCTTCTCTTCTGCCTGCTCTCTCTTCTGCCCTGTCTTCTTCTTCCTGCTTCTTCTTCTTCTCTGCCCCTGTCTCTTCTCTTCTCTGCCCTCTGCCCTGCTCTTCTTCTTCTGCCCTCTGACTGCTCTTCTTCTTGCCCTGTCTCTTCTTCTGCCCTGTCTCTTCTTCTTTCTGCCCCTGACTGCTCTTCTTCTTCTGCCCCTGACTGCTCTTCTCTTCTGCCTCTGACTGCTCTTCTTCTTCTGCCTCTGACTGCTCTTCTTCTTCTGCCTCTGACTGCTCTTCTTCTTCTGCCCCTGACTGCTCTTCTTCTTCAGCCGCTGACTGCTCTTCTTCTTCAGCCCCTGACTGCTCTTCTTCTTCTGCCCGTGACTGCTCTTCTTCTTCTGCCCGTGACTGCTCTTCTTCTTCTGCCCGTGACTGCTCTTCTTCTTCTGCCTCTGACTGCTCTTCTGCCTCTGACTGCTCTTCTTCTTCTGCCTCTGACTGCTCTTCTTCTTCTGCCTCTGACTGCTCTTCTTCTTCTGCCCCTGACTGCTCTTCTTCTTCTGCCCTGTCTCTTCTTCTTCTTCTGCCCCTGACTGCTCTTCTTCTTCTGTCCCTGACTGCTCTTCTTCTTCAGCCGCTGACTGCTCTTCTTCTTCTGCCCCTGACTGCTCTTCTTCTTCTGCCCCTGACTGCTCTTCTTCTTCTGCCCGTGACTGCTCTTCTTCTTCTGCCCCTGACTGCTCTTCTTCTTCTGCCCCTGACTGCTCTTCTTCTTCTGCCCCTGACTGCTCTTCTTCTTCTGCCCCTGACTGCTCTTCTTCTTCTGCCCCTCACCGCTCTTCCTCTCTCCACAGTCGGCCCTGGACACTCTCTCCGGAGACTTTGTGGCATCCTCTGCTGCCCCCACAGTGCAGTCCTCAGCCTGCGCCCCGGACGCCCCGGTGAGTGAGGTAGTGGTGGTAGTAGTAGTCGTGGCCATAATGAGCAACAAGCACATTTAATGGGCAAATTTCCGCCAGCTCGGTTGCTCAGACTGAAGGCGAAGTATGGAAAAGAAAAGGGCTTAGGGGAGCCACCTGCTGACAGTTACAAGCATAGAAGTAAAAGGAGAAGCGTCCTATCCCGACAGTTAGCAAGCCTGTTCATGTATTATTCCTACAGCCGTTAGCATTAGCCTGTTCATGTATTATTCCTACAGCCGTTAGCATTAGCCTGTTCAATGTATTTTTCCTATAGCCGTTAGCATTAGCCTGTTCAATGTATTTTTCCTTTAGTTGTTAGCATTAGCCTGTTCAATATATTTTTCCTGTAGTTGATCGCATTAGCCTGTTCAATATATTTTTCCTATAGCCGTTAGCATTAGCCTGTTCAATGTATTTTTCCTATAGTTGATTGAATTAGCCTGTTCAATATATTTTTCTGCCAAAGCCTTGTTAGACATTATTACTAAATGTACAGATCTTTGGAGATCCTAGATAAGAAGCATATAAAAGTGTCCTCCTGTAGTGACTCTTGTTCTCGTCTGACATCTTTGTTTCCTGTGTTTTCGTGCCAGTTGGCGGCTGGAGCGGACTCTGCCCTGGATGCGCTCTCGGACTCCCTGAAGGACATTGCCCCCACGCCCCAACCAGAGCCGCCCATGCCCACCAACATAGTCAAGGTACGGGAGAGCACCTGAGGCAGTCTGACACACAGGGAGGGAGGACACCACAGACAGTCTGATGCTGTGCTTCGGGGGTGCCCCAGGGCTCAGTCTTGGGGCCAATCCTGTTTGCCCTTTCGGGAAGATCTTTCATGTGCCGTGTGGCTGTAAGAGAAGGTATTCAGCATAAATCCATTGTGACTTTCAGGAGAAGCAGCTCGAGGAGGAGCGTCTGATAAAGATGGGAGAGCGAGACGACACTCTTCCACCAGAATACAGGCCCACGGAGGAGGAGCTAATGGTACAAGTACACACTACCACAGGAGTACTACACACAGTACTGCAGGAAAAAATACACACTGCTAGATACAGATGGCAAGGAGAAGGACGTTTGTTGTGAAAATCAACTTTTTTCATAGTTGTTTGCCATTTCCTGGTGGAGTGTAGGCATATTTAAAACACACTAATAAAGTCAAGTTCAAAATCGGGTCCATATGAATGTTTTTTTTATTGCAGATTGTCCAGTTAAAGTGGAAAAACTGGCACTTGAAGCTAGTATTAGCATATGTAGCATGAAGCTAGCGTTTGCATCCTCAGTTATTTATGTGCCGTTGAACCACTTTGCTCTTTTCCATGTCTCTGTAACTTTATTTGGGAGTACATCCATAATGATGATGATGGAGATTTCTTTATCCGAGCCGTATTCCGCTGTAGCCTTTTTTTATGAGCTATGGTGTTGATGTTCCCTCCTCACTTGGGAGTATACCATGATACTCATACAGCCGCTTGAATCTGTGATCTGGTCAAATATTTTCAAATGAAAGATGTTTTCCATTATGTGTGATTTCAGAAAATGCAGGAGGAAAAGAAGAAGGCTCCAAAGTCTCCCAAAGAGGCGAGTGACCCATCATCATCGCACCACCATCATCATCATCACACTGTCACCTCTTAGTCTTAGTCACATTTTGTCATTTCTATATGTGATAGTTTTAGTCAGTTCTCATGAGTATTCGATCAAATGAATGTAAGCATTGTTGTGTGTGAAGGTTGAAGGTCGTGGGAAGCTTTTGTCAGATAGGAAATTTCTGCAGATTGTGGAGATTTCTAATTTTCAAGGGTTTGAAAAGATTACTTGGGGTCAAGATTACTTGTATGCACATTTACAAACAGATAAACTGCCCCAAAGTGCTGTACCCAAAACCAATAAAAGAAAAATACAAAAATATCAAACATTTTATGCCTTGCTCAACTTAAAACAAAAAGTGGGTTTTAAGCTGCGACTTGTAACTCTCCACTGAAGCAGCCGCTCTAATGTTTAATGGAGAGAGTTCCACAGTTTGTACTGTGACTGTAAAAGCTTGATTACTTTTTCTTTTAGACCTGGGACAGTCTGAGACAGCTGGTCAGAGGATCTTAGCACTCTGGCCGGGGTGTACAAAGTCAGCATTTCAGATAAATACGAAGAGAGACGGTTACATATTTATGATTAATATTAGTCAGATTAGTTTGATTTAACATGGATTTGTCATGAATGATGAAACCAGGGGGGTGCTATCGATCATTTAACAGCTCCAGCTAAAGGTCAGAGCTAATTTTAGCCTTTTTTCCGTCTGAACATTCGGACACCGGACAAGATGGCGTGACAATAGTCGCTACGGCAACAGAGCAGACAGAGACACAGCCCATGACACATGATGTTTAATCTCTGTGTGATTTTTGAGCAGAAGCCGATGGACGATAAAACAGCTCTGGACCTTCTCTCTGGAGACTTTGAATGTCCTGCACCTGCCTCCTCTGCACCTGCCTCCTCTGCGTCAGCTCCGGTCTCCTCCTCTGCGTCAGCTCCAGTTTCCTCCTCTGCGCCGGCCACAGACTCAGACCCACAGAAGGTACTGTGTGACAATGTATCGATTTTACGATATCTCACTATATTTTGATGACGTCATGCATATGAATGAGGCTGCAGTGCTGTAATAATGGCCAAAAGACATGAATGCTTAAAAGGTTAAAAATCCCATAAGTTTCTTTATAATTGTGATGCGTCGTTATATTATTTAGTAAAATATATTGATTATTGCAGTATTGGAATATCATGAGATTATCATTATTGTGAGCCATGTATCCTGAATCATATGGAATCGTCAGGTACCAGAGGGTTCCACCCCTTATCGGCACGATGCGTTAAGAATATAATTTCCCCATCAATCCTGACATTCATAACGCGACTTTAAAGGGTTCTTTAATAGCACGTGTCGGTTCACCACATTTGTGATGAAGCATGTTTATAGCGATTCCCCTTGGATTGGAGTTGGCAACTGAGCGTGTGGTTTGGTGGTGATCAGTGGGGATTGGTCATGGAGCATGAGCATTCGTCATATAGAATCACAGTTTTCTTTTCACGCTGTGATTGGAATGTGGAAACGTTTATTTTTATTAAGATCGGCATATAAATACACCTGGAGCTGGCGGACAAGGCAGATCATCCAGTCCGTGATCCTGGGCTATATGCATGGCCTTTGAGGCTTGTCACCATTAGGGCTGGGGTACCGTTAAATGATACCAGTACGGTATCGAAAAAGAAGGTTTAGGTACTTCTGGTATCAAAAATGAAACTATTTAAAGCTGGTACGAAGAAAATATGAAATCTTTAAATCCAAGTTTTGATACGGTTGTTCATTAAAAATAGTAGGAAAAAATGTGGAGGAAATTGGGGGAATGGGGAGAAAAAGGGACCAAATTTTAAAAAATAAGTAAAGTGAAACACAAGGTAAAAAAAATTTGGAGAAAAAAAGGGGGGGAGATTGAGAAAGTCTACCAAAAGGGGTAAAAAACAAGTTAGAATTTTTATTTTATTTTTTTTCCCTACCATTTTGTAGTTAAAGGAAGCTTCTTTGTTTCACTTAAAGGAAAGGGAATCTGTTTTATGGTTCAATATGACAAATTTACAGTATTTGTTTGGGAATCAAAGAGTATCGTTCAAGGTACCTAGGGGGGACGGAGGTCTTTGCGACGTCTGTGCGGCCGTTGACTGTTGTACATGTTTTGGTTTTCAGCCGATGTCGGGGAAAGTCCTGGACTCGCTGTCGGACACGCTGCTGCCAGACACGCTCAAAAGACGGAGAAACCGAAGGTAAAATGCAACACTGTGGAACATTCTAGCTGACAACTCAAAACTCTCACCACCCGAGCATTAGCCAACGCTAATTTCATGAACTCACGTTTAAGTCCAGATGCTGCGGGTGAAAGCATGGATCCCCCTGCCATGTGCCGACGTTTTCTCCACTTTAGTAGCTCCTACAGACACTTTACAGGATTTTCCCATATCTAATTCCTGACAGATTTTTTTACAGATTTTTTTCACTAATAACTAGTTAATCGTTGTGTCCTTGGGCAAGACACTACACCTACCTTGCCTCCAGTGTTGCCTGGCCTGCCAGACACTCCTCCTTTCTGTTCAAAAGAAGAACCGTCTGGGCGGCCGCTCGCAGCCAATCATTTCACGATTTGACCCACATCGGTCCAATCACGCACCAAGAGACGGAAGCCGTCACCTGTCACCACCACGCACTCTTCAAAACATTAAAGATGGCGGCCGATACACTGTTTTCTTCGGCTCTTTCGTCTGTTTTAAATCATTTGGAAAATATTAAATCCCTAAAACCGGAGCAAGAAACAGCGTTGGAAGCGTTCCTCGTAAAAAAGGACGTTTTGGAAAGACTTTCTGCCGCTTGTTACTGTATCGTATCTAGCGTTGCTCTAATTAGTTGATGCCGTCTGTCAATCGCGCCTATCGGGAGATCATGCTTGCTCCCAGACTATGTCTTTGAAATATCTATGATAAGCATGTAGTTTGCCAGGCCAGGCAACCTCCAGTGTCTGCGTACATTGGTGTATGAATGGGTGAGTGGTTCCTTGATGTAAAGCACTTTGGTGGAAAAGCTCTATATACAGGGTTTCCATGGGGCATTGAAAAGCATTAAAAGTCATTAAAGCAATTGTGCCAAAATCAAGGCCTTAAATGTCATTAAAAAGCATTCAGTTGGATTCAAACTGGCATTAAATCAAAATTTCTTGGAAGATTATGACATCGCTCAACAAGTCTAAAACATAGTCATTTGCAGTTTTAGCTGAAATTGGACAAAATTGAAACTTTTTAGCAAAAATGTCAATTATCTTTTCTCTGTTTGAAATGTTTGCAAATCTAAAGAAATGAAATGTGTGCTGATTTTCTTCTGCACTTGTGAAATTAAAATGCAGTATATGGGCATTAAAAAGGCATTACATTTGACTTATTTCTGCCTATATAAGCTCAGACCATTTACCATGGATACCCTATTTTCTATATGAAAACATCAAATGACAGAAAACTTGCAATTTACTTTTTCCTCATATTTCTATCAGTAATCTACAGCAAACGTTTCAGATTCATATCTCCTCATTTAGACATGTTCTCCTCATTCTCCTGCAGCGTCTCGCCGTCATACTGTAGTTACATGAAGCGGCACATTCACGTCTTTCTACCAACCATTTGCACAGAACACAAACATATGCAAATCTCAGGTACATGGGGAAATTACGCATTATCCCAATAAGAGCTCAGGCACAGTCACGGCGCCCCCTGCTGCCAGAGCCTAACCCCACACTCTGTTCCAGGCCAAGTCCAAGTCCCGCTCTCGAACTAAAGTAAGCCCCGCCTGCACGCTCTGACTCTGTGCCTTTATTTACACATGCTCTTCACCAAGTCACCAGGAGGTCGCCGCCTTTTGCCCGCCGCTCTCTTCCCCTGTTGTGTCGCTGGCTGTTGACGACCTCTGAAAACATGCACACTAGGTCCAGGATTAGTGAGAGTGTCTGTGTGTGTTTGAACATGCATGTGTCCCCTGTGTGTTCATTAACCAGCACGAACCAAATTCGAAATCCATCATTATTTGCCACTAGGCTCTATGCATGGAATGTCTCTGGCTAACTAAGACTACTTCCTGTCCACATTTGAACCATAAAAAATAAATTAAGGCAACTTCAATAAACATCAAGCCGAGTGGCGCCATTTCACAATTCACTAACGGTTACAAAGGTTTTGCCAAGTGAAGTGTTTTTATCCAGAGTTTTAAATTTGAACCTGATAATACTGTACATTGAGGCTAATGCTAATGGCTATAGCAAAAATACATTGAACAGGCTAATTCCAAAAAAGCTATAGCAGAAAAAACATTGAACAGGCTAATGCTCACGGCTATAGGAAAAAATATATCGAACAAGCTAATGCTAACGGCTATAGGGAAAACATACATTGTACACGCTAATGATAATGGCTATAAGAAAAACACATTGAACAGGCTAATACTAACGGCAATGGAAGAATACAAGTCTCGTCCTGTGAAGTATTTTTATCCTGAGTTTTTTAATTTTAACATGATAAGGGAGTAGGGGCCAATCCAACTCAACAGCAGACACCAAGTTTTAGAAAGAAATTGGATTTACAAACCTGCCACATTCATCTTATGGCTGAAAGGACACCTTTCTGCCATAGTCATGTGACCTTAGTTCATCTGTGCTGTGAGAGAAGACGCCGGGCTTTGGGACAGTTTTTGTTTCATCTGGAAAAGTCCAGCCATTACAGTGACATTAACCATAAGTAATGACTCACCAAACCTACCATAGTTAGGCTACCACAATAGGATTCTTAGCTGCACCAACTCCATTTAAATTCAATGTGGTCTACAATGTACAATGATTTATATTTGACAGATGGTTCTATGCTGCACGGTTTTCTCTTTTCCTGACTGCGCTTGTTCTAAACCTGTTTCATAAATGGTTTATCGTTCGCTCCAGACGTCGACGACCTAATGTCTTCTTCTCATGTTGTTGCAGAAGTCTCCAGCACAGGGCGCCACTGACCTGCTCTCCTCTCAGCTCAGCTCAGACGTCCTGCCCTCCACCAAGAGCTAGGCCCAGGTACACACAGCCGCACTGTCACAAGGGGATGAAGTGTTTTACTGGAGTACTGTACGCAGTAGCAACAGTAACACGGACAATGCTGCAGCAGACTGTAGCCGATAAATGGAAATAATAAATCAAAACAAACACGTTTTGTTTTTTTTGCTCCTCTGTGACCTGCATCTCATCATGACAGTGTGGACCATAGAAAAGCATCTAAAACATCTGGAATACTTAGAATTTGATAGAAAATACATTGAACAGGCTAATGCTAAAGGTTATAGCATTAGCCTATAACCTTTAGGCTATTGCTAAAAATAACCTAAAGGTTAAAGGAAAAATACATTGAACAGGCGAATACTAACGACTACACGAAAAATACATTGAACAGGCTAATGCTAACGGCTATGGGAAAAATACATTGAACAGGCTAGTGCTAACAGCTATAGGAAAAATACATTGAACAGGCTAATGCTAAAGGTTATAGGAAAAATACATTGAACAGGCTAATGCTAAAGGTTATAGGAAAAATACAATTGAACAGGCTAATGCTAAAGGTTATAGGAAAAATACATTGAACAGGCTAATACTAACGACTACAGGAAAATACATTGAACAGGCTAATGCTAACGGCTATAGGAAAAATACATTGAACAGGCTAGTTCTTGTAGTTGTTGGCAGTTTTGTGAATACTTGGACTTAAACCCCGTGTCTCTCCCCAGGTCTACGGGACATGACGAGTGTGGGGGACGGAGGACGAGTTGGGCTGCAAAACAAATGTATTTTTCTAAATGTGGAGATTGTTTATTTCTGATGTAGATATGAATTTGTAGAACACTTTTGCACAGATTGCTGCCGTTCTTTGGGTCGATTAAGAACCAGGGAAGATTCACTTCGTACAAATGATTGTGTTGAAGGCGGAGAGAGAGAGAGAGAGAGGGAGAGAGAGAGAGCGAGAGTAAAGAGGGGGTTTCAAAACTGCCGGGGGCCCTGGAGGGGCCGTCCAATGGAGTTTTACATATAAATGACAAATGAAAAGTGCCATATCTGTGGGAGTGGAATGATTTTAAATAATTTGTCGTGTAAAGTGTGTCAAATTTTTGGGGTGAGACGCGGTTCTGCTTCGACACTAATGAGTGCGAGAGAGTGAGCGCTGCGTGAGTGGATTTCCATGAATTTAGTGCAATCTTTTTCATCAAAGTTATTACAGCGAACAGTTTACAGTCGGTTTAAGATTTGCCTGCTATTTTCTGAACTAAAAAATGCCTAGACTTTTCTTTTTGTGCTTTCATTCAGTCACGAATCAGACCAGCGCTCCGGGGGTTAAACAGCTGCACCGCAAAAAATGGTGTCGACAAGAGTTAAAATGAATATTTCTTAACAGTTCTCTTGGTTTGGGCCGTTTTGACCATTTTCTGCCAAATTCTGTCAATCGGTTTATGGGCTTATGGATACAACACATTACACTTAGGACTTGTTTCAGTTTCACTAAGAACTAGTTTATTCTAAAACCAAACAAGATCCAAAATATTGAACTGTGTTTTTGGCGGTGCAGGGGGGGGACGGTGGGACGCTGTAATGCGCTGACGATATTTCCACATTTTTTGCTTCTGTTTCTGTGCGTCTCGTTTTTGGTTCTGTTGTTTTTTGTGTTTTTGAGAGAAAGGGAGCTCTAATAAAAGCCTGTGTAAAGAGGTCTGTGTTCATTTATCTGGGTTTGGGGCTGGTGCCAAGTGGGGAATTCAACCCATGACCTCCGACTGGAACATTTCAGCACTGAGATAAAGCAGGAGGTGCCAAATAAGGGCTTGAAAGTCATTATAAAGCATTAAATCAGATTCAAACTGGCATAAAATCTACATTTCTTCAATACATTTTTTTCCTTGGAGGCAGAATCCACAACAGTGACATCGCTCAACTGTTTATATGCAGACATTTGTGAAAACACAAAAACTCGCTCAGTAAAGCTAGGCTTAGGCTCCAAATCCTGACTTATGTTAGGCACAACAAGTCAAGCTGCGATTACTGGGTTTCACCAAAGGGACACTGAGCTTGGCTGTTTCCAAAAGCCTAGGTACCTTGCCTTGCCTTGGTGTTGAAGGCAGTGCCTCCAAAGTCACTTCCTTCCAGTCCACGGCAAGTGTCCTGCCTTGGTCCAAAACGAGCAGCTAATGGAACACACTTCAAAAGTAAAGGAAGGGACATCACAAAATAAAAAAGGAAGTTGTGTTTTAGCCAGGGCAGAGGGGAGGGTCTGCTGAGGTAGATTCTGAAGTAATTATATTTTTTACAAACTAAAGATAAATAAAAGGCACTCAGAGATGATGAAACCTATCTGAAAATACAAAATAAAACTCTAAATGGGGACTAAAAACTTTAGAAATAAACATTTCAAAGTGCCCGATATCAATTAAATTCAGTGACATTTGCTTGAATATTTGAATGAAATATTAATAATCGAATTGTGTTGTCTATTAACTAAAAACGACAAAAACATAAAATTTATTATTTTACCAAATCTTGACAAAAACGTGTTTTTTTGTAAAAAAGACACAAATGATGAACACGGCTGCAGAACCATAAAACTATCTCTTTGTTTCTTCTTAAAGAGTGGAATTTACTCACTAAATTGTGCTTGTGTGCTTTAATAAGTCACACAAGCCAGCTCCACCTTTTTTTACTTTTATCTTTTCTTGAGACCTGTGGTGCATTATGGGTGATTTTGGCTTGAGCAAGGCAGCGAAGGCTATACTATTGGGCCTTTCCGAAACTGTTTCCTCCTCCCTTCCCCTACACCAGGAGTCTCAGACATGCGGCCCGGGGCCAAATGCGGCCCGCGAGATAATTTTTTGCGGCCGCGAGATGATTTCTTATTTATATTACATGCGGCCCGCCGGTAAATTGCATTAAACACGTTAGAACTACATTTCCCATGAGGCACCGCGCGGTAGCGCCAATGCCTCTGCGGACGCGAGAATGACAACATGAGACAGGGGAAGAGAGATGCGGCGCTTTTGCAGATGATTTATCAACTTTTTTCAACACAGAAACGGACTAAAAGCAGCGGACTGTGAGAGGAGCTTCTGAAACAGGTGGGAGACTGTCAGAACGCGAGGGAGAAACTTTAGTTGTTCAGCTAATATGTGCTGGAAAAGTTACAGCACTGTAGCATGACAAAAAGCACCTTTACCATCGTTACCTTTATGACTTTGCAAAGTGAACACATCGTAATTAGTGTTTAAAAGCGTCACAACAGTAGCCTGGCCTTAGCCATCCGTAAACTCCGGTCAATTATAATTTCCCTACATGTACGAAACGAAATGAGTACGAGGGTAAAAACCAGGCTATCACAACAGTAAAGTGAGGAGCCTTTTCTCTCTATCTCTCTCTTAGAGCAACATTGTGTGCTCACACAAGAAGCACATCATATCAATTAATTTAATCTTAAGGACACGTGCGAACACATGATCCATAGTTACATTAAAATAGAGAATTATGGAAATGTATAAAAAATACTGCAAATAATTACAGCAACATTGATAGTAAAAAATATAAGCAACATCCATTCTCTAACTGTAGGTCACTAAAAGGCATGAAGCCAATGACTCCACATTATTTACTTGAGGTGAAGCTTATTGCTAGTGCTCATTATCAGCTCCAGTCCCTGGCTGGGCCTTTCTACACTAAATTAAAATGACATTTGTTGTACATTTTGCATTTCTTTCTAAATAAGCAAACAGAAAGACACTGGACCTGACTCCTGAAAGATCATTCACTGATGCCCTGAACCAATTTACCTGAACCAAAATGAGATTAATTACAAAAACACTAATTGTCTAAGTCTGTAATTTCTAATTTAGAAGCTCAAAACTGTGCAGATAGTTAATGTACAGTCTATTTTAAGGTATATTACAGCAAACAATAAAAAGTTGCTAAATCATAACTGACTTAATAAAAAAGGCTTCGTCTGTTGCGGCCCCCGACCAACACTGGGTTTGCATTTGTGGCCCCCAGTCCAAATGAGTTCGAGACCCCTGCCCTACACCCTTTCACTTAGGCCTCAGTGAGGGCGCCTTCAGAGGTTCACTCAGAGAAATTCGAGCTGTGACTTTCAGACACACTCCCCCTCGCACTCACGGACTGCACAGCCCATAATGCTGCAAAAATCACAAGTTCGCCTGATCATACTTTTAAATGAAAAAACGTTCCCTTATGAGTTTACAAAATAATTCAGATTCAAATGTGTCGTATTTAGATTATATATTTTAGCTTCTTCAAACTCGCAAGTGAGAACTTTTCCTCCCAATGAAATCATATCAGGTCTCACTGTTGATTTCTTTTTCATTAATAAATGTCTACATGATGATAAAGTTGTTCAAATGATCACTTAGGTGCTCCTAAGTAAACGCGGAACTGATGTTTGGTGCGTGTTGCTCGTGGGACTGCTCTCTGGTGTAACACACACCTGTGTGGTATATTAGCCACATGCTAACCAAAGGTAGGACACATTCCTACAGACAACTTGAACATTGGAACAGCACTTGGGAGGCGAGTGATGATGTAGATGCCTGACCACACCAGGTCAGGTTCAACTAATTAGCACTTGCTGGTACATAAGCAGACCACTCTAACGATCACAGAGTTCACTGAGAAATCATGGCCAAACGGCATACAACACAGGCTGGGGTCAGCCCTATGTTCCCCAGTACCTATGTTCCCCCACTTCTATTGATTAAGATTAGGCACCAGCCCACTATCCTTAAGGTTAGGGCAGGGTCAGGGTTAAGCTGCTTGATATATGTATGACGTTTCACACTCCTGACTTGTGATTAATTGAAGTACCAACTCACCTATGGAAAAAAAAATTGCACCCAGGGAACATAGGTATGCACCCCACAGGCCGCTAGCTTTGTTCCGCTACTTTAGCTCCATAGGTAGAGCGCAGGGCTCCCAATTTTGAGACAACGAGATTGATCCCAGCCTCGACTTTTTGGACTGGACTGGGTACCAACTTGGAAGAACATAAATTGGCACCTATGAATTTATGACCCTGCTTGTGTCATTTACATTGCCCATTGGTGTTGAATTCCACGAAGAAGAAACATAGCTTGTGCTCAGTCTGCTCTTAGCCTGGTCCGGACCAGGCTAAGTTCTCTGACTATATTTCCATAGTAACTGAGCCAGACTCAGAGTGAGCCTGGTTTATGAAACCGAAAAGACTAAAAACATGTACAATAGGCCAGGATGAATGTGAGTGTGTTTGAGAGTGCGAATGGGGGACGACGGATGGAAATTAGCCCAAGGCTACAATCCGGTGTGGCTTGTTCATTAACTTGCACTGTCCCTACCAAATAAACCAATAAATAAATAAATACAATCTTTTGCTCAAAAGTTTCCCGTTGTGTCCGAGTAGTTTTGAAAATCAAAGTTTATCCTCAGTCTTCTGTTTGATTGAATGTTTACAAATCTTACGAAATGAAATATGCCAAGATTTTTCGCATTCGTGGCATTAAAAATATAGTATAGGCCCATGTATAGAAAGTGGGGCTGTCAAAAAATGTGTGCCTTGTGTCCTTGAATTAATTGCTATTACTGGCATCATATGCTTTGACTTAACACACTGACCTGAACGACAAAGCCCTTGTATTCATATTGTAAGCCATGGGTCCCCAACCTTTTTACATGATGAGGTACTTTTATGTAACTAAAGCAACAGAGAGCTTGTCTAATTATACAATTTACCCATTCATTTTGTCCTTAAACTCTACTTCATGAACCTAAAAGTTTGGGCGAGCGAGAGCTCTTAACAGACCTCTGAGACCATCACAGAGCAGCTGTATTTGAAGTGAGATTAGATTACACACAGGTAGACTCTATTTAGACATTGGGTCAACATGTGATCATTCAGAAATCATCAGGCAACTTCTCAAGGCAATTGTTTGCACTAAAAGGAAAGGGGGGCCGTTACTTATGCACATCCCACTTTTCAGATTTTTTATTTATAAAAAATATATAAAAAAATCATGTATACATTTCGTTTCACTTCACAATTGTGTGTCACTTAGTGTGTGTCTTTCACATAAAATTTCAATTAAATTGATGTTTGTGGTCCATAGCATGGCAAAATGTCGAAAAGTTAAAGAGAGGCCGATATTTGTGCAACCCACTGTAGTAGCTTAATCTCTTAACCCCCACCTGAACCAAGCACGTTTTCTCCAGTTTAGCTTTACCCAAATCTAAAAGCTTCTTGAAAAGAGTAGCAACAAAAATTAGACAAAAACGAGAATGAAAACACAACAAAAACATGCCTAAAAATGTGACAAAAAAAGCCACAAAAGAGCAACAGGAAAGTGACAAAAGCGATAATGTGGGGAAAAAATGTGACAAAAACACCACGTGAGGAAAATGATCCGTTTAGATGAGTTTTGTAGGTCTTAGCTTTCAAATGAGGAGAGTTACACTGGCTTTAAACTTTTAAATTTGGGTAAAGCTGAACTGGATAAAACGCATTTGGTATTGAAATAATCGTGCTCTCGAAAGGACTCAGAACCAATGTTTTTCAATTGCTTGATTTTGGAGAGGACATCAGTGGTATCCTGAATAAAAGCAGGAAGAGTAGGCAAATATGGTTTCATATAATAGTTACAAAATGGGCTCTGTGAGGCTATCATTGTCTTAACGTGGTGGAGGGTTTGAGCCTGAATGATCCTGGAGCTCTGTTGTCGGGGGCTTGGTGCCTCTGGTAGGGTCTCCCATGGCAAACAGGTCCTAGGTGACGGATCAGACAAAGAGCGGTTCAGAAGCCCCTTATGAGAGACCAACAGGCCCGGTTAGAACCATGAGGCCGTCCTTCTGTGGACCCGCCACCTGCAGGAGGAGCCATAGGGGCTGGTGCAGCTCCAACAGCTGGATGGATGGATGGATTTTGAGAGTATTTTAGCTTCATTTTCAACATAATACTTACTTACTACTAAATGTGAAAAAGGCAAGGTGGAAAGCTGTACACACAATGACGTAAAAAAAAAAGTTAATGTTTTAAAATAATGTAAAAAATCATTAGACAAAAATTAACTGTGATTACTCACGATTCATTGAATTTCGCAAGTGTGATTAATCGCGATTCCAAAAAAATAATCTTTTGACTGCACAAATAGAAAGCTCCCATTGTTTTTCTATAGGGTTTATGTAGCAGTGGTACATAGGGGCAGTGTGTTTGTAACTCGTGCGAACACTGAGAAACCAAATGATAAAATATTTTATAAAAACTTTTTCACCCCCCAAAAAATTCATGAAATTAAAGGTGAAATTGTCACCAAATTTAGATGACAATTTCACCAAAAAAGTGTGTTAAAAATCTTCCACAGTGCACAAGGGCACTGAAGGCGAGACGGCAGTGAGGCATCAGGAAAGAAAACTAAAAATAAACAAGGCCTCAAATAAACGATCGGTCAGAGGTGAGGAATGTGACGCTAAAACAGGAGCCGCAGGAGTCAATAATAGAGCGTCTGTGGATCCCTGTGCCCGAATCAAAGCCACGGTAGTACAGCGGTTAGCGCTCGTGCTTCACAGCTATAAGGTCCGGGTTCGATTCCCACCAAGGCCAGGGCCTTTCTGTGTGGAGTTTGCATGTTCTCCCTGTGCCTGTGTAGGTTTCCTCTGGGTACTCCGGTTTCCCCTACCACTAAAAACATGTACAATAGGCCAGGTGTGTTTGAGAGTGCACATGGGGGACAACGGATGCAAATTAGCCCAATGGCTTCAATCCGGTGTGGATTGTTTACATGCATGAGACCCATGTATGTTCATTAACATGCACTGTCCTGACCAAATAAACCAATAAATAAATAATTGTCATTAAAAAGACATTCCAACAGGCTTTACACCGGAAGGTCTCTGAACATGATGACCTTGCATCATCTTTTACCCCATAAAATAATCACAAATACAAAAAAAACAGTGCAAAACATACAGGTTTTTTTTTGGCAGATATTATCTGTCAATATCCGTTCACTTTTGCGCAGATTTTTGCTCAAACAGGAAAAAACAGGAGCCATTGGGACACAGTTCAAGCACAGACCTTGCTCTAAACAGTTTTATTTAAAACAGACATTTTTCTTGTGCATAAATGGACATTCACATTCACTCAAGTGTTAATTCCTCACAATGATGAAACATAACAAATAAATTAAGCTTGCGGATTGAAACAAATACATTCCAATAAACACAGCTGAATGTTGTATTACCCGACCTGTCCAGGAGAGGCGCCAGCACTCAGTACAGAATTAATACTCCAAAAAATAAAAAAGACAAACGGTATGACTTGAGTCTTCAGTGTAGGGTGAGCAGACCCTAACCCCAAGTTTGAATTCTGTGACTAACATTAGGCTCATGTGGAGTGTATCTGTAGCAGCTCCTGTCACTGGACTCTGAGCCAGTCTGAACTCTTCTACTTTACACTAAGTCGGCCCACATACAGTCCCGATCAAAGGTTTAAGACACTGGACGATCCTCGCCCCAAATGAAGCCATTACTGGAGCAACTGCAGCCCAATAACCATCAGAGGCATCTGTGACTGAAGGGCTTTAAAAATAAAGGCCTCGTCTCCATGAGCCAAAGAACTGTCCGTTTGGACTTTGGAGAGACTAAACATGGGACATTAAAAGGTGAAGAAAGTTTGATTCTCTGAGGAGAAAAAATGTGGTGATAGTTTCCAACGTTACTGACACCACATGCAGATCCACCTGAGATGAATGAGATGTGGTGGAGGTGGTGCAGGGCAAAAGTCAGATGGGCTCTGTGCAGATGTTACAGAGAGCATCCCTCAGACTGAGGCCCTCGTCTGTGGGAACCACTGGTTATTGGGCTCCAGCCAATCGGATCCACCGGCTCAGTGCCGGAGTCACTTGACTTTTTTGTTCCAAAGAGCCTCAGGACTATTTAAGAAATTCTAAATGACTGTTTTACTGCGTCCCACCTAAGCAGCAGTGGCGCGCTGTGAGATGCCCGGCTTATGCAGCTCAACAACACAACTACGTTCACAACTAGATTTTTATTTTACCTTTGACATCAGGACAAAGTCATGACAGAGTGAAAATCTGACAGAAAAGGCTTTTGATCAGCTACACAAACAGACTATTTCAGTCTAATTGTTGTTTTAAAAAAAAAGCTTTAGTCTATTCTTTTGTCTCCCTCATATTTCTTCTTGTTGCATATCTTGGAACCATGTTAAGTTCGAACCATGAGAAATGTGAATTTTTACCATTTTCAACTGGCCTTAAACATTTGATCAGGACTGTATTTAGAAAGACACTTTTTATTACCTTCAAAAGTTGTCTGTGCAACACGTTTCCTCCTGCTGTGTGAGAGGTGGACTTTATAGAGTAGAATATCCAATGAGAGACGACTCACCGCGCCAAAACGCCACAGGGAGTGAACTGTGGGACACGGCTCCAATGTGCGTGGTGCAAAATTTGAGTTTAAATGTCGGACATCTGGTCACCCTACTTCAGTGTCGGTGTAACACAGACAAACTGAAAAGAAGGAAACTGCAGAGTCTGAGCAAACTGCATATTCTACCTTTCAAAGTTGACAAATTACGCAGAAATGTGGCTCTTAAATGTATTTTTAGGCATGAGTCAGCGCAGCTTTAGCGGCTCAAGCGTCGCCACTATAGGCTACGTGCTACATTTCTGCGGAGTCACGCCATGGCTTAGTTTCCGTGAAGGATAAAAATGCACAAATTCCCTTTAGATTCCAGAATGGCATGGAAATGCTTTTGGACGGAAATGCAAAGTAATAATCTGGCACCTGAGAGTATAAAAGACGGATCTGTTAAGGCCGACAATATGACGATGATAATCGCAATAACTCTATTATTATTATAATATTCTTTTTTTTTTTTATCAATGGGTGTGTGTAAAATAAAACTCGATTGAGAACAAAACGAGGCTAAAATGGAAGTACATTATAAAATTGCAAATTTACACTTTTGAGTAAATCTCCAATGTCAAGAAACAGACAAAAAGTTGCAAAAACAGCTAAAAAGTACAAATAAAATTATGTTGTTTTGTTATTTTTCGTCTGCACTTACGAAGCCATATAAATGAAGATGTTTCAGCACATTTTTGCATATTTCTGTGATTTGCAAAAATATTCCATCATTGTTAACGGGAAAGTTCCAGAAAATGTTTAGATATATACCCACTCCTACTTGGCACAGTTCCATGTGTTTTTGTTTGAAGCCGGGTTTCAGTCTCAGGCAGATGAAGTCCTCAGGGATTTGAGGAGATATTGGGGCTTCCAGGGTATGCAGATTATGTCACTGAATATTGCTCTAACCGTAATTTGGTGAGATATTGCACAGTCCTTGTTTCGATCACAGAGGAGGCTGATTTCTTCTTCCGTTTGGTTCATAAAACAGATCTGTTTCCAATGTCCAGCCTCTTGTTATGAAACAGTACCACCAGAAGGCGCTGGACGCCATCAGAAATGAGTCCTATGGCCAGACGCTGCAGGTGAACAGGGAAAAAAATTATATCTCGATTAATGTGTGCCGTCTCTCACAAAGGAAATTACCATATTTGGATTACAGCGTCATCTCACTCCTTTCGTGCTACACGTGGATACCAGACGTGTTGCTATTTGTGAATGAATAAGCGTAGGAAAGAGGAGGGAGCGCCATGTTGGAGTGTTTTTTTTTGCTCTGACATTAAAAGACGTAGAGACAAAACTAGAAATCTGAACATTGACCTGTTGACTGTTTTCACCTGCAGCGCCTGGCCTGCCGAGGACGGAAGGGCGCCTGGTTGTGGTGCTAAACCCAGAGAAAGTAGGCGATCTCGTCCAGGTCCACGGGGTAGTCAGTCAGGTGCAGCGGCGCTTTGATATCGAACCTCTCTCCCTTGTAGCTCTGCCAGTGGCCAGCAGGCAGGTAAATGTCCCGCTCCTGCTTGCCGGGCTCCAGCACCGGCGCCACCATCAGGTCGTCCCCGATCAGGAACTGTGAGTCGATCTTGTAGGCCGTCTCGTCTCCCGTGGCGATCCACCACAGCGGCCGGATGATAGGGTCGCCCGTGTCTAGCACCTCCCCTGCTAGCTCCAGCACGCGCGGCGCCACGATGCTCTCGTGCAGTGCCGTGTATTTGCGGGCAATTTCCACCACCTGCAAAAACAAAAACAATGATTTCCACCACATGCAACGGCATAAAACATTGCAAAACACATCACCAAAACTTTTTTTCATTCTTTGTACTGTTAGAATTATCTTCCTTGTAACTCCAAGGTCTGAAATAAAGAAGCTTTTGGTCACGGAGTGTTAGATCGTAGTTGATTCCATGTGAAAGAGTCCATGTGAAAAATTAAAAGCTGTGCGCGCGATGGGCCGTGGTGATGGGGCAAGAGCATCCCAGCTTCAGCTCACTCATATCGGATGAATATGTGCGTAAGTGATTGCGAGCACTATAAATGAACGCTAACCGGCAACAACTAATAAACAACTATTACGGTGGCGCAGGTGGTAGAGGGGGTCGTCTCGTGATCGGAAGGTCATGGGTTCGAATCCCAGCTCCCACAAAATGCACACTGTCGTTGTGTCCTTGGGCAAGACACTTCACCCTACTTGCCTCCAGTGTCTGCGTACACTGGTGTATGAATGGGTGAGTGGATCCTTGCTGTAAAGCGCTTTGAGTGCCTAATGTAGGTGGAAAAGCGCTATATAAGTTGAGTCCATTTACCATTTACAACTAGCCGCTAGTTGTTTTTGTCGGTGTAACACTTTATTGTCTCACCGAAACACAAAAAAGGTTCCGCCTTGACAATGATGTTAAAACTAGGCAGAGAGAGAAAGAGAGGGAAGGAGAGAAAGACACACGACTAGTCGACTAGTCTGTTAATGCTTTACCGTATATTATATTATGTTATGTAAATGTATATTGAATTGAATATTGGGTAGGCACATAAAAGCTTTATTGCTTCAGCCCTCTTCATTTTGAGCATCCATAACTCTGTACATATAGTTATGTGATTAATTAACTAACTAACGAACGCTGAGGTCAGCCTGAGTGACGCCTGCGCACTTCTCTCGTGCAACAGATTATGAGTAATCAAGTCTCAGCAGGAAGACGTAGCGAGTGACGAGTGGTAGATAGGGAGCAGCAGAGTGAAGAAGGATTAATGCAGACGCGCTCTTTGCTCTCAGAGAAATGGCAGTACTGACTATCATCACAGACTCATCCACACTCCCCAAAATTGAGTGTGCATACCTTTTATAATGAGGTTGAGATGCGCCCTTTTGCACCCCTGTAGAACCAGTCAGGCTCCCCCACACTCGCCAGAGATTCCCCCACACTCACCACAGACTCTCCCCCCACACTTATGCCTTTGAAAAAAAATCAACACCCCTCTCTCGAAAAACTGCATTCAGCATCTTCCCCCGTGTTCTCTGCGTCCATTTTGTTTTTACTCTCTGACGAGTTATGTATTACTCTTGATTACCTCGCTGTCGTACTCCCACGGCGGGATGGAGAACTGCATGGACGGCATGAACGCGGAAAGCTCCAGCCATCGGATATAAAGCTCGCGGTCCGGCAGGACGCGGCCTCCGTTCGTGTGGTTTCTGTACGCATTTCCCCCAATCATGTCCGGCAGAATGAACTGGTATCCAAGGATGCTAATCGTGAGCACGGTGGGGATCAGCGACTTCAGCCCGAGCTCGTAGCCCCAGACCGAGTCGCGGTCCATGGGTCGGAAGAAGCAGGAGATGTTCTGCGACTGGTACCCGCTCCGCAGCTCCGCGCGGTCGTTGTACGGGATCGCCATCTCCGTGTAGCGCCGCGTGAAGAAGCTCGGGTCGTGGATCGGCATCTTGGTGCTGAACTTCCACGGCAGGTAGTTCGTCTCGCCGGCGTCGAACTTGAACGAGGTCACGCCGTAGCGAGTGCGCAGCGACCGGAGCTGCTGCGAAAACCATTCGCGCGCCTCCTGGTTGGTGAAGTCCAGGATCCCGCCCACGCCGTTCCACCACTTCACCAGCGCGGGGAGACGGCCGGTCGGCTCACGCACGAACAGCCCGCGCTCCACGCACGTGTGGAAGTTGGCGGAGTCGTAGTTCACGAACGGGTGCGTCCAGAGCGAAACCTGGAAGCCGTCGGATTTCAGCTTCTGGAACATGTCGGTGGCGTTGGGGAACTTGTCCGGGTCGAACTCGAACTCGCCGTAGCGCCTCGTGTAGCGGTCGTCCAGCTCCAGGTGGCTGCAGTTGAAATGGTGCTTCTTGATGTTGGCGGCGTACGTGAGCAGCTTCTCCTGGTCAATGTTCCTCTTGTGCAGCGCCCACGTGGACCAGATGGGGTGCTGGAACATCACCTGCGCAGGACATGAAATCGATTTAGAAATAACCCGTAAAACACTTTCTAACCAAATTCAAGACAAACTTGGACAGTGTTAATTTCCATCCATCCTTTTTCTTTTGCTTTTATTGAAAAATCCCTGTAGACTTTGCTTTTAAGTCCAAGACTGTAAAGTTTAGAATCTCTAGGAGAGTGGAATGAAAAGCTCATCATCAATTAAGCATTTCGACATTGACAACTGTGTGGTATACGATGTAGATTAAATGAAATTGTAATAATGATTATCCCTCCGCCCCTGACAAGTTTAAAACATTTTGCCCAAATGACTCAAATGCCACTAGATGATTTCCTGTACGTGCAACATTTCAATAATAATAAAAATGACCTTGGCAGGGACTTTGTAGGGCTTGTTGAAGTATCTGCGGACCATGTACTTGTGGATGGAGGTGACGTCGAGCCCCACGCACACGCGGTAGCTCAGTTCGGCATTTGGCTCCACGTCCGGCGTGAACGGGGTGTCGCTGTAGCGCGCCTGGAAGGACATGATCTTCTCCGTGTCGTTCCAGCCCAGGTGGAACGGCACAGAGCTGTTGATTTTGATGGCCGTGGCATTGGACGAAAGCCAGTAGCTCTCGAGGATCCCTACGGGATAGGGAAAGAGGGAAGAGAGGAGGGTCACTACTCACTATCTGATCTTAAACCCAGTGGATACGGTACAACTTTAGCCATCTGAGATAAAAGATTACAAGAAACAGGTCGTACAGACAGGAACAATGACTACATTTGATATTTCTGCATGTACAGCATCCAGCTGTTTAGCACCAGGGCTCAGTTAGTGTAACAGAGCTTTTAACGTCAGAAAACATCCAGTCTATAATGCAGTACTGTCATAATAAAGTAGCGCAATAACATAAGTTAGTTTTCCAGAGGAGTAACGAGGATTTTATCTACAGTGGCGAGTACACCGTCTGGAATTTCTCACATTTCTGCCTAAATTGGTCACTAAAAGTGGTCTGATCTTCATCAAAATCACAGGAATGATTAAACAGTGTCTGCCTGAACTAATACCACCCAAACATTTACATTGTATCATGTCTTTATTGGCAACATGTAAACATTCAAGCTAAATATCCTCCAAGAGCAAATTAGACAAATGTATGCAGACATTTATAGTCAGGTGTGAGCCAATGAACCTTGTAGATCATTGATCTTATGTGTGTACTACATCTCATGCCGTACTTGCCACTGCGCATGCTCCACCTACTGGTCTACACGAGGCAGTCATGTTGTAAAGCTCGTCTGTAAAGCTGTTATTAAAACTACTAAGTCAGATCAAATCTCCTCACTCATTTCGACATGGTGTCAGAAGATCTTTCGGACCTACCGATCGTGAGTTTTTCCATCATTTTTCGCCAAGCATCGAAGAAGTAAAACAAAAGTTACGGCTAGCTAACTATGGCGGAGGGATTTCGCAGACCAGACCCGCTCGTTTTTGAGGGAGACATCGCCGAGAATTGGCGTCTTTTTGAAAGAGAATATGACATCTTCATCGAGGCGGCACACGCAGATAAGCCTGCCAAAACAAAAGCATACATCCTCCTCAATCTCGTAGGAGCAGAAGCCATTGAACGGGAGCGTTCATTTGTCTACGCCACAGAAGTTAGGGCGCCAGGTGAAAATGGAGCCGTTCTCGTCCCCGCCGAGTCAAGAGAAACCCTGTGTGTCTCATACGCAAATTTCGAGACCATAGAATCGTTTATCAGTGATTTGAAAATCAAAGCGAAAAGTTGTCACTTTGGAGAGCTAACAGATGAACTGATTTGCGATAGAATCGTGTGTGGCATCAACAATGACAGTATTAGGAAGGCCCTGTTACGTGATAATGACTTAACCCTTTCTAAGGCCATTTCTATCTGCCGTATCTATGAAGTGACTGAGGAGAACACGAAAGCACTCGCAAAGCAAGCAACAGTGGATGCGCTACACCCAAGCTCCACTAGAGGGCAGTACAGGATAAGACATGGTCCAGTAAATAAGCACGACGCAAAACCCATCACAAACTGCAATAACTGTGGAGGCAGCCACCCAGCGCAAAGAGATAAATGTCCGGCATTTGGTCAGCAATGCCACAAGTGCAAAAAGATGAACCATTACAAAAAGTGCTGCAAGTCAAGAACAGTCAGTCAATACACAGAAAGGAAACACCTTACAAAGAAAAGCTACACAAGAAGACCAGTGCACCAGTTAGATGTAGAACAGCCAGATGACATTACTGATGATACCTTCTATGTAGATGGAGTATCTGTGCACACTGTCAGTACTCAAGTGGAAAATCGAGATGAAGGATACGTCACTCTGCATGTAAACGACAAATCCATTGAAATGAAAATTGACACAGGAGCAAAATGCAATGTAATGGCCAAAGACACTTTCCTTCATCTTTCAGGAGGGAACATCATACCATGTGGCAAGTCTACAAATCTAGTGGCTTATGGAGGCAGCAAAATTGAAACTGCAGGTTTTGTCACACTGCCTTGCTACCTAGATGGACAGAAGCACATGTTTACCATTCTTCCTGGTAGAGCGTGATGTTACACCGCTTTTGGGATTTCGTGCATGCATGTGTCTTGGACTTGTCACACTCAGCCCTCATGTTCACCAGGTCAGTACAGAGACCAAAACAGACTTCTTAAAAAATATCAAGGATGAGTACAAAGATGTGTTCAGTGACGAACTAGGAGAACTGCCAACAACCTATTCCATGACATTGGATCCAGCTGTTCAGCCAGTTGTCCGTCCAGCGCACCGCATTCCCTTGGCAATGCAGGCACGAGTCAAAGCTGAACTCGACAAAATGACAAGCAAAGGTGTCATAATTCCCGTTTCTGAGCCGACGGACTGGGTTTCATCAATGGTAGCGGCACATAAAAAAGACAAGGAGGAAATAAGACTGTGCATCAACCCCAAAGACTTGAACACTGCTTTAAAGAGACCTCACTACCCGATGTGTGGAGGAAGTTGCCACTCAAATGTCAGGCGCAACTCTGTTTTCAGTGCTTGATGCTAAGAACTCCTTTTGGCAAATAAAGCTTGATCAAAAGTCATCCATGCTGACTACATTTAGCACACCTTTCGGGCTCTACAGATTTCTCCGTATGCCATTTGGCATAAATTCAGCGAGTGAGGTATTCCAGCGCTCAATGGAACAACTATTTGCCGGCTACCCATGTGCTATCATAGTCCACGACATCATCGTGGGAGGTCGCGATGCTGCAGAACATGATGCTAATCTAAAGAAAGTGCTTGATCGCGCTCGTGAGATCAAACTCAGACTCAGACTTAGCAACATCGCAGCACCACTCAGGCAGCTCACTCATAAGGACACTGCATGGTGCTGGCTCCCGCAACATCAGCAAGCATATGAAAAGCTCAAGTCATGCTTATCCAACTCACCAGTCCTGTCGTACTTTGATGTTAAGAAGTCAGTGACATTAACCTGCGATGCTTCTTGTTACGGACTGGGTGCAGCTTGTTTGCAAGATGAAAAGCCTGTTGCATACGCATCTCGCACTCTGTTAGACACAGAAACTCGCTATGCACAGATCGAAAAAGAACTGCTCGCAGTCGTCTTCGCATGCACAAAGTTCAAAGACTATGTCTATGGTAAACACACAATTATTGAAACGGACCACCAACCCCTGGTCACGATACTGAAGAAGCCAATCCACACAGCCCCGGCTCGCTTGCAGAGGATGCTTCTACGTTTACAAGCATTCGACATCACCCTGGTCTACAAAAAGGGTAAACACATGTACCTAGCCGACACCCTGTCACGAGCCCCGACGAACACTGTTTCCCAGATGTCAAATGTTCACAACTCGTTTGAGGTGATGTCTGTCAGTTTTATCTCAACAGCCAGGCTCGAGGAACTCAGAGCACACACAGCCAAAGACCAAGTACTCCAAGCACTCAGCAATGTGATCCAAAATGGATGGCCCAACAAGGAACGCCAGGTACCTCCCGCTGTCCAATCATACTTTCCCTACAGAGATGAGTTGGTAGTGGAGGATGGAATTGTTGGTAAAGAACACAGACCAGTCATTCCAAACTCACTGCAACAAGAGTACATCAAGATTATGCACAGAGGTCACCCAGGCCTTGAGTCAACAAAATGCAGAGCCAGAAGCACGGTGTTTTGGCCCAACATGAACAAAGACATTACAACAGAGCTACTGTCTTGTGCAGTATGTAACAGTACCCGTCCGCACCAGCAAAAGGAACCGTTAAAGTCACACCCCGTTCCTACTCTGCCATGGTCCATAGTCGCCACCGACATTTTCGAATGGCACGGTCAACAGTACTCAGTATTGGTAGACTCGTACTCAGGATGGTTTGAGATAGATCTTCTCCGTGACATGTCATCAGCAACCGTTATCAAAAAGCTGAAAAGACATTTTTCTGTTCATGGAGCACCCCACACCCTGATCTCAGACAACGCCAGACAGTACACAAGCCAACGTTTCCAGGACTTTGCCAAACAATGGGACTTTGTTCACGTCACCAGCAGTCCAGAGTACCCACAATCAAACGGATTAGCTGAACGTGCAGTCCGCAGTGCCAAACAGCTCATGGAAAAGTCACACAGAGACGGAACAGATGTTTTTCTCAATCTGTTAAACATCAGGAACATTCCTCGCGACAATACGCTGGGATCACCTGCAGAACGTCTCATGTCTCGTCAAACTCGCTCAACGTTCCCTGTCAACAACAATCTGCTAGCACCTGCCTCAATGAGCACAAACCAGGTTGCTACACAACTTCAAAAGAAAAGACTCATTCAAAAACAGTATTACGATGTAACCAGTCGCCCACTACTGCCACTTGCTGAAGGACAAGTTGTTAGGTTGCAGACCACAAAGGGACACGACCGCCTTGGCACGGTGAAACAGGCGTGCAAAGAGCCGCGCTCCTACATTGTCGAATCTAATGGAGGCGTCTACAGGAGGAATCGCCGCCACATCCTTCCCGTCGCCGAGCCGCCACCATCTCAACACATCGACCCTAATGACTCTTGTTCTCAACCAGCAACACCAGGTGCACCGGACGCTCACCCGCCAACACCGCAGCCCCGGTTTCCTTGCCCCTCTCAGCCGACTGCCCACCATTCCACCAGTGAGCAACCTAAAGCTCCAACTCGCTCATCCGCCCATGTGTCATCCAGAGATTCTTCATATGTGACACGCTCAGGTCGGATTTGTAAGCCCAACCCCAAGTATAATGACTGAACTGTTGATTTAAAAAAAAAAAAAAAAAAAAAAAAAAGAAAAAACAAAACAGAAGATGCAAATGTATTTTCAGTTGTCATGCCTAAGTGTTTCTAAAAAATATATATATATATTCGTTTGAAGCTAAGTGGTAATGCCTACACCCAAAGAATGTATTTACATATGTTATTGTTGTGCAATGTAATACACGTTACCCAGTAATTTAGCAAATATGTTAATTATAAACTGCTTATTTTATTGCAGAAAAGTTTACTTTGAAACAGCTATGTTTAGACAGCTATGTTTATTGCTACTATGTGCATTATTATTTTACAGAAGAAAACAAACTAAAAGGAGAGGATGTAGATCATTGATCTTATGTGTGTACTACATCTCATGCCGTACTTGCCACTGCGCATGCTCCACCTACTGGTCTACACGAGGCAGTCATGTTGTAAAGCTCGTCTGTAAAGCTGTTATTAAAACTACTAAGTCAGATCAAATCTCCTCACTCATTTCGACAAACCTGAAGCCCAATCACTGAGGTGTGGCTTAAAGCTGCCACTGAAAAGCACACACTAGTTAAGAATTGTCTCTTGTTGAGAAGCATTTTCTGATGTGCATTATGCCTCACTTCAAAGAGCTCTCTGAAGAATCAAGAATTATTCATTTGTATAAAAGGTGGAAAAGGTTACAGAACCATCTCTAAAAGTGTTGATGTTCAAAAATCCACGGTTAGAATTTTTTTCTATAAATGGAGACAGTTTGGCATTGTTGCTTCACTTCCAAGGAGTGGCCGTCCTGTAAAGATGACGCCAAGAGCACAGCGCAGAATACTTTATGAGGTAGATAATAACCCTAGAGTGTCAGCTAAAGACTTACAGAAATTACTGGCACATCCAACATCTCACTTGACACATCCACAATACATAAAACACTGAGCAAGAATGGGGTTAATGGGAGAACGCCATGGAGGAAGCCACTGCTGTCTAAAAAAAAAACATTTCTGCACGTTTGAAGTTTGCGAAAGAGCTCTTGGATGCTCCACAGCACTACTGGCAAAATATTCTGTTGTTTGATGAAGAAGAGAAGAGGAAACTCACTGAGCGCACGGACACAATACATAACGATTTCTACAAAGTATGTGAAAATTTGCACATCATCACGGATAAACTGGAGTATCTGGAGGGACAGAGCCGCAGAAAAAACCTGGTCTTTGAGGGAGTGTTGGAGTCGCCTGGGGAGACCTGGGCTGACGCAGAAGAAAAAGTCAAACAACTACTGAAGGAGAAGCTACATCTACAACACCCGGTGGAGGTCGAAAGAGCTCACCGCGTAGGCAAACCCGACGGCGGGAGAGACTGGCCGAGACCCATCATCGCCAAACTACTACGCTGGAAGGATCAAGAAGAAATACTGCAGCGCGCTAAACATCTCAAAGGGACCAAAATCTACATAAACCAGGATTACACGGACAACATCAAAAGGAAACGAAAAGAGCTGATGCCGGAGCTGAGAGCTGCCAGGGAACGGGGGGGACATAGCCTTTTTGCGCTATGACAAACTCATTGTACGTCCGCGCACCAGTACACCAAAGAAAGCTTAAACACTGGGGAAAACGTATGGATTTTGGTATGTACAAATGCATAATTTCACATGTCCTGTAATACATATACTCATTCAATGACGTCCAATCATACTTCATATGCTCCTGACGGCAGTGACCTGGGATTATTACAACATAGGATTTTGGACTGTGAGCTCTTGGAGCTGAAAGCTTCAGAGTACACTGAACATAATGCACTGGACTTGGAAGATCAGTTAGACCCAGATAACCTGTTCTTAACATCTAACGCAATTAATTGTAAATACTACACTGAGAATGAATTTAACATCTCTGTTAAAATAGAAGGGAAATTCTCAATTATCCATTTCAATAGTAGAAGCATGTACGCGAATTTTGACGCAATCAAAGAATACTTACAAAAGTTTGAGCAACCATTTAGTATCATTGCAATATCAGAAACATGGTTTAATGAGGATAGAGGCATTGTTTTTGAGTTAAACAATTATACGTTAAACTATGTAAACAGAACTAATAAAGGGGGAGGAGGAGTTGCTATATACGTCCTCAAGAAATTTATATTCAAAATATTACAAAAAATGACAGCATCAATAAACAATTTGCTTGAATGCTTATCAATAGAAATTATCAATGAAAAAATTAAAACATAATAGTTAGTTGTTTATACAGGTCACCAGGCTCATGTGTGGAAATATTTACAAATTGGGCGAAAAAACATTCTCAGAATGAGTAACAAGGTATTATTTATCTGTGGGGATTATAACATTGATTTGATAAATCCAAATAAACATAAGACAACTGATGAGTATATTAATCGCATGTACAGTATGAATTTATACCCGACTATCACAAGACCTAGCAGAATAACAGCGAGCAGTGCTACCCTCATTGACAACATCTTACTAATAATATGCAGTTCACAAATGTCAGCGGTTAATGGTTTGTGATATAATGGATCATCTGCCCGTATTCACGGTGTATGATGATAATGAGTTAGAACAGAAATCACCTCAAAAATATTTTTATAAACGCGTAAAACTGAGGATCAATTTACTCACTTATAGTGACTTAACAAAACAAGATTGGAACGAGGTATATAACAAGAATGATGTAGATAGTGCTTACGATACTTTCATGGAAATTTTCAGTGTAGCATACAATAAAAACTGTCCAATTCGGCAATTCAGTAAAAACAGAAAAACGACAAAATGTCCGTGGCTAACCAAGGGTTTACAAAATGCTTGTAAGAAGAAAAACACTCTATATAGACAATTCATTAGACTAAGAACAGAGGATTCTGAAAGTAGATATAAAACATATAAAAATAAACTGACCAATATATTAAGGAAGGCTAAGAAACTATATTATGCCGATCTGTTGTATAAAAGCAAGAACAACATGAAAGGGGTATGGGGAATACTAAACACTATAATCAAGGGTAATGCAAAAAATAATTCATATCCAAACTATTTCATTGATGGGATCAATGACAATCATAATATGAATGATATTGTGGAAAATTTTAATAGTTTTTTTGTAAATGTTGGACCAGATCTGGCAGCAGAGATTCCGGAGTGTAGTAACAACGAAATGGAGTCATTGATATAGACATTAATTCAAAAACGATGTTTTTGTCTGGAGTAACTGAAACAGAAATAATAGATGTCGTTAACGGGTGTAAGAACAAATCGTCTATACAGAGTAATGTATATGGGTTGTAATGGTGATGATGAATAACGGTAATGCCAACATGATAATGAATTCGGTATGGGAGACAGAAATAATACACTGGTTGTAGCGTGTGAGATACTGTGAATGTTGACCTGGTATAATGCAGTGTTGCATTTGTTAATATGTAACCAACTCGGTTGATAGTTGTTTTGTAAGATGGTAAGAAATATGCACTGTTGTTATTTATTGTTATTTAAGTTTATGAACAGGGGTGGGAGTCAATAAGCTTGTCTTCTTCCCACTCCTTTTCAAGCTAGAATGTAAAATAGTTTTCTTTTTTTTCTTTTATTATGTATATATATGTTTCTGTTTTTCTTTTCTTGGCTTTTGTGCCTTGTTGTAGCTCGAAATAAATAAAAAAAACTCAAGAAAACCCAAAGTTGAATAGTTTGGGAGGAACACACAATGTCATGTGTGGAGAGAAAATGGAACAGCACACCAACATCAAAACCCTATCCCCACTGTGAAGTATGGTGCAGGAACATCATGGGGTGGGGCTGTGACCGAACTTTGCACTGCCAACTTTGTCATTTTGATTTTATATTCTGTTCTATTTTGATTATTTATTTATTTATGCCCCTTTTGAAGTTCTTTATTCATTGTACAGAAGATACCTCAATTCACCGCATTATCAGTTTTTTCTTTTATTGCACATTTCCCCTGACTATTGGCACCCCCTGAGAGTTCTAAAGAGCCGTTATAACCAGTGGTGTGCCGTCAGGGCCAGCAGGGCCTTCTCTGCTGGCCCTGGCCAAATGAAGAAAAAAAAGTGTAAAATGTCTCAATAGTATATTTAATTTCTAATTTATTTATATAATGTACAGTTGAGTCGCTTATATTGGTTTTGTTGATGTGTAACTGTAACTTCCTACTCAAAAAGTGCCTTAAACACGTCTGGTGAGCTGCTCCTCCTCAGGGCCTTCAGAACAGATTCTGCTGGCCCAGTGTTGTCAGGCCGCACACATGATTGACAGCCAGCCTGACTGACAGAATTATCAGCCAATCAGAATTCGATGTACATTGACAGTACGCCCCCAGGGCCTTCAGTATCTCAGCAGCTTCCCCTACGTTTTGTTCGCCTGGGAAAACAGCTAATGTAGCCGCGCATGGGCAAGACGATCCAGGAAAACAGACGTAAACCGGATAAACAGATATTCCTCTTGGGAACATCCGAACGAGGCAAAAAGAAGCGGATTTTCTGATCACGGATATTTTGCGCCCCTTCATTCTGAAGAGCTTCGAGAGCAAAGCAGCGGGAACGACAGCGGGACGTAGACGCTCGGCTCCCCGGACAGGAGAAGGGTTTCCCGGCGGCAGCTGTGCTGGGACGCGGGCAGGGAACAGGTAGGCCTACGTGACTACGACATAGACATATTATTACAAGCGCTATAAACAAAGGGATCTCAAATAGCACCAAACTTTAAGTGTAGTATCTTTTATTTTATTTTATTCGCTCTGTCAACAAAACATGTCCTAAAAACAGCCGTTACCACATTATAACGCGCTCGTCTACCTGTCATGTGTCGTGTGTTTCCATATTCTAGCACGAGTGTTCCCGAAGGTGTTTGCTTTTGTTTTGGAGTCGGAGGCACCGCAGCTTTGGTTTGCGTTGTTGACAAATCCTTTAGCGAACAAATGCCACGCAAAAAGGCAGTTTTATCCATACGCCTATTGTCGATAAGTTTATATGCGTTTGACTGTGTGAACCCATGTTGCTATTGAAGGCCCTGACTGAAACCCCACGGCCCGCCACTGGTTATAACCTGTGAATTTCTCCATTATGAGATCAGTCCCATTTTATAGCCTGACCAGTCAGACCCTCTTCTTTCTGATTGAATGAAAGTGTGTCTGGTTTTAGTAGATTAGAAAGACGTACCTCTGAAGTTCTCACGTGTGGAGTGGATTAGAAACTGCCAAAGTTGTTGCGGTTTTAGTAGATTAGAAAGGCGTACCTCCAAAGTTCTCACTGTTTTAGTAGATTAGAAAGGCGTACCTCCGAAGTTCTCACTGTTTTAGTAGATTAGAAAGGCGTACCTCCAAAGTTCTCACTGTTTTAGTAGATTAGAAAGGCGTACCTCCGAAGTTCTCACTGTTTTAGTAGATTAGAAAGGCGTACCTCCGAAGTTCTCGCGGTTGGAGTAGATTCAGAGACGTAGCTTGCCATTAGGCAAGGCAGGCAGCTGCCAAGCCAGCAGGAGCCCCCAGAGGGCCAACAGATTTGACAGAAACAACCAAGAGAATAAAGTCACTGCACAGCAATGGCCGCTAGCTGCTCTGCTTTATGACCGCAACACTGGAGGGCCGCCATTGCTGTAGTACCTCCATATCATCGCTAGGCCTCCATTGAAAAGCATTGGACTTTAGACACATTAAAAACAACTTTAACGCCTGGTTTCAATTTTTTAACACTTTCTATGGCTACATATTCCTCCTGAGATAACGCTGGGTTAGTCACAAAAAAAGAAACCAGGCTGGTTTCGAAATAATTTTTTTTAATCTTCTACTTAACGGAGGTCAGACTGTTGGCATTGGAGTTGCGTGAGCTACACGTCACGCAAGGGTCGAATCTACAGTGAAGATCCCGCCCTTTTGCCCTTATTAGGAACATGCTTCATCAGAGCTGGGGAGGAGGAGTCTGTAAATCCGCCATGAATTCCCCTCGAACATTATGGTAAACGGGGAGGAGTGAGGAGGAGTTGTCTATTCTTTTTAACGGTCTATGCTGCACAGCAGCAGTGAAAGACATACAGGTGAAACTTGGAAAAAGTTCATTTATTTCTGTAATTCAACTTAAAATGTGAAACTAATATATGATATAGACTCATGACATGCAAAGTGACATATGTCAAGCCTTTGCTTGTTTTAATTTAGATGATTATGGCTTACAGCTTGTAAAAAAAAAAAAATTCTAAATCTCAGAAGATTAGAATATTACATGAAATGAATAAAAAAATGATTTTAAACAGAGAAATGTGGGCCCTTTGAAAACTATAACCATGCAGATGTACTTAGTACTTGGTTTGGTCCTTTTACTTGAATGACTGCCTTAATGCGGTTGCGTGGCATGGATGCTCTCAGCCTGTGGCACTGCTGAGGTGTTATGGAAGACCAGGATGCTTCAACAGAGGAATATGACATTTGAAGCCCATGTCCAGGATCCGTCTGTGTGTGGTGGCTCTTGATGCACTGACTCCAGCCTCAGTCCACCCCTTGTGAAGGTCCCCCACACTTTTGAATGGCCTTTTCCTGACAATCCTCTCCAGATTGAGCTCATCCTGAGATGTTTCTGAGATGTTTTATTTGGGGTTTTTACAAGCTGTGAGTAAGTAAAGGCTTGATATATCTTACTTTGCATGATGATTGTGGCTTACAGCTTGTAAAAAACAAATTCAAAATCTCAGAAAATTAGAATATTGTGAAAAGGGACTACATTGTAGCTCAAAGTGTCACCCTTCCATCAGCTAATGAATCCCAAACACCTGCAAAGGGTCCCTGAGACTTTAAATGGTCTCTCAGTGGTTCAGTAGGATTCACCATCATGGGGAAGACTGCTGACCTGACCTCCATAAGGAGGGAAAGCTTAGATTTAGATTTATTTATTTGAAAAGGGACAGTGCACATTAATCAACATTTTACAATGTAAATATGCCCGAGTTAGCAGAAGAAGCTAATTTTCATCGGTAGACCCTTTGGCAGATGTCAAAGCCAGCCTAAAAAAACAGGATTAAAATCACACAGCAATTTACAAAATACAATATAGTTACATACATACATACATAGTACATAAAATGAGCCAAGTATACATTTTTCAATATAACTAGTGCTCACAAGTCTGTGTCTCCACGAGCCACTTTTTGGCATTCTTTTTAAATTAATTAAATGAGGAAGATTAAGAATTGATGAAGAATTGATTCAGGCACTGTGTTCCACTGTTGGGAGGCTTTATAAGAAAACAGCTTCAAAAGGTAAAGCAAAAGAAGTTGGATGTTCTCAGTGCTGTATCAAAGCAGAAAGTTAAATGGAAGGAAAAAGTGTGGAAGAAAAAGGTTCACAAGCCGCAGGATGAGCTCAGTCTGGAGAGGATTGTCAGGAAAAGGCCATTCAAAAGTGTGGGGGACCTTCACAAGGAGTGGACTGAGGCTGGAGTCAGAGCATCAAGAGCCACCACACACAGACGGATCCTGGACATGGGTTCAGATGTCGTATTCCTCTGGTTGAAGCATCCTGGTCTTCCATAACACCTCAGCAGTGCCACGGGCTGAGAGCATCCATGCCACGCAACTGCATTAAGGCCGTCATTCAAGTAAAAGGACCAAACCAAGTACTAAGTACATACAGTATGCATGATTATAGTTTTCAGAGGGCCCACATTTCTCTGTTTAAAATCATTTTTTTAATTGATTTCATGTATTCTAATCTTCTGAGATTTTGCATCCAAATTAAAACAAGCAAAGGCTTGACATATGTCACTTTGCATGTCATGAGTAGGGATGTAACGATTCACTCAAGCCCCGATTCGATTCGATTTCCATTTTAAGTTCCCGATTTCGATTTTTCCCGATTTTTTTTTTACCTTTAAACTTTTTTTTTTGGAAAAGAGTATGACTCATTCATACCAAAGTTTCTTTTGTTTTAACATCTGCATTTTTGTCCTTGTAACAAACTGCAACTGTCTCAGTAAGAGAACTGTACATTACAAAAAATTACAAGACATGAAAATGAACTATAATCATTTTGACATGAGTGCTTGTAAATTTACATGTTTTCATCATAAATAAGATGTGTAGCAAAGCAAATATTTTGAGATTATATTTATTTTACCAAAGCTTTTTTTTTTTTGCAGTTTGAACAGAATACTACCATTTAGAACTAATTTACAGTGCAGTTTTTTTCACCCTCGAACGCCTCACTGCCTCCTGTGCAGCCTTTGTAATCATAAGGAGGAAAAAGACATGACAGCTCCCTGAAGGTATTGGATTAATTGACAAACGGACATTTGATGAGGATTTCAGCAGAATCAGAGCAGGTTGGTCAGATGTTTGTCAGTTTACGATCTTTGGTAAACTTCTGTCAAAATGCTAAACTCTGCGTTAGCCGCTAACGCTAATCTCGTAGCTGCGTCTGCTGCTTCGATGCCTACACGTGTTTGTGTTTACATGGTGGGTGTGTTGGGGTGAGGCGGGTGGAGGTGTGGAGCTTGTCTTGAGAAAAGTTAACGTCGTTAGAAACAATGAGCTATGTTCCGGTCTATTTCGGTAGCGCAAAATGGAGTAGCTGAGGGTGGCTTTAAAATCGATTCTTTAATTTTTTACATCGATTCACATTTTACGCATATTAAATCGATTTTAAATCGATTTTCGATGAATCGTTACATCCCTAGTCATGAGTCTATATCATATACAGTATTAGTTTCACATTTTAAATTGAATGACAGAAATACTTGAACCTTTTCACTATATTCCAATTTTCCAAGTTTCACTTGTACCCTTTTGAAGTTCTCACAGGTTGAGTGGATTAGAAACCACCAAAGCTCTCGCTGTTTTAGTAGATTAGAAAGACGTACCTAGTGAATTTCTCCATTGTGAGATCAATAATGGATTATCTTATCTTATCTGTACCTCCGCAGTTCTCACTGTTTTAGTAGATCAAAAAGACATACCTCCGAAGTTCTCGCGATTGGAGTAGATGTCGCTGGTGACAAAGGGCTTGGGCAACTGTTGCCCGGAGATGGAGATGGGCCAGTGCTGGGTGGCGGACAGCGCTCCTCCGTACCAGTGGGCGAACTTGTAGGTCATGGCGTGCTCCACGGGCACGTGCGCCTGCAGCTCCTCCCAGCGCACACGGTAACACTGCACCGTGTCTTTGGGCCGCACCGTCTCAATGAAGAAGTACAGCGGCCTGTGGTCAGTGGTGCGGCTGCAGCTGAGGAGCTCGCCTTCCTTCGTGCAGGAGTCCAGGTCAAGGGTTCCGGATCTGAGGAGAAACCAACACATTAACATATCTTGTATCTTGTATTAATGATGGGAGAGTGTGACCACAGTGCAATGCACATCCCAAAAATTCTCAATGGATTTGGACTCTGTGGTGGCCAATCCATCTAATGCTCCATGAATTACTTTTTCACAATGTGAGCCCCATGAGGCCTCTGGTATAGTCCTCTCATACCATCAGGGAAGAAGAAACCCACTGATGGAATAACCTGGTCATTCAGGTTATTCAGGTCATCGGCTGATCTCATTCATTGGGCACATAGTGATGCTGAACCTAGACCTGACCAACTGCAGCAGATCAGAACAGCTATTAATTTATCCAACTATCCACACAAGTCCAGAGGCCCAAATCTGAGGAGGAACCAGGAGATGTTACATCGATTTATCCAACAATCTATCTAGTAAGTACACAAAACTCCCTATTCTGGAGTAAAGATAAGACAAAGGAAAATGCCAGATTTTTAATTGCAGATCGCTTTTGAGTTCATCACAGCCGCACCTTTTAATTCTTTTTAATGGTTTCAATATTCCACATCAACTGGTTTCATTTATGTTGCATTTCTAACCAAACTTGCAGCATAGAGTTGTTGTAAATGACCACCTGTCAGATTGCAACTATATCCACTGGTTCACTCTCTCTCTGCTTTTGTTTATTTTGCATACGGCCACGCTGTCATCTCTTCTCAGTGCTCAGGAATCAGTTAAAGGAGATGTGCTTACGGATTTTATCTCACGGTGTGACAATACATTTTTGGGTGTAGATGGCACTGTAACAAAAGAAAAAGGAAACAGTCCCTGCATCTGAGAGTGCAAATATCCTGCCACTCTCTTTGAAGATTGTCACGTGAAGCGCAAACAGCAAAGAATTTACGTGATAAGTAAATTAAACCAAAGATATATAACTATAGCATCCCCTGGTGTCTCTCACCTGAACTCCATGCGGAACACGATAGCGCCCCCTTGGTTGCGGATGATGTAGCCGTCCTTGTTGAGGTCGAGGAGCTGCGTTTTCAGGAGTTCTGCTTTTCGCAGCGACGCGATGTAGTAGCACCAGGCCGTTACCGCAGCAATGACCAGGAACAGCCCAATGACCCCGGCACCCACCAGGGGGCGTGTGTCACGGTGACGCTTCTGCTTCGGGAGGACATCCAGGTCAGTGCCCCCCGCGCCGCCCGGCACCACCTGGTACATGGCTGCACTCTGGACTCACTTCCCAAATCAAATCTAAAGAATGGATAAATGTATAGTTTCATTTTGTGACGTATTAGTGACAAAGATTTGCTCAGAGAGAATTTGGATTGTGCTTGGTTTTTGAATAAACTAGTTATTAGTGGGAAAAAATCTGTACACAAATGGACATTTCTCCAGGCAGGAATTAGACGTTGAAAAATCCGTGTGAAATAACCATCTTAATGTTAGGTGCATTATGTCACTTTTTATGCGAAAAAGAAACCTGATATTTGTGCATAATTGACTGCAGTTCCACATAACACGCTTGTATCCTGCACGCATCGGTCTAAGTACTCGCCTTGTTGTTGTGGGCGGTGCTCCCACAGATGCGAACGACAAATGCTGCCTTTTGGTGGGGCTTTTGGAATTATTCAGAGGTGCAAAGGCAAATACTAGAGGAGAGGAGCAGATAAAAACAAACTACGACGGTAAGAAACATGCAAATGTTATGCTAACACCAGCTAAATTTGTGCTAATAGCGGCTAATGCTATCATCGGCAAAATCATCTTTTTCAACAGCGTATGATGTTGTGAAATACAGTGAGAACCATATGTTTACATACACTTTATAAAAACACATATTTGCATTTTTTTTTCTCGCTGTCTGACATGAAACCAGAATTAACTTTTACTTTTTTAGGTCAATTAGAATTTTAATGCCAGAAGAATGAAAGATAGATTTTTTTAATAACTTTTTACAAAACCAAAAGTTTATATACATTTCATTAATATTTGGTAGAATTGCCTTTAAACTGTATATTTTGGGTCAAACGTTTTGGATTTCCTTCCACAAGCTTCTCACAATAGTTGGCAGGAGTTTTGGTCCATTCCTCCAGAACTGGTGTAACTGAGACACATCTGTACCTTGCGTGCCTATGCCTTTTCAGCTCTGCCCAAACATTTTCAACTGGATTGAGATCAGGACTTTTTGACTGTTCAGTGATCCAGCGGCTGCATGGGTGGTTAGCAGGGTTCCGTTCTCTTTTCAGGGTTTCAGGTAGGTTTTCCATCACTATGGTTACGCACACATTCCATCCAGAAAACCTACCAGCAACCCTAAAGAACAATTGATCGTAGAGCGTCCTATAGAGGCCATTGTAATGGATAACTAGAAACTTTGCCATTGACTGCAAATGCTGAAATTAAATCCCTGGTATTGTGTTTAAATTGCTGAATTAACCATGAATTGATATCACAATGTGTCCTTGAACGTGACCTTGGCACGATTTAAACTCAGGCCCTCATGCAACAGAGCCCGCACAACTTGGAGACTCCTCCTAAATTCAAGCAACACAAGCTAAATATGGAGAACGGAGTCATTTGCTGAAATGACTTAAAACCATTGAAATTGCATAAATTGTTGATATTGTTGAAAACCATGAATTTGCGGAAGCCCCATTAACCCCTTCTCTTCCTGTCTCTGTCGAGTGCGGACGTGTTTTCTCACTTCTCCTGGCTTTCGTGCTTTTTCCTGCCTCTGCGAGTGTCTTGTCTGACTTTTATTTTTCCTCTTGGACCACCTGCTCGCTGTCCTCCCGAACCGCTAAACTATGGAATTGTTTAACTGGAATCTCAGCGCAACTGATACATTTTTTTGACAAAGTGAGGCCACACAAGCTTGGTTTGTGATGGATGTCGTTTGCCTAGCAGTCCTGTCGGTCGGAGACATCAGAGATATTTACTTATTTGGACTCTTGGTAACAGGGTACCTGCTTATTGGATGGACTGCCCTGGATTATCGGAAATTTGGAATGACAGCAGCTTGCAGGACTCTGGAGAACTGAACTAATGCTGAGACCAAGAAAAAAGCTAATTCATTATAAATTTATGAACTATTCTGGAATAATTCTCTTCCTCCTGTGAGAGGTATGAAGCAGCTGGACTGCTTATCCTACGCCGTCAACACTTTCCCTTCAAGGCCAAACCACGGAGCTAAACCAGATAAGGACTGAGCTCTCTGGGTCATATTTTGCATAACACTTACTTTCAGACTGTAAATAACCGCACACACAAATATCTTCTTCCTAACCACGCCCCCGTCGTTCTGGGTCTGCCTCAACACGTTTCTTCAACCCCACCCCCTGGTCAATGGCCAGTCATTGTGTATTTCCCATGTCTTGATGTTTCTATATATGTGCTTTGCCTTAACTTAACCTGATTGTAATTTTGCAATAATATGTAATCTTATTTGTAAGGCGCATTGAGTTGTTGTGTGTACGAAATGGGCGGTATAAATAAAGTTGCCTTGCCTGAATTGCTGAATTTTGTCCGAGGGCAGAAAAAAAAATTGCAAATGTCAGTATTCTCAAAAGTAACAGCACAATTTTCCTAAACATGCTGAACATTTCAGGTGCACCTATGAAGGCTGTGAAACGTGCAGAAAAATGTGCTATAATAATATTAACCCCCGCCTTAACCCAGAGCATTTTCTCCAGTTTTACTTAAATCTAAAAGCTTCTGGACTGGAGGGCAACAGAGTAACGCATCATTTGGCTGTGGCTGTGTGGGTGCTGTCCTGCGGGTGCTCAGGTGGGGTGGGTGTGGTGGGTGGTGGGTGTGGTGGTGGGGTGCTCAGGTGGAGGTGTGTGTCTCTGTCCTGTGGGTGCTCAGGTGGGGGTGGTGTCCTGTGGTGCTGGTGGGGGTGCTCTGTCGTGGGTGCTCAGGTGGAGGTGTGGTGTCTCTGTCCTGTGGGTGTTCAGGTGGAGGTGTGGTGTCTGTCTTGTGGGTGCTCAGGTGGAGGTGTGGTGTCTCTGTCCTGTGGGTGCTCAGGTGGAGGTGTGGTGTCTCTGTCCTGTGGGTGCTCAGGTGGAGGTGTGGTGTCTGTCTTGTGGGTGCTCAGGTGGAGGTGTGGTGTCTCTGTCCTGTGGGTGCTCAGGTGGAGGTGTGGTGTCTGTCTTGTGGGTGCTCAGGTGAGGTGTGGTGTCTCTGTCCTGTGGGTGCTCAGGTGGAGGTGTGGTGTCTCTGTCCTGTGGGTGCTCAGGTGGAGGTGTGGTGTCTCTGTCCTGTGGGTGCTCAGGTGGAGGTGTGGTGTCTGTCTTGTGGGTGCTCAGGTGGAGGTGTGGTGTCTCTGTCTGTGGGTGCTCAGGTGGAGGTGTGGTGTCTGTTGTGGGTGCTCAGGTGGAGGTGTGGTGTCTCTGTCCTGTGGGTGCTCAGTGAGTGTGTGTCTGTCTGGGTGCTCAGGTGGAGGTGTGGGTCTCTGTCTGTGGGTGCTCAGGTGGAGGTGTGGTGTCTCTGTCCTGTGGGTGCTCAGGTGGAGGTGTGGTGTCTCTGTCCTGTGGGTGCTCA